>JAGFMF010011684.1:1939633-2199981 GCA_019455555.1 Galemys pyrenaicus
CCTGGCCAGCAGCAGGGATCGAACTCGTGCTGCAGTGGCTGCGGTTTGCTTCATAGTGCGTTGCTTAACCCACTGCGCCACCAGGGAGGCCCTGAACAACTAATTTATGACACAGTAGCCAAGAGCATATAAAGTAAGCCAAGAGAAAGCAAATCTCAAGATCTCTTCAGTACATGATACAGGCGAAACTGGACAGCCACTTGCAAAAGACTGTATCTAGACAACTATCTTACACAACTCACAAAAATTAATTCAGAGTGAAATAAAGATTCGAATATAAACTACAATCTACAAGTCATATAGGCAGCGAGTTCCTTGACAGTGGGCCTAGTGATGTCTTTGTGGACTAGACTCTACTGAGAAGGGAAACAAAAACAAAAATAAGTAACTGGAGTACATAAAAGCAAAAAGCTTCTGCACAGCAAAGTAAACGATTATCAAAACAAAAAGCAGCTTACTGGGGGCCTCCTTGGTGGCCAGCTGGTTGAGCACAGCACTCACTGGCCCCACAGCAGCAGGGAGTTTGATCCTGGCCTGGGAGAGACCCACATAGCCCAGCAGACCTCTCCTGCCTCGCTGGCTATTCCCCTCAGCAGTGTATTTCAGTAGATTTGCCTGTTCTGCTTTCTACTCTTTCTCTGGTAGATCCTCTAATTCCCCCCCGCCACCTCTGGCCTCACCCCAGCTCTTGTATGCAAAAAATATATTTTTTTTAAAGTTAGCCTACTGAAGGGGAGAATACTCACAAGCACTATGAGGAAGGTATGTTTAAAAATATCATGAGTCTGTTAGCCATAAAGTATAAGCCTTTAGTCATCCTCATGCCGTGGGTATTGGTGGTTTGCTGTTACCTGCATGATAGATAGCATTTTGATTGTCGCGTCAATGGTCATTAATGCCTAATAAATAGTCATTTAAAATGGCAGCAATTTGTGAGGTCTTTGATAATATATATTTCAACACATGTCAACAAATTACATTGTCTATTGAAAGACTACAGAAAACAGGTTTTTAAAACTAGCATTAAGATCTCCACACAGGATTAGTAATGTTGATTTAAAATATATAATCAAAATACTGAACAAAAAATAAAAAACATTGTAGGGATCACATAAATGCATTTATTTTTCATTCTATGCCCTTTTCTCCTTTTTCGCTTAGTGTTCCTGTTTATTCTTACTGCTTCACTGAAAATTTACCCTCATTTTAAATTAAACATTTAAGTGTCACTAAAGAAATATATGTCAACAGTGGTGACAGTAGGATTTCAGACTCCTGCATGGATCCCTGACTCATAGACTAGGTATGAACCCAGTGAAGGAAATGGGAAGTTTCTGGGCACACGGGTGAGGCTTATGCACTGGTAGCTACACTATAGGGTGATCAGGTGCCTAACAGATATTTTATTTGGATCCCCTAAATGTTACTGTAAGATTTTTCCCCTCTCTGGCAGAATTTGATATATAAGTGCCTGCTAATGTTGTGATGGGTCCAGGAGAAGGGGGCTTGAGATTGTACTGATCAGTCTGCAGATATTCATTTAATCCTTCTTTTGCATAGCTATCTCTCTCCCATTCCTCTGCTATTATTCCAGAATCTCTACTGCACAAAGATTTTGGCACACAATAAAGATTTCATAAATTTTACCTACTACTAAGTTTTTTGGTTTGCTTTATTAGAAAATATTTTTCATTGAATTAATGAATTAATTATTGAATTAATATTGGTTCACATCATTATTTATGTTACAGAAGTGCAGGATTTCCCACTTCAGGTGTTGTCATCATAGTGCACCCACAGCCAGAGCCCATAGCTCACCACCATAGACCCTTGTGCTCCTTCCCTTCTTTGTTTCATCCCACCCCTTTTCCTCCCCTTCCTCACCCCCCTATCTCCTGTTGCCCCACTGCACAGGCAGCTTTTAAGGGTTAGTTTTTGGTTTGGATTTACCTGACCCTTTGTTTTGTTTCTATATTCCACATACAAGTGACACCATCTGGTACCTGTCTTTCTTTGAGAATTCCGTGAATATGGAGAAAAGCAGTTTCACAATTTAGAAGTACATTTTACTATTATAATATTTTGATTTAAAATAAATGACTTGTTCTCATCTTAATTTTGACTTTGACTCCCAGACTCCATTTAAATCATGGATTAAAAATACTTTCCTGCCTTCCATCTTAGATCTACTCTCTGTATTGTCTTTGGGTTTTCATTCAAAGACACACATCTTAAAATGTTTACTTCCATTTAAAAACCTTCAATTATTTCCTATTCATTAATGAATCAATTATAGCATTTTGCTTGTTAAATAAACCTTCTATCCTTGTATTAATTTTGATTATTATTTTATTCACTTGTGTGTAATGTACTTACAATGTATATCAGCACAAAGTGGAAATTATAGGGATGTCAGAGCTCTAGAATCACTCTTCAGTCACTGATGTAACCTTCAAAAACAACTTATGCTCTATATGATCGAATAACTTCTTTTATAAAGGGACAATATACATACCTATATTCCTCCCAGGATTGTTCTATGATTAAATGAGAAAACACATTACCTCATCTGCAAACCCAAGTCTATTACTTTCATATCTTTGTGCAGATCGCTCTTTTTCCCTCCCCCTCTTCCTCTCCTCCTCTCTCTCATTAACTTAGTGGTCAAATCCTCTAGTTCCTCTGCTTTTCAGGCTGTTAGCTTTCCTGGACTATATGAACCTCTAGATTCTGGTGCCAATTCCAAATACAGTGTTTGTAAATTTGGGGGGTCCTTCTCTCTTTTGGCTGAAAGTGTAACAGGGTGGTCCCCAGGAAAGGGGGAAGTTCCAAAATCCTGGTTCTGCCTGGAAGTGGGTGGAGCTGAGCAAAGAGAAGAAGATTCTGCAGAAAAGAAATAGGAGAACAGAAGGAAGGGAGGAAGAAGGAAGCAAGATGTAGAGCAACAAAGAGAAGTGAAGGAGGCACACGGAGCAGAGGAACATGTGAGGAACTGTGCTTGCTTTCTGGTCTTAAACTGGTTAAAACAGATGTGGGTGAGAGACCCATGGGGAGCTAAATAATGGCAGCTTTCATCTTAATTTTAATTTTAATTTTGCTCTTTTCCACCCAAATTTATCTAACTCTTTCTAACTCTTTTTTATGGGTCTCTACTAAAAGGTCCTTTAAACTTGTGGCAGGCTTTTGAGCCTTGCTTTGGGCCAATCCTATTTAGCTAAACTTTTACCCTCAAACAGATAAGTAACTTTAAATGCTTAACTTAGTAACTATAGTCTTTGTCCTTTCTATATTGTACCCTAATTATATTAAAGTTCCTTTCCATTAAAAGTCTTACATATTTGTCTTAATGCCGCGATGGCAAAACTCATTCAGTGAGGGCAAGTTTAGGGGCCCTGGGGTGCCCCTCTCCCTGCCCTGTAACAAAAGGATGGTTTCCACAGGGTTCTCATTCTTAATATTCCCAATGTCTGGCATTAGAAAGGTACCGGTGCCTCTGTAATGCTGTAAGATCTTCAAAACAAGGACGGGGTTTATTCATCTTGTATTCACAGTACCTAAGACAATATCTGGCTCACAGGGTGTTTCCTTAACAACAGAGTAAATCTTGGGTCAACAGCGGTAGACAAGCTTTTAACAAAATTTCTTCCTGTGCCCTTTTGTGGCATTTGCTTCATGGTTAGAATTAGATTGAGTCTTGCTGTCTTCTTTTTCATAATCCTCAATCCCTGAAATTCCCACTGCTTTACAATAAAAAATTTCTCCCAAAGGAGGAACTGGTTGGGATAAGAAATGTACCAGGAGAATTCTTAGGCAGACATTGAACTAATACCAACATCATTTTAGGCAGGGAAAATTCTTTCCTAAGTACTTAGGAAAAATACCCTTATCGGAGAAACTAATATGTAACGTGTTACTCATCTCAGATTTGAAGTCTAATAGGGACCTTTTGGGTGCCTAATTCAAAGGAACGCCTTTTCCAGGAAGAGTCTTCCCATATTTTGGCAAGACAATGGAGAAGGGGTTCATGACATCCCTTAAAATCTGCCAAAGTAAGTCACCCACTGGCCTATAAATGAGATGGTTGTGCCTTTGTCTGGGAATATTACATTCTGGTGAGTGCTTTACGAATCTGATTGGAGCCCTTATAAGTCTTTTATGTGTATCAGCACCTCTACTTTTATATTAACCACATGAATACTTTATATACCCACTATCAGATGGGGAAAATGAAGTACAGAGAGTACTTCCCCAGCTAGTTGAGTGGAAGAAACAACCAGGCCAGAGCTCAGGCCTCTGGCTGCAGAGGAAGGAATCTGAAAATGACACCAAGTTCCCCCTCACTGAGTGCTCACGATGTGCCAGGCACTGGGTCAGATGCTCTGCATGTCACTCCATTTAATACTTAAAAGAAACTCATGGGCTACGCACTACAATTTCCTGCAAACAGTTGAGGAAACCAAGGCCTAGAGGAGATTAACATGTTGAAAGTCTTAAATTGGGATTGACATTTATCTGTTGCAAGTGTCAAATCGCATCTTGAGAAAACTGGGACTTCACGAATTAAATGATTTTTCTTCAGTTGTTTAAGCAAATTTAAGATGGAAATGATAAGACAAATTTACCATCCCTGACAACAGTTGATTTTTGTTCATTTTGTTTTGTTTTGTTTTTGCAGATATGACATTGAACTCAACAGAAAATAATTATTTTCATTCTAGGAATGAAACCTCACAAATGTTTCTAGAATTTAGATGTCAAAATACAGCAATGTATATAAATATTGAATATTAGGTTTTGAACAAAATAAGCATTTTAATTTTATTATGTTGTGTTTTTCACAAAATGAAAACTGATTTTTATTCCTTACTCAAGAACCATTTCATTAGTGTATTATATTTGCAACTGACATTTTTTCTGAACCTATAACTTCTATATAAGGGATAGGACAAAAAAACTTAGATACCATTTAACCTGATTCTTGTATATCAATTTCTGCTTTTCTGAGAAGAAAGATAGCTTCTTCATTCCAGGCACAAAGTGAATTAAAAAAAAATACTTGCAAACAACATAAAATTATGATTTTTAGAGTTTCTGCTTGAGTGTGTTCCTTGAATTCTTAAAGAGAACTATGAGATATATTTTTACAAATATGTCTTCAGGATAGTAACTAGCAGAAGTTGCTTTATGGAAAGGTGAAGGTAAATGAGCTAGAAGAGATAATGCTAAAATGCTCTCTACTTCCAGGGTAAATTGTTATTACACATGGGGAGAGAATATAAAAGGCTCTCCTACCAAAGTTCATGAAATTTGTCTTCATTCAATTGACAGTTCTGTGAGTCAGATTCCCCCAAGACTTAAGCTATTTTATGGTTGACTTACAGATTAGCCTGCAAATAATTACATTCTTAAGAATTACATTATAGTAACTAAATGATATTTAATTTAAAGTGCAGTTCTTTAAAAATCAATAAAATATGAGTACTTTTTAAAAAAATATCTTGCAATAAGTAGTAACTTAGGCAGGCAGCTTTAACACCTACAAACGCCCAATAAACATTATAGTCATCATGTTAAAATGGACATGCTTCCCACATTATACAATATTTTTGTAAAAATCTGGAATGGATCTTTATAAGTTTGCATTTGAAATTATTTGGCTACTATTAAACGCTTTTAACCAATAACTGGCACTGACTTCTCTGAAATCATTCAGCATGCTTAAAAGTACTCACAAAATGAAAACTTCAATCCACAAGTTTTTTTTTCCAAATCTAATAAAATTTTTATGAATACTTTTTTGACAATTATTGAAGCTGACATAATGTTATACTGTAAACATTTAATTAAACTTTAATCTTGATTTTGTGGTCTCCTCTTTGTATTTGAGTCAATTATTTTTCAGTCCTCAAATATTTCACATGCTCAGAGGGTCCAGACACACAAACACGCGCGCGCACACACGCGTACACACACATACATATAGTATGTGCCATGACAACAGAGCCCTAGCAATGGGCAGGAGAGGAAGGGGAATTCTAGTAAGAAGTGACTCACACAAGTAGACATATTTAATATTTCCAGATAACATGCTCTTTCCTGTACTACTCTGATGATTATGAATTACACCCACCGTATATTGCTAATGAAGTGAACTAAAGTAATCAGCATTCACTTCAGAAACTTACTCATGTTTCTGAAGCCCAGTTATACAAGGTATCAGATGATTAAAAAAAAAAAGCACAAGATATGTTTGCCATATCTGAGGCCTTACCAGTTTAGTGGGGGAGAGAAATGCTATGCTTTTTAAGGTTTTCTCCATAACTGAAAACGTGAGATTTTCAGACTATGAACCTAGGGCCTAGGTATGTGAATGAACAAACTAAAACAATAATATTGTCTTCTGGTTGTACCAAAATCATTTGTTAAATCATGCCTTAAAACACCTGACTAAGTTACTTAATGGAGGTCCATTTTCTCCCCATAGCGAAGGAGAAAGTAGGAGAGCTTATGAAAGGAGCCAACTTTATTTTTGCTCAGTCTTAGTGATACAGTTTTAAGTTGTGATTAAGTTTCTATTCAAATGAGAGAAACTAGAAACATGAAGAGCAGATTTTAACCCAAAGTGAAACAGATATATCTGAGTTCAGCTTTGATTCTCATTCCAGTCAATTGTTCAATGGGTATAGTCACCCATATTTTTCCCTGAAGTGAACTTTGCTTTGTAAAGATAAATGTAATATGTTATTTTGAAACAGCCCCAATGCTTTCTTCTTTATTGTTGCTGTTCCACATAGGGAGAGGCCCTGCAAGGACATAAAATGACTTCAGTCTTACTGAAGGGTCTTTGATCCTTGTGTGACTAGGCCAGCGCGTGTGCAGGTAGGACACATGGTCAAATGTGAAAGGCCAAACAACTCTCCTGACTCAGGGGGAGTCACCCACCACTAAGCACAGACTGTCTATAGAGTTGCCACTTTTTCTATTGGGGAGGTGAGTCAATATTTCATACTAAGCCATGCGACAGGATGGAAAAGTCTATTTTGCCCAAGGACATAAACCTGTAAGCCAGCTGCCCCCAAGCTCTTAGAGCTCACTTCTGGGAACATTGACATGACTGGAAGCAGAAGAAATGGCTATGGAAGATTCTAATTGACCCAGAGGAACTATCTGGCAGTTTTTGGATTATGTAAAATTAATTGTGGAAACTTAATGCTCATCTTTAATTTTTAATTTTGTTAAAGTAACATTAACTTGTAATATTATATAGTTTTCAGGATTAGTCTAATACCCTGAATATGCCAATATATAGATCTCTAGCAAAAGTCCAGTTTCTAGCATTCAAAATAAAATTGTTGCCTTTACTTGATTTTCCCCAACACTCTTACTAACCACCATTTTCTTCTCATTATCCAAATTTTTAATTTTGTTTTGTTTGTTCATTGTTTTTTGTTTTTAAGTTGAAGATAGCTTTTTATTTTCAAATTCTGTATATACTACATGATGGTAATCACGTAAAGTAGAACTGGTTTCAGGGAGTTTACAATAAATTAGAGGGGTGGGTGATAATGCTTATTAAAACCATACCATTGCTGCATTTATTTGGATTCATAGATCTTACAGCCGAAACTGTTCTTTATTGTAGATCTCAGCTACTGGAGCAGAAAGACTATACGCTCAGGAATTGCCTGTCTTATATTTTCCTTTGTTCCCAGTTACTAGGACAGGGCCTGATACTCAATATATATTGGGCAAAGGAACAGATGAATGAGACAGACTTTGACTGTAACAAGAAAGTAGAGAAGGAAAAAATCGTCTTGGGATGGATAGTCAATGAGGATATCAAAAAGAGGGAAATCTAGATGTCTGGCTTCAAAAGTGATGAGAAAGAGATGATTCCTTGTGAAGAATGGCATATACACACAGCACAGGCAAGGCCTGAGGTGTCGATGACAGTGTTCAGAATACTTTCAGAAGTAAATTTTGATGAAGAGCTGTGGGGTTATATAAAGATTTAGCAAAAAATGGATGGCTCCCTTTTGTTGGTGGAAGAGGAACTATATGGGAGGAGAGGCATTTGAGTTTTGGGGAAAAGACCACACAGCAAAAATATGATAGTAGACATTCAGATCCTGAGAATGGCTAGAACTTCTAAAGCTTCCTCTAACTTAGATCACAGGCCTCTATTTTTGCCTTGTTGCTGAAGTGCTTTAGAAGTTCTTAGAATCCTTGAATTAGTCATAAACAGAATGTTATATTTTTCTTCTTAAATCAAGGGAAAGCTCAATTAACCACAGAGTTATACTTGATAAAGCCACATTTCAGCTGATAAAGAAACAATTGTTTACCACTTAGCTCCAGAAGTTGTAAATGAAAGTGGCATTTAAAAAAACATTTCTAACAATTTCAGAAGATGATTAATCATGGTGTTTTGAAAGTTTATGATATGATAAAGTATTTCTAAAGCTCATTATAATTAAACAGCCTGTAGATAAATATCTTTAAATCTCTTTGAAAGCTATCATCTCAGATGGTATTCTACAAGGAACTTTAAGTAAACATGATTGTACATCCGATTTTGTGATTGGTTAAATGAATTTCCTTCATTCTTATTAAGATCACTGTTAGTATTATATAGTAAATTAAAAAATGCCCATATAAAGCCAAAAGTAGCAATGGTTAAATTTTCCAAGTCCACAGAACATAGAGAAGACTAGATTCAAAATACTTGTATACACATGAGACAGAAGTAACTCAGTGTCTATGACCCTCATAGGAGAGAGTATTGGTGCTTGCATTCTCTGAACAGCTAAGTCTCAATGCTGGTTATTCAAAATCCTGCAACTCCCTGACGGAGGGTTTATATTTTTGATACTGTGAGTGTCTGCTGAAGGGCTATATTTTAACCACAGTTACATATTCTGTCCATGTTGATGACCCCCAGAAACAGCTGGTGGATGGCGGGGTTGGTGAATAAGTGCTCTAGCTTGGTCATCCCAAGATTGGAGTAACTATGACGAATGTCCCACACACATTCTTAAAGAGCACTCCCCCACTAGATGGGGTTCTACTTTCTTACAACGGCAACTAGTTTGGTGATGCCCACTTTTGTTGTTACATTTCTTGTCTCAGTTGCTTACTCCTTTACTTTTGTTTCATAAATGTTCTAACTAAACTATTTGTCTCCTTGCCTTGGAGTCTACTTCTAGGGTAATCTGGACCATTATATGCCACTTCTTTTTTGTGACATCAAATAAGAGTTTTGATTGGAAACAATACATGAAAGATGATTAGTGTGAGGTGGTTATGTTTTTTCTTTATAGAACACTGAAATGCTTCTATTTTGCTTTAATAAATTGTCAAGTTTTCTCAAGTTCTTTTCTCTGTATCCTTGCTCTTTTCTATTTGATCTTTTCAATCTCTGACATACACACATAAAATGAAACACCAGGGGTAGGTCACTGAAAAACACTGGGAAAAAAAGAGCTACCCAATGCTAACTACATAAACTTAAAAATAGACTTTATTATCACTTATATGTATTTGTTAAGAGATCATAGGGATGAATTGCAAGTTAGAAAGCAAATGTGTTATTTCCAAAACAAATGGAAATATTAATTTATTTGCCTGGGTCAAAATCAGTGTCACTCTGCAATTACTGTATTTTCTGACAGTGGAACCAACACACACAAACACACAAATAGATCTACATTTGTATGTAAGCTCAACATAGATACATTGATAATGTCAACAGGCTAAAGAAATTGTCAATCAGATGAAGGTGGACAGTGCACTGGTGAAATGGTGGTGGGAATTCCATGGGGACTACAATTGATGTCAAATATATAAATTAATTAAAAAATATATACTGTCAATCATTCAACAACAAATCCTAAATTCAGAGTTAATGTTTGAGCCATGTCTTTTATAACAAGGTTTGACTGTTTAAAAAAGATAGATAAAAAAAGATAGATAGATAGATAGATAGATAGATAGATAGACAGACAGATAGACAGACAGACAGACAGATGACAGACAGACAGATGACAGAAAGACAGACAAAACAAAACCTGAACTCACTATAGACTGGTTATTAACTGACACTATTTACTAGCCAGATATATCAGTACAGCTCCTGAATCTTCAACTATAGAAAGTATTAAAATGAGGTGAGGAAAAGGACAGATTTTCTTCAGATTTTTGAGATCAGGAAAGGACCTTTCTCATTCTTTTCCTCCCTAACTCCTTAGGAAGAATAAAGTCTGCTCTGAAATGTGAGGCAGGGTTAGGTGTCAAACAGATATTTTGATGTGATTTTTGCTTAGTAGAAACAGAAGAGACCTTTGGGTGGCTTGAATATGAGAGAAGAGGAAAAGAGGGGAAAAAAGTAAATGGTAAAGTTTCTAGACTTTTCACATCATTTAAATATTTGATCAAAAGGTAAGTAAGAATATGGACCAGACCCCCACACTGAGAGTGCTTGCACTTCAGAGCTAGTCCCAAGGGCACAGTCATATGTGGAATCTGGACTTGGAATCAGTGGAACCGTAAGTTTAATGAAACTTTTAAAATAATTTTTCCTTACATCTTATAACCTTATGACCACTATGATTAGTCCTTTTAAAAGACATTACCTGTTTTCTCTGTTCAGAAACATACCTCTGTTTCTGAACATCAAGTGTATTTTATTTTTCTGTTGTAGGGATAGCTTAAAATAGCAGAAGATAGGAGGAAACTCCCTGCCACTGGTTCTGTAATGACTTTACAGATATGGCACTCAAAGCATAGGCAACAGGTACAAAAATAAACAAGTGCGACTACACCAAGATTTCTATGTCATGAATTCTAGAATGTGGTCAGTGTCTGTTCCAGTTGGAAATGGAGGAAGCAATCTTCACCAGACTTAATTGGTGATGGCTGTGACAGTTGGCATGGTGTGTGGTATGAGGTAAGCAGATGTTATTCTAACTAAGGGACACCAGTCTTTCTCAGTTCTATGGAAACATTTGTTACCTTATACATGAGTAGAAGTAGAGAAATAAGGACGTCCGTCCTTAAATACTTAACTTTAAAAATTGAATGCCAGGTTTAAGTGCTGTCTTACTGTCTCAGTGGACTATTCCCAAGTCTACTCTAGGGACTGAGACCATGGGCACTCAAGAAACACTAGGTCACAGCCTCAACATCACAGGACAGGCATGCTCCATCCCCCAGCTGTCAGTTGCTGCTAATAATCTGAGACCTAGCAGCTGATGACATTCCCCTTTTACTTATCAGCTGCCTCTAGCAGGTCAGTGCACGTTTGAGTCAAAGAAAATGTTTTAGCACTTGCTTAGACTTTGAGAGCATGCACTGGATTGGTGGACACCAGCCTGCAAGATGGGAGACCATAAGCCAAGGAAGATTTTGAGAAGTTCTATACTGGTGCTTTAAAAGTTGCCATATTTGTGGCGCTCATGGGAAAAGGCAAATAGGACCAGCGTGCAAATATTATCCACCTTCCTCAGTTAGTGGGAGGCAATTCAGTTAATAATTTTCTTCCACTTTATCAAAATCAAAGAACACACTGCTATGTTTAGGTAGGAGCACATAGGTAGGGAACCAACAGTTTTCCCCAACAGCCTTTGTATGTAGGAGACATACTGTAGGTCCACTCATGTTTTCTCTCTGGAGCATAACAAGACACCCCAAATGACTATTAGTGCACAAAGGGACACTGCCTACAGAGTCAAATATTTGACTTAATCTGGTTTTTAGATTCATAAAGGATTAAAACGCTGGCTCACCGGGCAGTGAATTAGCAGGAAGACCATGTGAGGACGAAGGGGAGCTCTGTGAGCAAAGTGCAAGAGATGCATTGCTCAGAGGA
Source organism: Galemys pyrenaicus (assembly GCA_019455555.1). Lineage (NCBI taxonomy): Eukaryota > Metazoa > Chordata > Mammalia > Eulipotyphla > Talpidae > Galemys > Galemys pyrenaicus. The sequence goes on from JAGFMF010011684.1 coordinate 1,951,500, forward strand.
AATGCAAAGCTCTGAAGCTCAAAGCATTTCCCTTCATTTTTTCCATGTAGTTCCCTTGGGGTTATTCAGCTGGGTATTCTCAGAACCAAGAGCAGACTGGTTTATTATACACTATTCATTCTAACTTCTGATATTTCCAGGCCCGCTCGTACAAAGGTTGACTCAGTACTCAGTTATTTTTCAAACGAAAGCAGACGCCTATCTAAAGTATCCAATCCTAGTATTTTGGAAGGCACCAAGGTTAAAGAACTTAATGGAATTTTGGTATTTATTGATTGTATTTCCATCTGTTAAAACAGTTCTTCTTTTTATGTAAAGTTAAGTATTGTATGTAAAATAAAGTCTGGCAAATTACAGAGAAAGGGATGAATTTCTAAATAAACTAATGTTAAAAAAAAAAGGGAAACAATGTTGAGTATGAGTCACCATTTCTTCTGATGGGGTATACAGAAAGCATTATAATAAATGTAACAGTATATTGACAAATCTAGTGAGTTGTTTCAAATTGGTCTTCTCTGTTAGAGAAAGTTTTAAACCAACAATAATACAAACAACATCTCTACTTTGTATATTATCCGCATTTTATAGACATGAAAATTGAGCTATAGCACAGCTAAATAACTTTCTTAGGTCACAGAATTAGGGATATATATGAATTAACTACAAGAACATATGATTGAAATTTTGACAATCAGTAACTAATTAAAAGCACAACTTTCCCTATATGCGCTTTGATTTTTGAAAGGAAAATGTGGCTGTTCCCTAAGTAGTTGTTTATAATAGAGTTAAGTTGAAACTGCTTCAAACACTCCAGAGAAGTCATTAGAAAACAGATTCTGAAGGAAAGAAATATAGTTTATTGTAGTAAATGAAACAGAACAAAAGGTGGATTTATAACTTATAGAAAGAAAATATACAAAGAAATACGAAAATGTTTTAAATATAATTGTATTGTGGTAGTGAATGATAGTGGGACTTTTGTTCCACAATTTCTGAATGTATACTTTTTTTGTAAGTAACAGTGGTTTGTTAAAGAAATAAACTATGTAAACCCAGCCTCTTTTAGCACAAAATGACGAATGATTTCATAGTATTTCAACTCAATCTACATGAAGATTAATTTCCATGATCTTTTATTTGTAGTCATGGGATTGGGAAACTTCTTTGTTTAAAGATGGAAGAACACAGCCTTTATATGCATTTTAGATGGTCACAATTAAGGCAACAGACAGGGGAAAAAAACAACAGGTTATCAACTATACAGGATATTTATTTAAAAAACAAAGTCCCTGCCTTCAGAGTACTTAGAATACAATTAAAGACAAGTTAACCTCAATCATAGAAATGGTATTCAGTGTCCTTATTCTGAAAACTGATTTCAAATATGGAGCATGTGTGTTGATGTGCATGTGCATGAGTGTATATCATATATATATTTATATGTTTAACATACATATCACATAGCTACATGTGCTTATTATTTACATATATAATGCATTATATATGTTCACAAACGTGTGTTTTTATATATGTATATATTTTTCCCATTAAAAAAAGTCTTTTTTCCTCCCCCATGTAAAAAAAAAAATATATCACTTTGCCAAGAAAAAAATGAAAGGAAATGGTTTGGGGTTGACTCAAAACTGTGAATATTTGAATTTTAATTTGTTCTAAAGCCAGAAAAAAGTTTACTCTCCTGGTATAATACTTTTAAAGCAAATGGAATTCATCATGCATGAAAAAATAATCTCTGACCTTTAATGGTAATTCTACTGATTGAAAAAAGTTTCAAACAGTTGTGGAAAGGAAACAGACGTTGCTCAGGCTTCAGACTACAGCTCAGCTGATGGTAATTTTCCATTGATGGGGCGAAAATCATGGAAATTACATAGCTATGACTGACTTCAGACACTAAAATTCAGACACGATTCTGCATTTTTTTTCTTTTGTAAGGCCAAAAGATCAACCAAATCTGCATAAAAAGGTGCTACTAAATTTTTTGAGGTGACCTATAAAGGATCCAACATAGTTCTAGTCTCTCAAAATTACCAACTATATATTTTATGTACTTATAATGCTTATATAAGTACAATTAAAATTCTACTGGGAAAAGCAACAAAGTGTTCTGCTCTGAAATTGTTTCTACAAATACTATAGTAAAAGTTTCTTTAATGATTTTAAAATTTCTATATCAGGAGTTTTGGAAATTTTTTTTTCGAAGTGCAGGTGGGAGGCTATATTTTAAACCTGAGTGAGTCCTGTAGATACCACAAGAAACTAAAAAAAAGTAAAATAAAATTCTCCACACCATTTCATTTTGCAATGAAGCAAAATCACTGCTGCTAAGAGTAAGTTCAGGAGCCAGCTGGCCACAGCCACAGCACTAAGTTAGTCCTGGCTGCAGCCCCAACCACATCTTTTTAGCTGATCCTTTGCCCTCATTTCTGGAACTCCTTGATAGTCAGAATTTCACTGGTCAACGTGTTTGTGCTCATGTGTGTGTGCAGATTCACTTGATAGAGGAGAGGTGCTGATGATGTAAGACAAATACTAACCAAGCAGTTTAAATGAATTAATATTTTTAAAACAATGAGAATAGTGCCTGGCTCTGGAAACAATGGTCACCAAGCAAAATAACAAATTGAACACTTTTATGTATTAAAGTATAACACATTACTTATGCCTGCAGTAACTAAGTCACTATGTGAACTTAAGCATCTGTAGATCAATTAAATGCAATTGTATTCATATATATTCTCTTCAGGGATTTGGCTAAATTTTCTAGCTTATGTAGCAATTGAGACATAACACTATTTGAGGATAACTTCAAGGCCCAGACAAGCAACTTAGCTATGCAATGATGGAAAAATTGTGTAACTTCCATGGACAATATATTTTTCAGAGATAAGGTAAGACATACTTTGGGTGCCTTAGCTTAGTTTTACTAAATGTGCGGATTTTTTAAAAAAAACTCAAAACTACATATTCAGATAAACAGTACAATTTTTTTTTTTTATTTCTTTAGTTCTTACCACTCACTTAGTAGTTCTGGAAAAGCTCTAATACCAACCTCTAACTATCTTGATGGAATGGGTTAATAATATATGAGACCAAAGCAAACTAACCTTCATGAAGAGATGGACATGAAGTAACTGATTCTGATGAATAATTAATCCACTTAATTATCAGTTCATGGACCCATGCTCTTTGTAAAGCACAAGTGCAGGGGAAAAGAAGTGGTCATTCAAATTGGGTAGCCCTTTGGACATTCCACAGTAGTTGAGAACCCCAATATCCCAGGACATTTGTGGCTAATAGGATAGGTCAAATCCCATGACATCTTGTTTTTGAATAGTTTTATGCCATGAGTTAAATTATTCATCAAATATACAATGCCTTTTGTCTTTTTTTTAAAGAAATATTTTTATTTGTGCATACAAGAACTGGGTATAGACCAGACATGCAGGTGGTGAGAGGATTCACCAGAGACAGAGTGGGGAGAGCAAAACAAGTGAAATACACTGCTGAGGGGAGCAGCAGGCAAGGCAGGAGAGGTCTGTTATGCCATGTGGGTCCCCTCCCTGGCCATTGATCAAACTCAGGTTGCAGTGACTTGTAATAGCTTGATAGCACCGTGATTTTAATCCCTGTGCCACCCAAGAGGTCCCCCCCCCTTTTTTTTTTTTTGGCTTTCTCCCCCTCTCTTTCTCCTCCCTTAATAATATTGAATTCAGCCAGATTATGTATTTTGACCAACAGAAAGTGGGTACAAATATAATGTCTGTTCCAAATTGAGACCTTACAAGTTTCAAGGTGTTTCCCCTTGCTACTCTGGGAATTGGCAACGATGTACGACAAGAATAGGTCCTGGGAAACTGCAGATTCAAGAAGAAAAAGAAACATGAGGAGCAAATATGAAGGCAAATTGCATCCTTAACCAGAGCCACCAAGCCACTAGCAGACCTGTGAGCAAGAAGCAACTGCTTGTTGTCAGCCTGCCTGGCGTACTGTACGGAGCATTGGTGAGTCAAGATTTACTAATAGACTTTGCAATTAAATATCAACATGAGAAATATTTATAATTTTTTTCTTGGAATCCAAAGAGTTTGGTCAATTCAACTAGTCCATAACCTTATATTTTATCATTCTCACTCAAACTTGCCCTAGTAACCCAGCAATTACCAGTCTTCAAATATGCTTCACACAAATCTACAATTTCCCTCTGTCTAAGTTTCACAGGTGAGATTCAAATAACTTTTAAGTTACTAAGTTTTCCAAGGCTATCTCTTTCACACTTTATTTCTCAGGTCAGATAACACTTTTTTTTTTTAAGAAATCCTCGGATCAGATCCTCGGATCAGACACTCTTCTTTCCCCCTTACTCTGGAAAGCCTGGCTAGAGTTCTTCCAGTGTGTTCCTACAGTATCCTGCACTTCAATACTCTGCTGTAACACTTACTCTACACTGTAATATTGGTCTAACTTGTAGCTGGTTGTATAAAGGCCAAGGAGTCATTTCTCCTTGTGACTGGATTAACCCTTACTGTAATTGAAATATACACACATGTCTATAGCAAACTAATTACAGGGAAGTAGGTCTCAGTTCCTTTGAGGAAGACCTTCCTATCTCAGTTAACTATGGAGGTATCATTTCCTTACTAGTGACCGGTTAGACATTGGTGTGTGAGGCAATTCTAACAATGAGACATGGAAGAGAATTAATCAAAGGAGTCTGTTTAAGAAGATTTTTTCTATGCTTTAAAAGAAGAGAAGACTTGGGGCCTCCCTGGTGGTACAGTGGGTTGAGCATCACACTTGTGAAGCATCTGAGGTACAGCAGTGCGAGTTCAATCCCCAGTCAGTATATTTCGGGTTGATCTGCCTGTTCTGCTCCCCACACTCTGTCTCTGAAGAATCCTCTTACCTCCTGCGACTATGTCCTGCCCCCTAGCTCTTATAAGCATAAATAAATATTTAAAAAAAAAAAAGGAAGAGAAGACAAAAGACCTTTTATTAATTCAGTTCATTCTCATACTTGTCTACATTGGACAGCTAGAACAGAGACTGACATCTTGAGATCATGGAAGAACAAGCTAGAAAAATCACCAATAGTCAAGGATCACAAATATTAAAAGTGAAAAAGACACAGGTCTTTGACTATGTGACTGAGTTACTGACTGACTTCTCTCTTCAAGACTGCTTATGGTCTAAGGCAGTGGAATTAGAGTTTTCTGTTAGCTACAAACATTCTAAATAATATACTTGTCTACTTTTCTCACTGCACTGATATTAATAGCAATATATGGTTATAGACAGGAACTATAAAAGGACTAAGAAAGTATAGAAAGTTGCATGTGATAAGTGATAAGGAAAACTGTTAATGGGAACAATAGAAAAAAATCAGAATCAGCTTTTGAGAAATTTTGATTTATTCTCTGGGCCAGAAAATAAAATAAAACTGAAAAAAACTTTTAGAAAAGTTAAGTATGAAATGATCATAGGCACTGTATTTTACCAAATTCAGAAGCCTCCAGAAATGTGACATAATTTAGTTTCCTTTCTGTTCTACCCTTTGCCTTTTCTTTTCTTCCTCATGACAGAGCAGGCTTTACAGCAAAAGTTGCTTAAAAGGAAAAAAAATCACACCTAAGCTCCAAATAGAGATCCCAGAAAAGGTCAAGGTGAGAATCCAAGCCACAAGTCCATTAAACTCTTGTGGAATAGTACCTTGAACAATGCTGTGATCTTTACTTCTGTAGGATTTCTTCTTAGAAACAGTAATTTGAAGATTAGCAAGAAGGAGAAATCCTGTTTGGGTTCATAAACTTCTAATAATAGGCAAGTTTAGATTTCCAAGATAGATAACTTTTTCCTACCTTCCTGTTAATGCACTTAACATCAAGTAATGACAGGAAGATTGATACAGCAGTTAATTAAATAGAATGCCCTGCTATTTATTAATAATAGAACTAACACTCCATTTCTATAAGGAAATAAATGATAATGATCTGTAATGATAACTAAAAATTGTTTGAGCACATTTCTTAAAATGGTGAACAATTTAAACTTCTATGAGGCTGCAGACAGAATTGAGAGTATGATCACAGATAGCTATAAAATGAGACGACTTGTGTAAGGTAGACATTATCTCTTCCTTGAAAATTGCAAGTTGTATGTAGAAACATCTGAGTCAATAATTTTGCTATTTTGGTTATTTCCTAATGGGGGTGGTTAAAATTTAACTTGGTTTAATTTCTCTAGTGGTTATAGGTCTATTCCAGTTTTCATATCCCAAGTGTGTTTTATTTTTGTGCTTTTACATTAAAAATTTAAAAATAATAACAGATACTACAGTTTTAAAAATAATCACCTACCTCTCCCCCTACCACCTACATGATTCTAGAACTATACTCTCTACTATAGTAGTCTCTTCAAGTCACATGTAGCCATTAAGTCCTTGAACTATGTCTAGTCCAAAGTGAGATGTGTCAAACTCATTATATACACTCTGGATTCTGAAGACTTAATATGAAAAAAGAAATGTATCATAACCCAGTAATAATTTTTATATTGATTACATATTGCAATGTTTTGGATACACTGAGGTAAATAAAATGCATTTAAAATGGGAGGAAGACGGGGATGGAGGAAAAATGGGCTGGGGGGAAAGCACAATTGACTATGGAGGAAGATTATGGGTACTTCTGTGGTGGGAGAACTCTGGTGACCACACCTGAGGTAACTATACTGTGAAAAATAAACATGGATTGAATAATAGTACTTCATGAATATATATAATATATATTGATAAAGTATTTTTACTTTTTAATATGGCTCCTAAATTTTTTAAAATTACACATATGGTATACATTACATTTCTATTAGGCAGTGCTGCTCTAGAAAATTCATTACCTCCTCTCACATGATCCCTTGTGTTATAATGTATTGACATGTGTAATCTCTGAAGTATCATGATGATGGAAAAGCAAACTCCTTCTCAGTAATTGTGTGTTCTTGGAAAAGTCATCTGACTTCTCTGATTCTCCATTATTTCACCTCTATAATAAAAAGGCTGCATGAGATGATTAATAAACTGATCTATAATCTCATTTTAATGACTTCATAATTTCAAATGGAGTCCAAGTCTGGGGGATACAGTTCATGTGATAGCTAATTTAAGTTTAACAAATATTTCTGGAGCATCTATCATGTGGCTGGTCCTATGATAATTTTACATCTAAACATCTCCTACTGTATTTAGCACTATTTTTTCACTCTTGGCAACTCTTAGAGAAATATTCATGGAATGAATAAATGCATTGTTATTATGTTCTGCTACCATGTTAACAGAGGGAGAAAAATCCAAGAATAAAATACCTCTTATTCTTAAATAGAATTGCAAATCTTGAGCAGAAACTCCAGTGCTGATATAACTGAATGGTCTCAACACCACAGCTAAAAATGCCTTGCTCTTTATGAAAAATCGAAAATGCATTGTGATTCTATATAAGGAACACTACAATTTTAGCTGCCTTTGTCCTCTTTGAAGCTTGCCTGGGTCAGTAATTAGCAACACAGCTTCTGAGACCCAGTGAAGAAAGAGGATGATGAACAAGTGCAAATGAGCTGTCTTAAAACAGCAATAGCAGAAAGCAAGAGAGCACTTGAGACTTGTCCTGTCAAGATGTTCACACTAAGCAGACCAAGAACAGAGAAACTGACAATAAGCTGGAACCTCGTTGTATGCTCTAAATTAAACAAGTCCAAGTTAATGTAATTATTTTCACATTCTACTTTGGTGAGAACTTCTAAAATCATTCTGTTTCTCTCAAATTGCTTATCCACTTTGCTGGTATTCTTAAACCTCTTTTCAATATTTTTCAGAACTACAAGAGAAGAAAACAAAAGGAGATGATCTACTATATAGAAAAGAATATTGAACCAAGAGCTAGGAAATTTGACTTCTAGGCTTAGAACTGCCATAGTCTTGTAATGTGAAATTGAAGAAACGGCTTACTATTTTTGATTGTTTTTTCACCTGAAGAACGGGGATTACACCCAATGTGTTCTAAAAGTGAGTGAGGGATCAAGTGAGGTAACAGTAAGGAAAAACACTTAACAAAATATAAACATTCTATAAATGTAAAATGTTTTAAAGACAACCATCAGAAAAGTCTCTTATGAAGCACAATTTGGTAAAATTACATGTGATCCTAGATCCAAAAGAGAAGACAAAGAAGAAACATAAACAATAATTTACATCTACTATCAGAAATAGCACCTGTAGCGGCAGGAGGGCACCTAGCAGGCTCTCAACATTTCCAGCAGATGGGTCAGGGAGGAGTCCTGGAGTCCTTGGTGGCCTTCCCAGGACTCTACTGCATCATTATATCAGAGGCGACCAGGTAGATGGCAAACGGGGGTTCTGGGGTGGGAGGCGGGGTAGGGGGATGTGGCATGGAGGGGGGAGGGTCAGGAGGCCAGGAGGCCTCCTAACCCCTGTCGAATCCTCACTCTCTGGGATGCTGTAGCTGCAGCCCTTATAGGCCCATGTCTCAGCCCAGGTGTGCCCACCTACACATGCCCACCCCCCACTTGAGGTAGGCACGTGTGCAGGATCACAGGTGCCCATGGTTGACATCAATGGTGGGAGGGCAGAAAAGCCTGATCACTTTTCCATTTACCGTACAGCACCATATTCATAAAAATATTTAAAAGCACATTGGGCAGTGATTATAGAGACATTGGAGAGTTATAGATATTAAAAAACACTGAAATACTGCTGGCACACAGTAGATATTATGTAAATGTAGCACTGTAGCTCTTATTTAGGGCTTCATCCCATAATATTTTGATATGTTAAAAATCAGGCTAACTTCCTAACCAGCATTTGCTTTACATTGTTGGAGAAACAGCAGAATTCTCCACATGCACATCAGATGTGAGAAGTGCCCTAGCTGTACGCTGGGAGAACAAACAAGCAATTTTAGCATATAATTCACAAACGACAGCCTAGATGCACGACACTTTTTAGCACGCTGAAGTAGATGGTGTAACAAAGTGCACCAGTGGGATCTGAGTAAAATGTGTGGCTCTCTTTATTTTTACATTTGCCTTAGGTACTGAAATAAGACTAAAACTGCTTCACATTTGCTTTGTGATTTTAACTATCATTTTATATCATTTCCTCCTTAGAAATTCAAGTTATTAAAGGTTGACAATGAACTTAGTTTTACCTTCATATATATATATATTTTTTTTGATGGATTTAGTGAACCAGATGCTTGGACTTGGGGCGGGGTTGGGGGGGTGTGGAGGAAGGAAGGGCAGGCTCCTTGCCAAATACTTTCTGGCAGTTCCTAAATCTAAGCTTTTCATCTGAGGGAACTGCAGACCTGGAAATATCTAGAGGGGCAACTCATCTGCTTAGCAGATTTGCTGTCACTGTAGGATGAGAGGGGCCATAACTTCCACACACAATTGTCTGACAGTAAGTAAACCGTCTTTCTCAAGGGGAGAGCCATTGTGGATGTTTCATCAAGTACAGGAGTGAGAAGCAGAGATGGAGACAAACTAATCAGGGACTTCCTTTAGGATTTCCCCATAGGTTACACTTAGTTGCATCATTGAATTCAAAGGTGATTTTCCAGGAGGCGATGCCTCCTGGAAAGGAAAGTCTTGGACTACTTTTTATCTAATTTGACCAAGCTTTACATCAGCATTGTTGATTTAGAGCCCTGAGATCAGTAAATCAGGAAGGGGTGAGAATCAGGAAAGCGTGAAAATACTTTCAGGAGCCATGGGCTAAGAAATCCCTCTAATGAAAAGCATTGACATCCACCATTCCAGAGGCCCCAGTTAAATCTAATCAAAATGTTGGCTACAGAAAGAACTATTCTCAGTAATTACATTGTTTGATCAAATTTCTCTCTTGTTTAAATACTCACTGAAATCCTTAATATCATATTGCAGAAAAATGAAGTAAACACATGTTAATTCTTTATCATCAAGCAGAGTATAATGTCTGAAGATCATGATTTGGATTGAAAATCCTAAGACTTTAGGCACTTAATGTATAAAATTAAGCACATCTGATTTTACTTTAGGACAAAACAAGATTTTTTTAAAAATCCTGTCATCATCTCCTGTTCTCTGATGTTGGTTCCTCCCTCTTAATTTAAACTTAATACCTGAGGGCTTAAACAAGACTGTAAAAGCATATGAAACATCTTAACACAGGCTCTCTTCATCTGCTTATTCAGCATCATTCCCCCCAAAAACCAGATCAGTGTCAGAAATATAGTAGGTATTCAAAGATGTTTATAAAATAAGTGAATAACTGGGAAGTTTGGGTCATTTTAACCACACTATTTTTTCAAATTAGTCCAAGACATAATCATTTCAAATACATTAAGGGAAATTGATTAACATTAAACAATAGAAAAATATTTTCCTTTGCAGAAACATGATAATTGTGCAAAGTCAAAAAGTAGTTTACAAATTAATTACAGAGCATTATTAAATAAGTCAAAATAAATCTATAAATAAATAATGCAGTCCTTTGCTGAAGGCTGTTGCTAGTATATATAAGCCATCAGGATGAAAAGAAGGAGTCATGTTTTTAATATGTTCATTACACAAATTAATGAATGATATAAACAATTCATGCAAGCACATCAGCCAAACAGTACTCTTAGGGACCAGTAAGACATTTCAGTAAGAAGCGCTAACAGCAGAGAGAATTAGAAAACTAACTTTCTCCATTTTCCTCTATGAGGGTCGCATTTAAGCAAAATCTGGCACAGGAGTGATTATATAATTGAAGCTAACTTCCCTTTGGTAAGGGAAATGTAATACTTTTGCAGTTTTGAGTTAGTTCAGACACTCTTCTCAAACTGGTCCCAGGTAACCTGTTCTTTGTGGCACTCGCATCACTTCCTCCCACACCATGTTCTATTGCAGTGGGAGGGAGAACATGCCGTAATGCTCTCCTACTCCCCATTAATGACAATGACAATCTGTTCTCAGGCAAAGACTCTAATCTCTAATACTCATATTCCTATGAATTCAAATCATTTTCCCTTTCCCTGAGGTGTTTGCATTTTTTTTCTTACTTCTGAGTATAAAAACAAAGCACAAAACCTTTTTTTTTTCTTTTAATTTTTAAAAAAAACCTTCAGGGGCCTCCCTGGTAGCACCAGGGGTTAAGCTGCAACATTATGAAGTTAAGTGCACCCACTGCAGCATGAGTTCAATCCCCAGCCAGGGAGCTAACCCACAAGGCGGCACAGCAGATTTCTCCTGTCTCACCTGCTACTCCCCTCAGCAGTGTATTTCAGTAGATCTACTTGTTCTGTTCCCCACTCTGACTCTGGTGAATCCTCTCCACCCCTCCACACCTCTATATTGTACCCCAGTTCTTGTATACATAAATAAATAAATCTTTAAAAATTTTTCAACATTAGAGTTCAGGAAGATGTTTTAGTTTGTTTATTTGGTTTTGAGACAAGAGACCTTTGTCTGTCCATGAAATAGCAAATACAAACAAAAATTGATCAATTTAGTCATGCAGTTTCAGCTACTTGAAAGGAACTGCACAATTCATTCATAGGTTGTTCAGGCTACAACACTTCTCTACGCTGAACGTTGTCTTCGTTGGCTGTCTCTGCAGTGTCTTATTATTGGACACACATTTCTGACTTCCTATGGCATCCCTATCCTGAGTACCCAGCACCTCTTCAATGGGAACACTGCCCATTCCACATCCATCCTTTTCTACCACCAACCCACTGTACTCTAGGATTTACCCACTCCCCAGGCTTTGATGCTCCATCATCACTGATTCTTCATCTCCATACTCACTGCATTAGTTGCAACTTTCAACAATCTTACATCTAGACAACGTTTCCCAAAACCTTTTTATTAATCTCTATATCCATGAATTTAGCTTATCATTTCATTCTTTCTTTTCAACAAAAATAGTATTTGTTCATTACATTCATTTGGTAGGGCTGCTATAACAAATACCACAGACTTGGTGACTTAAACAACTGACATTCATCTTCTCATAATCCAGGAGCCTAAAAATTCAACATCTAGATGTCAGTTGGATTGGTTTCTCTGGAGGTCTCTATCCTTCTCCCTTTGTCTTCACATGGTCTTTCTGTACCACTCTGTGTCCTAATCTCCTTTCTAATAAGCACATCAGTAATTTGGACTAGGGCTCAAGCAATCTCATTTTATCTTAATCTCTTCTTTAAAGATCCTATCTCTACAGATATCACATTCTGATTGGGTTTAGGATTTCAATATTGGGAGCACATTTCAATCCATACATTTATGTTTTACTTATGGCACATACTCTCATTCTAGAACAGCATTCAGTTTTTTTCTCAAAATCATTTTGGTTTTTTACATTTTTAAAAAATTTGTTTAATTGAGATTATAAAATTATCCATAGTCCACCATCATAGTCTCTTGTGCTTCTTTGTTGGAATCATTTTGATGGTCTCTGTTCTACAGTCACAAATACATTGTTAAACAAAGCCTCTCTTTTCAGAATCCAAAGTTTCTCTGCTCCACATTAATTTCCTCATTTCTTCATTCTACCTCTTTACAAAACAAAATTCTGATTTCAAGGTTTCTTTTCTATGATTCCAGCAAAACATAGTCACTTGGGATTACTCAAACATAGGTCTGAGTTTTCTATTTCTGTTGCTTGTGCTTCTATTTTTCTAAAATTGGTGTCTTCCTTCAAGACTCTACTCAAATACAGGTTTACTTTAGTTTCCTTTTTTCTTCAGTCTTACATACATTCTTTCAAACAACTATGGTTCCTAGTTCCTGATCTCTCCTATTTCATTTCTCTCTCTCTGATGATTTTCTCACTCACTAAGTCCTAAGTGTCCCTTCATCAGTGGGTTGGTGCATCATGGGTGATGAATAAGCTGTTTACTTAGTTGATAAAAGTCAGTCTATTTGACATAAAAGATTCAGGGATTCGTGATTAAAATACTGCAAATAATTATTATTTACTCTTGTGTTCATCTCATTGAAATGGCATAAGCCATAGCTTGACGAAGAACCTGTAATGATTACTTCAGTTGATTATTTTTCCTTCCCCAAATAAAATTTGAAATGTTTTTATTGTCACATTAAGGAATAGAGAAACTTAGGGTCTATTATTGCCTAAGATTTTGTCAGATCTGGCTTTAAGTTACCTTCAAATCATTTCTAGTTTATTTTATATTCTACTTCACTTTTTCCAAGGTTCACTCTACATTTGGCCCACAGATCTTAGTTCTTACTTTTGAGAAAGCATAACAAATTAACTTAAGGCTTTGAAAATGCTATACTAATATAAACCAAATGTGACCAACATTTTGATTGACGAGTTCCTCTCCTTTGCCAACTCCCATCATCCTTGCTGCCTTTATTAAAGAGACTGGGAAGCCAACTATTAACTTTCCTACCTCCTTCCCATCAGTGATGGCCACATAACATAGTTTTGGCCAGTAACTATAAGTTGAAGTCTTCTGAGGACTTTGGAAAAGGTTTGTGTGTTTCTGATAAATGAGATTGATTCCACTGTATCTACCTCTCCTACTGCTTCCCTGCTTTCTCTCCATCACTGCCTATAACGCACAGATGTGATAGCCGGATCTGCAATGGCCATTTTGCCATCCTGGGGAAGGGCCAAGAAAACTGCATATATGCCAGCATTCTGAAAATGGTGATAACATCATAGAACAGCTGCTCTACTTCTAGCACCACCCACTTGAAAGAAACACTTATAGCTCTTGCAAGCTTAGGTTTCTTTTTACTTATAGCTGAGTTTGCACAAAGAAAACTTCTTCTGTAACTATAGACTGTATTGTGTACTGCTTAAGCAATATCCAGCTACAAGCTCACAAATTCAGTTCCCTAGGCGATAAGGAGGCAAGGGAGAATAAACTGACTACATAAATCACTCACCAGTAAGGGGATATTTACTGTTCCCTTTCCTTACAGATAAAGGATGTATTTTTCTCCCCTTTCCTCACCCTCCAAGGGATTATTATTAACTGTTTTCCTGTGTATGTCATGAAAGGTAGAAACTTCAATTAAAAATTACATTAGGACCCCTTTCAATAACTCAGCTGATAGAGCAGAAAGACAGTAGCCGTAACTGCTGAAAATTGGATTAGGAAAGGAAGAAGTTTTTGAGAAATCAAATGATAGCTTTCACATAAAGATTATTCTAATCCACTTCTCATGAGAGATAACGTAGAATTTTGTGGATTTCTTTTTTTCTTTCTATATCCGCTGTGCAGAATACCTCAAAACTGTGATCCACGGTTGGCAAGAATCCCATTCATTCCATCAAAAATTCAGAAGCTGAGTATGCCTTGCTCTAGCTAATTATCAGAGGAATTAAAATCAGCTGTTGTAATGCTGCTTTTCAGGGCTTCAGATTTTGTAATATACGTAGCTCAAGGCATTACTCATTTTTTATGAAGAGATTTGGTTCCAGTCCTGCCAAGTCCTAAAGAGTTCTAATTAAAAACTCCTCAGGGAGTTTTCCTCGACCAGCTGAATTCAAAATTCTTTAGTAAATAAACTGCTAAGATTATTTCTGGTGGGGATAACTTATCTACAGTTTTAATGCCTTAATTGTATTTTATACAGATCTTCAAACCCCAGGACAGTAATCTCATTAAGTAAATACAAAATTCTATGTAATATATTATGATGAACACAGTTAAAGAATGTATGCAAATCTTTAAACCTGCAGGTCTTATTTATGCTGATCCAGAGCTGAAGGATCTTTAAATAGAATAATATTGCTGCTTATATGAATAATATATACCTCATAGATTTAATGCCGTTCTAGAACCCTTTGAAGTACAAAGTTTTACTTATAAAATGCACAGAACCACTACAGCTCTGAGAGGTTCCAAATTTAATAGCATCCTTTTCATGGGTCTGATAGCTTTTATAGGATCTGCAACTCATCTGACAAAAGTAGATCTGTGAAAAGGAATTAGGGGAACAGTGGATGAAGGTAATCTGGAGGACATTTCTTGAAGTTGTATTTGCACTGTAAGCTTATTGGTAAGTCTAATTACATTTAGATTTTGCTAGTTGTGAATACAACAGGAAGACAAATGAATCCCAACAATTGTTTTCACTGAGGTTTACAGGAAAAACAGAACTATTATCTTGTGCACAACATTGGTCAGGCAACCTTCTCACCTCCCCTTTTCAAGATAAAAATCTTATTATTTTTATTAATTACATCATATGCATAGTATCCATGGAAGAAATAAACTGCTCGGTTATTCCTTATTTAAAATGATAGAAATAATTAACTCTTCTTCTGCTTCTTGAAATGTTACATGTTTTCCCTTCTTTTTAGAATAATATTTAAATGTAAACCCAAAAATTAAAATTAAAATTCCGAAAAATAAAACCGTATTGGACCTCCCAGATAGTGCAAGGGGTTAAGTCTCAGCACTGTGAAGATATCCACAGCTACTGACTGTAGCACAAGTTCTATCTCCAGCCAGGGAGGGGACCCACATGGCACAGCAGACTCCTCCTGTCTTGCTTGCTACTCCCCTCAGAAGTGTAGTTCAGTCGATCTGCCTGTTCTGCTCCCCACTCTGTCTCTGGTGAGCCCTCTCACCTCCTGTGACTCTGGTCTGTACCCCAGCTCTGATATGCATAAATAAAGTTTTAAGAAAAAACAAACAAACAGTATTTGTTCTAATTTTTCACTTGGCTAATTCCTATTCACCCTTGCTTTCATAGTTTATATGTTATTTCCTTCCAGAAGCTTTGCTTTCCATCATAATGTCAACTGGCTTTTCATTTTATAGTATCATAGGCTCTCGGTCTCCTTTGATGCACTTTATATACATATCCATTTACTTTTGGGATGATGTGTTTAATGTTTGTCTCCTTTACTTGTTTCTCAGACTGGTGAGGCAAACACCATGTCTATTTTATTTGCTTTTGTTTCCTCACAGGTCAGCCCAATCCAGGAGGATAGAAGACAGGACCTCAAAAAACTGGCCATCAGTGAAGAACTCAGACTGCCTTCTGGGCTCAGACCATGGGACTCGACCTGAAGAAACAGCAAGAGTTTAAGCGCCTTCAAACAGTAAAACACCCATTTTAAAGACGAGTCAAGAGAAGACTGGAAAGTGCGTAGAGTCTGGCAAAAAGGAGGGTGGCAAAGAACTATATCTGCTTCACAAACATGCTCAGACATGGGGGTGGCTATTAATAGCTGCCCCGTAACAGGTAATGCTTTGTTTTTGTAATGGTTGTAAACCTTACAACCTGCATTTGTCATAATTTTATCCACGGATAAACTTAAAGACACAAGTATAATCATTATGAGGGCTTTTTTTCTTTTCTTTTTTAAGATTCTGTGGTAAGTTTGTAAGTATCACCTTCTCAGGGATGAAAGAATTGCTTCTTCAGAAAATATCTTTCTGTGAAATGAAGGGAGAGGCCCAGAAAGGAAAACTCAAAAATCTGGAAGGCAGTAGTCTGCCTTGGCTATATCATGAACTTGCCATGCCTCATCAATGAATAAAATACAAGCACGCTCACAGGCGATGACAAGATTCAAGTAAATCCCAACAATCTCAAAAGATTCCAGAAATAAGGTCTTAAGTCACTTCCTACCATTGAAAGCAAGTATGATTTGAAATTTCCCCTATTTTTGTAATGCTGAGAAAAAAATTGTCCAGACTAGATATCCACGAGCATATTCTGATGATTCCTATTCATAGAATGAGAATAGAGAGCAGACTAATTTCTGTAACAGCGACACTGCTGGGAGAATAAATTGCTCAAGAGGTAATAAACTGGGAAGGCACTTCAAGGTAATCAGTTTAAATGTATCACTTTTTGTTGTGACTGTAAAAAAAACTCATTTAATCTCTGGAAGTACTATCTTGCTTTCTGGAATTGGTACCCACAACTTTCAAGTAAACTATTCCATGAACTTTTAGATGCCCTTGACAGAAAAAAGTGACCTTCCAACTCCAGACCATAAGGGAAGGTATAATTTCATAAGTCCAGTCAACCAGGAAAAGTGATCCTCAGAGGGAACCCTTGCAGAAAATGTTGCACTTTCTTTTCCGTATCCATCAGTAACCTCAACAGAGCTGAGGGCTGTTTCTCTTTATTCCTACTTATGACTATTATTGTACATTTTTAATACATTTTTTGTACTTATGAGAAGCAGATACAGTTAAAATGCAATTGTAAAACTGTAAAGTCAGGTGGCTGGGGTTGAAAGCTCATTTACTAGCTACATGACCTTCATCAAGCAAATCCTTTAATCCACATGACGTATGTTTTCACAGCTATTAACCAAAGAGGGTGAGGCCCATGTTATAAAATGCCCACCTCTCAGAATTTTTGTGAGAATTAACCAATCAAGTGATCACGGAAATGCCCAGCACAAGGTCACACATTTAACATGGACTTAATACATCTAAATCTTATTTCTTTGTCTTTTGCTGCCTCTCTTTACTATCTTTTCCTTGCCAACCTTAGTAGTAGATAATTATCTGCAGTGCCTGCCAAGCCAACTGTGCAGTAAGATCTGTAGGTCTGATATAGGATATAAGACACAATCCCACTAGGGATTTAGTCTATTTACTCAGTGCACAGTTTCTGTTAGAATGCAAATGCTTCTGGGGGGGGTGGGGAGAGCCTTAAGTCATGTTTAATTATTTATTTACACTTTTAAGTCTTTAGTTTTTATCATTTACCACCAATGGATTACACTAAGAATATAGAAGAACAAAGATATCTGCCTTAGGAGAACAGGGGTGTAGAGGCGTCACAGCGAGGGGAGAAGGATAAAGAAAGAAGATCTCAAAAGCCAAGTTGCCTGTATCAATCATTCCACTGAATCAGCCCACCCTAATTCTAAGTAGTTCTTTTGTAATTTAAACTGCATGCTTCTTAAAATTATCTACTGTTAGTTTTTCACATTTTATAGCCAAGATATTTAGGTGTAATATTTATAAATGGTAGTGTTTTGTTTTTACAAGAGATAGTTCACAATCAAACAAACAAACTTAACTCTCAATAATACCTGTTATAGTAATCTGTTCTGTATTAAAAATTCTTATATAAAGGATTCTTTGAATTTCATTTTATTGATTAGCACATTTCCATTTTGTTAGTTCTAAGGTTTACTATTAAAAGTCAAAAACATGAAGTGAGGAAATGACCTGGTTATTTCAAATATATAGACACAAAACAATGAACATTTTATTTGTTTAGATCTAGCAGTTTACGTCGTTAGAACCTAGAATGTCCTACATTGAGACATTAGCAAAAAATTCTGTTAAAGTGAATTTTACCTCTTGTGAAAAATAAATGAGATTAGGTAACAATTATGTTCCTTATCTTTAGAGTATGTTACATTGGTATGGCCAAACATACCAATGTCCTGATTTGTTGGGATTTACAGATTCTAAGAGTCTTATTTTTTTCATCCTTAAGATTCAGCTAATCTTTGCTATATATTTGAAGTCAGATATAATCTATATTAAGTTTTGCATTACTTACACTGAATAATAGCATATCCCTGTTAGGTGTATTTTAGGATTCATTGAAGTGTCAAATCTATAGAAGCTGGTTATCTCAAGAGTGTCTGGCTTAGCTGGGCTGGAGACTGCATGTCATTAGCTCTTGAAACCTGTTGGCCATGAGTTCATGTTCCTTAGTGTTTCTTTCTATGGGAAAGGTAGAGGATCATATTTTCAATTCAAGATAATCTAAGTAGACATGAAAGGGGTGTGATTATGACACTAACCAGGGACTTTGGTGGAAGGGGGCAAGCATGCAGCTCCCAAGACCCAGGGGCAGGTTGAGGGCTAACGTGCTCCTGAGAAATGTCCTATCTGAACAGAAAATAGTTAAATAGTAACAAGATTTCATTCATTCATTCATTCATTCACTCATTCATTTATATTCTTAGAAATCTCTCACTCCTGTAACTACTACTGACACTTTGTTTTCATAATCATAAATAAGATTTTTAGCATAATTTGTAGACATGTCAGAACAAAATTTTAAAAATGTAAGAAATACATTATGAGACTTTGTCCCACATGTTGTCAGCACTGGCTGTGCCACCATGTATATTTCTGATGGTGATGATGTATGTTATCTTGTTATTTGTTTTCTGAACCCCCAAAACCTTCTTACTTAGAGCTGTAGCTTCATTAGAAACAAGATCTCTACTCTCTGTTCAATGCAATCAGACTCCTAGACAGTGATCATTTTAAGTACAGTTTTCTTTGAATCCACAGCTTATACCCCGTGGATTTAAGAATAACCAAGGCATGTATGTCAAGTACATTTTTTTCAATCCTAGGTTTGATTCTCTGAATAAGCTAAAAGTAAGTCATCTGAACATCACATTATATATTTTCTTGAATATTTCTATTTTCTTAAAGTCATTTTGCCTCGTAACCAATATTAATAAATTATAGGACACAATTTATATATGCCAGCATTTCTAAATAGTGTTCTCTAGAAGATTGGTTCTGTCATAAGATGATAGAGGATATGTTAATGCATATGGAGGGGAAGAGGCATTCTGAGATAAAATAAGATTGAGAAAAAATTAATAAACAGTTTACCAGTACTTCCCAGTGCTATAATATGCTAATGAATGGTAATGATAACGCAAATGATAACATTCTAGAGGGAAAGAGAATATACAGCTTTTCTCAGAACTACTTAGCAGAGATTTGCAGAGTGGTTCCAGGGGCCGAGGTCTGATGTGTGCAATTTGCCACATGAGCTTGGGCATCACACAGGTCTGAATTTCTATTATAGCTCAGAATGTCTGTGCTACCTTGAAAGAGTTATTGAGATACTCTAAGCCTTCTTGTCTTGAGGTTAACAAAACATCATTAAATTCAAAAACATTGGAGATAACTACATTATTATCTATGACATTCAAATGGATCCAGGTTCTTTACAAATCTACAAATTCACTATAGGATATACTTCTCCTTAAAAAATTTAGTAAAAACAATAAATACTTTCATTAGTGCTTTGACCACCTGTTACTTTATATGTTTGCAGGCTTGCCTTTTCTGGATTCTCACTCTCATTAACAGCCCTTGTTTCCTAAAATTTATTCTCACTTGATAAGCAACTCTATCCTGAGGAACACTGAAAAATTTCAAAATTTTTTTTTTATCAGAAAACAAGCATATTGTAAACTTTCTCAAAGAATCTGATCTCAGTTTTCACTTTAAATTTCATAAACCCCATCATTTTTCTGAGAATTGTTCTGTTAGATGTTTTCTTTCATGTCACTCTGTCTAGATCAGTGTTATCCCAAGTATAATGTGAACCACAAACGAGAGCCAGATGTGTAATTTAAAATTTTCTAAAAGCTTAATTAGACAACTTTTTAAAAAAAACATCAGAAGTTAATTTTAGTAATAAATGTTATTCATTGTCATTGTCATTTACATGAGTGAAAAATATTAGGATTTAAGCATTCAACCAATATAAAAATTGCTTGTGATACATTTTTCAATTTATTCATGCTAAGTATTTGAAATGTGTTCATTTTCATTTATGCAAATCTTATTTGGATTAGTCACACACATTATTTGGTGTTCTATGGCTGGTGGCTACCTTGTTGGACATCAGAGGTCTAGATTAGCAGTCAGATTTCATCTAGGAGGCCATCTGTTTACACATATGCAATGTTTGTCACTTCAAAGTTATTACATTTGCAAGGATGCCTGGAGAGTCCACAACTTAAAGTTCAATTGTACTTGGGATCAAATTATTGTCATACAGACCAAGTCCTTCATAATAACCCAAACCTCAAACACCGAGGGATTATTGTAATTGTTTTGCCAAAAGTAATGATAATGATTTGAAATAATAAAAAAATTCTATAAATACATATCGAAGAGCAACTACATGAATGATACATTTAGGAATAGCTACTAGATATGAGAAGTCCAATTTCCCTGGAAGAGTTATGTATATAGGTAAACATACATACAACCATGTACAAAATATACAGATGTGCATATGTGCATGTATACATAAATCACAACTATTTTAAAAGAGTTGGTTGATCTTTTCTTTTTTTTTTAAATAATGTGCACCATTATAGAACATAAAGCAGAACATCAGTCTTGTTCCATAAATAAGTTTGCTATTCATATTTAAATTTGATAGGAAGAAATGTGTAGCCTATTCTTGCAAATAAGGATAGCTAACATGACCTGACAGCTTACTATAAAAAAGATACTTCTCTAAGGGATATACATGTATTATCTCATTTAATACATCAGAAAATATAGTAAATACAGGGGCAACTGAACAGAGTATATCTAGGAAATTTAATAAACATCAGACAACCCACAAACAGAAAGCCACAACTTGAACTCAGGAATCACTGATCAATCATGAAGCTAAACTTCTCATTATGAGTGCATAATTTCTAAACATGCACTGTCTACAGAAGAGTTTGTTACCTAAACCTGAACTAGGTACTTAAAAACAACATTGGGGGCCTCCCTGGTGGTGCAAGTGGTTAAGTCACAACACTATAAAGCTATGTGCAACCACTGCACATGAGTTCAATCCCCAGCCAAGCAGGTGACCCACACAGCAAGGCAGACCTCTCCTGTCTTCTCCCACTGCTCCACTCAGCAGTGTGTTTCAGTAGGTCTGCCTGTTCTGCTCTCCACTCTGTCTCTGATGAAGTTTCACATTCCCACACCCCACACCTCTGGCCTGTACCCCAGTTCTTGAATGCATAAATAAATAAAATCTTCAAAAAAATGTTAGTCTAAGACTTCATGTATCTATCAAGTTCTTAGTTGGAAAAAACCTTGAAAATACATGGTTTTATACTTAGTATAACCTCTCATTTTACCTTATTCTAAGACCCACTCAGGAAAATACTTAGCTTTATTCCTTATCTCTCATAAAATACCAGAATCTACAACATATGGTGTGGCACCATATGTTGCATCATTTCTTACAGTGCTTACATTCATGTCTTTAATGTTGATATTTTGTGGTCTAGTAGCTCTTGAGAGAAGACAAATACTTTTTTTTCTCTTTAAACTATAAATTACCATATATGGACTTGCTCGCTCATTTAGGTTTTACTAGTCCTTCTAATTTCTCTTAATTTTTCAATTTAAATTTTATAATGTCAGCTAAATGATCAAAGTTACATTGATAGCATCTAAATTTTTGCTTTGGTGATGCCACAGAACATAAATTATTTATAGTTGCACATAAACTGATAAGTAAATAGTCTATTAATTTCACAATAATCCTTCTGAGAGTAGAAACCAGGGATGGGTCTTTCATAGAATCCCAGAATACACACAATAGTATAAGAACTGGTATTCATTTCCATTTCTGTCCTCTTGCTTTTATACATTAGTATTCAGAAGGATAAATGTTATGCTTCTGAATGAATAAATAGTAATAGCAACAGGGTCATTTTTGAAAGTCTTCCAATCTGAGATTTAAACAACATATATCAGAGTTAAAAGGATAATTTCATAGTCTAGCAGGTTATAAATATTCATAAAATATAAATATACCTTTGTTGAATAGAAGATTGAATTGTATATATTTCATAAGACTATTCAACTGTTATTTAATCTCTCCCAGGTTCTGTGTGGATTTCATGTATATATGCCTGATGCATGGAGAAATATTTACACATATAGCTTGGGTGTTTACAGGTTTCTTAAAACTCCATAATGTTATTTTCATACCTGTACAAGGAGATACACTCACTTCGCTCAATTTCAAATGAGAAGCTGAGAACCAAAAAGTTAAGTAAATTGCCTGATGTATAATTAGTCAAGATAAGAGTTAAATCTATTTGATTCAGCTAGCTGCTGCTCATTCAAGCAAAAACTAGTAGAATTCATATTTTGATTACCATATAAATGCAACCTAAGGAAATATATGGCTGGGACTTTATGATAAAGGAAACATTACATTAAAAATTTAAAAATTAACAATAAAATTATATTAAAGTTATATTTAAAACATTTAAAAAGTTATATTAAAATAAGGGACTATATTTGGCATGGTGAATTATATAATAAATGGTAATTAAATGAAGTCTGAGATTGCATTTAAATATTAAAAACTATATTACATCATGATACAATATACTAAATGGTTTATGGGAAGGCCTTTTTATCAAGTGTTATTCCCTTAGTTTTCAGTATAAATAAAGGGAAATTAAAAGATGTACCCTCTCCCTATAGTTCACTATCTTGAAAGTAAAAGACAAATAAATATACTTGGAAAATAGTCAGTGATCATTACATTTTTAACATAAATTTCCTAATATTGCTAATAATCTGAAATGACATTATCAGCTTTCTTAGAAGCACTGCAATTTTTTCTCTGAGATTGGAAACGATATTGGTGATAGGGACAGTTTTCAGATTCAGTCTCCTAAATTCTTACTTTAGAAATATTTCAGGATTTTTTTCAGTGACTTAAGTCATTCACAGTAAATGAAGATTCATTAATTAACTTTTCAATGCAAAAGCAGATATTCTGGCAACCTTACTCTGAACATATCAAAAAAAAAAAAACTACCATTCTCTATCTTTTATACTCAGCTTCACTTTTAATAATGTTATCTCAAGATCAATTTAGGGAATAATACCCATTATAATTGTGTAAGGCATCTGGGAATAATTTTAACCAGGTGGTGAAAAGCCTGTACACTGAAAACAACAGGACATTGACAAAAGAAGTTGAAGCTGAAGAAACAAATAAATGGAAAGATATTTCATGCTATGGATTGGAAGAATTAGTAATATTAAAATGTTTATCTTACCCAAAGCAATCTGTGGATTCAATAAAATGTATATCAAAATTTCAATGGGAGTTTTCAGTAAAATACAATAAACAACCCCCAAAACTGGATAGAACCAAAAAGACTCTGTATAGCATAAGCAATCTTGAGAAGAAGAACAGAGCTGAAGACATAATATACTCTGATTTCAAACTCTATCACCAAGCTTTAGCAATCAAAACAGTATGGTATAAGCATAAAAACACACTCATAGATAGATCAGTGGAACAGAATAGAGTACAGAAATAAGCTCAAGCATACATGGGCAAACAATTTTTTTACAAAGGAGCCAATAATATACAATGGAAAAAGTAAAATCTCTTCAACAGATAGTACTGGGAAAACTGGATAGTCACAGGCAAAGTATAAACTTGGACCACTATCCCACACCATACATGAAAATGAACTCAAAATGGATTAAAAACTTAAAAAAAACTAGGAAAAGCATTAAAGGGGAGGTCCTTGACAATGGTCTTGATAATGATTGTTTTAATTTGACACCAAAAGCAAAGGTAATAACAGCAAAAATAAACAAGTGGTACTATATCAAACTAAAAGTTTCCTACACAGCAAAAGTAAGCATCAACAAGTGAAAAGGTGACTTGTGGAATGGGAACAATATATGATATGAGTCATATATTAAATAAATATCCAAAATATATATGATTACTATCCAAGATATTTAACCAACCAATAAAATTCAATAAAAAAAAGCCACAAAAGCCAAATCAATTTAAAAATGGGCAGAGGATTTAAATAGATATTTTTACAAGGAGGTCATACAAATGGTCAACAGGTACACAAAGGTGCTTAAAACATAATTAAACATTATGGAAATGTAATTCAAAAAAATAATGAAATATCACCTCATACCTATCAGCATGACTCATCCAAAATAAAAGAAATACCATATGATATCACTTATATGTAGGATCAAAACCAAACCAAAACAAATAAATAAAATAAAATTCACAGATACAGAGACAGAAAGATGGTTGCCAGAGAGTAAGGTGGTGATAGGGGTGTGAAATGGGTGAAGGGAGTCAAGTAGGCGAACCCTAAAAGTTAACTTTCTGTGGTGATAGATGGTAACTAAACATCTGCTTGTAATTCCACAATGTATACAAATATTATACACAACATAGCGGTACATGTCAATTACTGAAAAAAGATAAGAAATGAAAAGTGTTAGCAAGGATATGCAGAAAAGGAAAACTTTGTGTATTGTTGTGGAAATGAAAATTGGTACAGCCACTCTGGAAAAGAGTGTGGAGATTCCATTAAAAAAAAAAAAAATAGAGGGTGGGGAAGATAGCAGTAGAGTAAATACTCTGGGTTCATCTCCTAATACTGACTTCTGGATTACAGCAGAACAAAGTCAAAAGCTACTGAAAAAAAGACACAGAAAATTTCAGCACAGGCTAGAAATAATATCCAAGGTGGGGCAGCCCAGCAAGCAGGAAAACAGTTCAAACAAAAAGATGGTCTAGGCAGGCAGGTGGCTAGTCATGATCGGTGGGTTACAAGCCACAGAGTGGAACTGGAAAGGTTCAGACATACTTCACAACTCTTTACAGTGTAGGCAGGCCCTAAGACAGGATCCAGAGACAGATCTTGGCAGACACAAGTGTGGCCTCTTAAAGCTCTCTGACGGCGTGAGTGTAGACCTCCCCCCCAGTAGATGCCCTGCCAACATCAGCGCTGCCTTGGCAAAACTGTTAACACTAATTCAAAGGGGAAGCATGTTCATTGCAGCACTATTTATAATAGCCCGGTTATGGAAACAACCTAAGAGCCCAAGTACAGATGAGTGGATCAGAAGATATGGTATATGTACACAATGGAATACTATCCATCTATCAAAAAAGATAAACTAATAAATTCTTCCATTTGTAACAACAATGATGGAGCTGGCAGGGATTACACTAAGCCAAATGAGTCAGAGGAGAAAGACAAATACTGGATGTGTCACTTACATGTGGGTTACAGAGAAACCAAATAAAAGGTCAGACAAAATCAAACTTAAAAACTAAGTCTTGAAAGCTGACTATGAAACTGAGGCCATAGTAGGAGAGGTAAGAACAATGTGGGGAGGAAGCACTGTGGACGATTGGTGGTGCATGATGTGTATAGGTGGGTGCGGCAGCAACACCAGAAGGGGTAGATCCTATACTTCTAAAGACAAACACCATTGTAAATACAAACAACAATGTTAGCTCAATAAAATAAAATGGGACTTAGAAAAGAAGTTTTAATAGAAATACCATATGACTTAGCAAAATTATACTTCTGAATATTTATTCAAAGAAAAGGAAAACAGAAATTTGAAAAGATATATCCACCTCTATGAACACTGCAGTGCTATTTACAATAGCTAAGATATAGAGACATTAAATGTCTTAATTAATGTATAGATAGAAAATATATGGTAAACACACATAAAATGGAATATTAATTAGTAATAATAAAGACAGAAATGTTATTATATGAGACAACATAAATCCACCTTAAGGTCATTATGCTGTGTGGAATGAATCAAATACATTCAAATATCATATGGTCTCACTTACATGTGGAATCTTTAAAAAAAAAAAACAAAATGTAATCACAGAGAAAAAGAATATATTAGTGATTATCAGAGGTATAGGGGGAATAGTGATGGGTGGGGGGGGGGGGAAAGGCAGCTTCTGTCAATTGCACCAGGGGTAAACCATCACAGAAATGTATTTATTTCAAACATTTACAAAAGTCATCATGATTTATTTTCATTGTCTAAATATTTTGTTAGTGCATTGATGTATTACATTATGAAGGTTCTACGATTGTAGTAAGAATTAGGATTACTTTTGTATTCTACTAAGTGAATGATTTACTGTTTACTGATTTCACATGGAGACTAATATTTGTATCCAATTTTAAAAGTTTACTCTATTGAAAAATTAACTCTAATATCTATCTCCTAAACTCTTTACATTTAAATGGAGGTTTAATGAACAGAGTCCTGACACCATCTTGGAGCTTACTGAAAATGCAGTATACCAGGTCTTTTTTTTTTTTAAAGATTTATTTATTATGCATACAAGAGCTGGGGTACAGGCCAGAGTCCAGGGCAGTGAGAGGATTCACCAGACAGAGTGGGAGCAGAACAGGCAGACTGACTGAAGTACACTGAGAAGGGCAACAGTGGGCGAGGCAGGAGAGGTCTGCTGCGCCATGTGGGTCACCTCCCTGACCGGCAGCAGGGATCGAACTCGTGCTGCAGTGGCTGCGGTCTGCTTCATAGTGTGTTGCTCAACCCACTGCACCACCAGGGAGGCCTAGTATATCAGGTCTTACACGTGAACTACTCAATCAATTTCTATTTTGAGAAGATCCCCAGGAGATAAGCGTGCACATTCAGTTTTAAGGGGCACTAACCTAAGTCACAGATTTTAGTCTTTGATTATAAACTGCCTTTTCTCCTCAGAAAAAGTGTATGTTCCTCTTCAGTTGCTGGTGCTGGATGTGAGCTAGATATTCATTCAAATATAGTAAAATGATAGAAGAGGAAAACATTTCCAAGGTGAAAATAAGGCCCCCTAAACACCATGTCCTTTTTTTACTTATTTTTCCAAAGTTTTATTTTGCTGTTAGGTTCTTCCACAAAGCACTGTCTCAGAATAAGCTTCCACAAAGGAGGCTGAACTTCTGTCATGTCAGGTGGACCAGTTTGTATTTAATGAATATGTTTCTGGCTATCCAGATAGACAATGTCTTTGCCTCTGAGGATCCCCTTTCTCTGAGTTTGGGTATTTGTAGCTTGATCTTAACCGGGGCACCAGACAAGACAACAGGGAGAGAGATGGAATAAAAATAAACCATTTTGTAATTTGTCACTGACAAAACAATTAGCTATTCTAAGTTGTTATCTCAAATATATTTGAATCAATATTTTAATAACTAAAGAATATGACTTCCAGCAAAACCAGGGAGTTATTTGGCTCTGAGAGAATTGATTCTGACAATCACACTTTAACAAAAACCTCATTTCTGAGGAATCTGAAAGTAAAACTCAAATATAACAACGTCCAGAGCTCATTAAATTAGAGATTAAACTTTAAAGAAAACATCATAAATCCTTAACTCCTTTTCCAAATTCTGAGTCAAGTTATCCTTACGTAGAAGCTCTTTTCAAGGTTTTGATCTGAAGTAAATGGAAATTAAACATATACTGTTTCATGCCATGAAACCTCTAGAAATACATATATACTACTATACAGTCCTTTTAGTTTTACCTAGTATGCTATTCATTAAATGGTGTTAGGACTGGTTTTTGAAACCTCCACGAAATACGACGCACAGATTTTACACAAGCTCAGTATTTACAGCCACCTCAATATTAAAGGTCACATTTTAGGACCTCTTTGGTGACACAAAATGTTAAGTCTCCACACTGAAGTCATCCACAGTCACTGCAGCATGAGTTCGATCCCTGGCCAGGGAGGGGACCCATGTGGTGCAGCAGACCTCTCCTGTCTCACTTGTTGTTCCCCTCAGCAGTATATTTCAGTCAATCTGCCTATTCTGCTCCCCACTCTGTCTCTGGTGAATCCCCTCAGCCCCTGCACCTCTGGCCTATACCCCAGTTCATGAATGCATAAATAAAAATAAATCTTTAAAAAATAAAAAAATAAAAGTCACATTTTGACATGGAACAAACTGACCCTAGGTCAGATTCCTTATTTGAATCATCTTTGTTATATGTACCAGAATAACAAAGATGAAAGAGAATAAAAGAAAGAACTGCTTTAAATGCAGACAAAATCATTTTTGAAAAACCAGTACATATTTATTGTATATGAATTAGCCCATGTTTGGATTTGCCAGTGTGCTTAAACCAGTTAAATTGACATGGGATATGTAACTAGAACTAGGAGATAGAAATTTTAAAGCAGGATAAAATATTAGTTCTGCTAGTAATGATATAGCTGGGTTGAAAAATCAATCTGGATAAAATATAAGAGTAAGATCAGAGATTTAAAATGGATATGGGTAAAAGAGAGGGAAAATATACTTGTACAGTTTGTCCAGCAGGCCAAATTTTCTATAGACACCTATTTCACAGTTATGTACTATTCAGTGCAAGAAGAAACAATGTGAGTGGCTTACTATTATCCATAATATTCCTGGAAAACAGGTCCTACAGATCAGAAGATCCATCTTCACAAATAAAAATCATTTATGACACTGATACTGTGAGATAATCATCTACTAAGATGCTTTCATTGAAAGTGGAATACCTCGATGACTTATACTTTGGGGAGAATGTGGAAAATTGAATCACTTTGCCTTGGAGCATTAAACATTATGTACATATTGTACATTATGTACATATTGTACATTATGTACACATTGTACATTATGCAAATGGTACAATAATTCTGCAAACCTACTTAGCAGTCTCTAAAGACGTGCATAAACCTATATCATATTTCTACTTCTTGAAATATACCTAGCATATGTGTGTGCACATGAATTAAAACATACTACATGACATTTGCTTACCAAGTGACATCCTAGCATGTTCATAGTAGCTCTTACTGTAATAGCCTCAAGCTAGAATACCCAAGTTGCCACCAACAATGGAAGGATAAGTAGCGTGCAGTACAGTCACTCCCTGAAATACTGTCATGGTGAGAAAAACAATCCACAACCACACAAAACAATGTGGTGAATCTATCACAATGTTGATGGCAGGAAGTCAAAACAAAAGCTTATATTGCATAAATCTATCCATATAAACTTTAAAAGCTTGCAAAACAATTGATATTCTTGGAAGTAATGATAGTGGTTATCTTTGGGATTAGTGACCACCTGGAAGATGAAGGGATATCTTTAGGAACTGGTAGTGTTTTATTTTTTGATCTGAGTCCTGGTTATGTGAGTAAAAATAGGTAAGCATATTTTGCTCACCTAGTTGCACATCCATACTTTCATCTCATATTAATTAGCGTCTCCCAGAATGCTAAAGATTACATGCAAACAATTTAACAAGGAAAGAGAGTCTCTTCCCTTTTTACCAACATTGGGAGTTTTTTTTGTTGTTGTTTTTTTTGTTTTTTTTTAAAGCAATTGAGGGCTAACACAAGTATTGAGCCTTTCATGTTTTCTTGCAAAACTTAAGAAAAATTGTCTTCCCAGTCAATAATCTGTTTCCCTTTTCGGCATTTCTGTAAGTCAGAATTCCCTGATGTGTCTGTTGTCTCAGTCCACATGGATTTTCTTTAGGGAAAGAAACCTGATGTCCTTGTCCCTGATCTCAGTGAAGGGTTAGGGAAGCGGCACATCCATCAGAAGCTGTACAGTCATTCTTATCCTTGATAAGGGAAGACAGGGCAAAAACATGCCCACCACCAGCAGTAATGCTGGCAATTGTCAACTGCTTTTGCACAAGACATTTTGAACGTCACAACAAAATGTTAAGGAAAGTTATGATAAAATATTTTCTAGGAAATCATAACAGAAAAAAAAAAGTAGTATGTGAAATGCTTTCAGTTTTAAATTCATCTGAGGTCAGGGTAGTGATAATTCATGGAACCCATGGAACCCAAGTACGATCCAAAGATGGCTGAAAGATTTTCTTGCTGTGTTTTCTCTCCTCTAAAATGACTACCCTCTCCATACAGAATGTACTTATGTCATCCTGTTAATGTGATCCTTAAGTAGGATATAAATCTGCCCTTTGGATGAGAACACTAATCAGATTCAGCTAGTTTTTTAATTTTCTATATAAACACTTCCATTATGTGAAAAGAAAAAACCCTGAAAACTAAGAATATTTTACAGTGACACCTCTACTCCCAGCCAATCTATTTTGTTATTCTATATAAACACATTCTGCCATTATATTCCTTTATCCATAGCAACTTCCAGTGAATAACCCACAAATCAATTAAAGACAAGTTAATTGCCAAAAAGGATCAAGCAACAAGCATTAGAAGCATAATATTTACAGACACCGTCCTAAAAATGTAGGTGTTAGAGAAAAGTTTGGTCTGGTTAGCTTCCTTCTAGTCCAATATTTTAAATTTGTAGGATTACTTTTGAAAAGAAAAATTCTGTTGTGGGAGCTAAGATATCAAGCAAAAAAGATAAAATTACCAAACATACTATTGCTATCACTTTTCAACCTTCAGGTTTTTTTTTCCTCTTCAATACTTTCTACATCCATGGGGCCTCCCTGGTGGCACAAGGGGCTAAGTCACTGCATTATGAAGCTATTCTCAGCCACTACAGCACAAATTCTATCCCTGGCCAGGGAGGGGACCCACATGGCGCAGCAGACCTCTTCTGTCTCACCTGCTGCTCCCCTCAGCAGTGTATTTCAGTCAATCTGCCTGTTCTGTTCTCTACTGTCTCTGGTGAATCCTCTCACACACACATCCCCCCCACCCGCTGTACCTCTGGCCTGTACCCCAGTTTTTGTATGCATAAATAAATAAATATTTAAAAAAAAATTTTCTGCATCCAAAATGTTTTGAGGATTACGTGAAGTAATGTAATAGAAAATATATGGTAAACTGCTTCTTGTATTCCTCCAGTTTACATATTTACAATAAAGCAGAAGCAAATGCAAATTCACTGAAGGGAGTTTAATATGACCAAAGGCACAGTCAGTGATGAGGGCAATAGTCACATAAAACCATCAGTGTAGTGGGTACTGAGTTATGCCTCGTCTGCTCAGGATGGCAAATGTGCTAATGGGTGTAAGAATGGCTGTGTTTCAAATGGTATGTAAAGAAAGGGTCATGTAAAGAAAGGGTCATTTGATTTATGAAGGTGTCACTGACTTCCCCACAAAGAACTTTCTATCCCCATCTCTGTTTTAGTCATTAACTTATTTTCTGCCTTTTTCCACAAAAAAAGTAAGCTTTATGAGAGTAGAAAGCTTGACCACTTTGTTCCTAATTAAAATAAAACATTCTTAATATAAAGTATAAACATTTTAGGTGACTAATGAAAGCAACAGGCTCCATGGGAGCTGGAGCTGTCTGTATTAGCTGGCAAAAGCAGACTTAAATTTTCAGGATGAGTCAACTGTCATGACTAGCAACAATTAAAATTAAATTACATAAACTTAAAATTATGTTAAAAACGAAGGCAATAAACATTCAAAGCTCATTATTTCCTGTAATTTGTGTACATTTACTATTCTCTGTGTTCATGAGGTCACTGACATCTATTGTAGCTGAATGTGTTACTATGCAGCTCTTGTCAACTCCTTTTTTGTGAACTCTGAAGCTTAAAGTGGGCCAGTAGGAGAATTTTTGCCAGAGAAATCAGCAAATACTCTAAGAAGGCCTTTTTTTTTTGAGTCTTTACAGAGAACTGGCTGTTAACATTTACCAGCACACCAATGACAGACTTATCACAGGCACTCAGGAAACAGTCTCTGAATGAAGGCATTCATCTTTTATATGGATTCTGATTACATTTGAGTGTCCTATTCATGGTCACATTAGTTCTTATTTTCATAGAGTTTTGTTCCTTTAACCCAACATAACACTTATTTTTTTTCAGGTTCATTCCCAAGTTTGCTTCATTTTTGAAACATGGTTTATATAATTTTTTAAAATATTTGTTTATATAATTGTTGTTCTTGAAATGTCTGTCTTTTGCCTTTGATTGACTTCAAATAATTAAAGTAATAGATATTTAGTCTGTTCACAATTTTTTTCTTTAACATTTTACTTAGTCCCTTCCAAACTTATGCTATTATCAGGTCTTAAAATTACTCAAATTGACAAGTCATTAGTACTCTACTTTCCTTTCTCTTCCCATTGAAATTGTCTATTGCTCTGATTCAAAATAACTCTGGATGCTTTTCTAACACAGCCTTACAGAAACTCAGAGGCTCTTCTTTTAGCCCCCTGGTCAGGGGAGTTGAGAAAGTTCTTCAATTTTGTTTCAAAAGTAGACAATTTTGGAAGGTGCATAACCAAGGCCGGACTGGGAAGGGGGAAGGAAAGGGAGTAAGGAGGGTGTCATTGGTTATAAAACAGCATGGCAGGGGCTAGGGCCTTCAGAATAAGAAAGAGCAAAGGGGGGTGGTATAGAAGGAAAAGTTGGTTCTCTGGTCAGTGTTTAGAATTTACTCAGACTGAGTAGATGGAATATTCAGTTAAGGTCTATCCCCTAAACTTACTTGACAGGAGTTTCTTAACTTCATGGCTTAAAGACAAAACTGTACAGGCTGAGAATTAGAAAAGATTCTGAGAATGGGACCTCCCTAGTGGCACAGGGTTAAAGACACAGCAATATGAAGCTACCTGCAGCCACTGGGGCCTGAGTTTGATTTCCAGCCAGGGAGGTGACCCACATGGAGCAGCATACCTTTCCTGTCATACCCACTGCTCCCCTCAACAGTGTGGTTCAGTAGGTCTGCCTGTTCTGCTCCCTTCTCTGTCTCTGATGACTCTTCTCACACACACATATACACACATTGGTACCTCTGACTGCAGCGGCGTTGGGAGCAGAACAGGCAGACTGGACCTATGGAAACACACTGCTGAGGGAAGCAGGAGGGAGACAGGAGAGGTCTGCTGAGCCATGTGGGTCACCTCCTTGGTCAGGGATCGAACTCAGGGCCCAATGGCTGCGTATGGCTTCATAGTGCTATCCCTTTAACCCTGCCCCACCAGGGAGGATCCCTACATAAATCTTTTTAAAAAAGATTCTGAGAATGAATAATAGATATTTTTTAACTATTAATTATATATAAATATACCCATCAAACATTCAAAAATGGTTTAATTTTATCCACAGTGTGGCTCTCCTGTTGACCACAAATATTCACAAGCATAATTATAAACCCTCACTAGTGGCAAGTGTGCTTTCTTCATTTACCATTTTTTGCACAGTCCACATGTGAACACGTTCTGTACTGGCTCACAGCCCACAAGCCACCTAAAAGTACTCTTATTTTATAGCAATCAGGCAGCTTTATATCTTTCTGTGTGTCATTGGTGCCCTGTGCTGACCTAATAGTTCAGGGGCCTCATAAACTATCTTCCCCTTCCCAGATGCTTCTGGCTGGCATTCCTAATTGCACAGATTTTGAATCTGGAGAGATGTGACTTCTTGACAACTTAGAAAAATTCAACTACCGTCTTTTGCAAAATGGTCCCTAAGCAAACTCTTTTATAGTTGATGTAGTTAGGAATTTTTTAGATTGGGAAGTAAGATGTATGAACTAAGATTTCACTGGAAGAGTCTTTCTGGTAATGGAAAGCCTACCTTTCCAATGCTTGTGTCCAATTCTGATTCCTTCCATCCCCTGTGGCGGTTAAGAAGTGGACCCTAAGCCAGTCCCTGTGATGCCTTCCTGATGACACTGAATTATGTGGGCTCTATACAGAAAGGAGGATGAGGCATTGGAGAAAATGTGTACAGAAGCACACAGACCCAGGAGTCCTCCCACAGACTGTGCTAGAAACTATTACATTGCATGATGGGGCCACTCTGGGTCTTCAGCTTTTTCCATGTGAGATGATGAATTTGAGCAGTTGAGCTCTTCAGTCTCTTCTGCAGTAACCCTCTCTTCCATGAGTGTAAAGGTAGTAGACATTAACATCTGTTACAAACCACACTCCCTTCCAGGTATTGATGATACAGAAATAGAAATAAAAAAGACAAGAATCACTGCTACGTGCATCTCAGATTCTGGTGTAGAATGTAGTGAATAAAACATCTAAAATTTATCTTACTGCCATTATTCACACACTATACATGGCTAACACACTTCATCCTCACAGCATCTCATTTAACAGATGAAGAAACTCATGCTTATGAAGTTAAATTACTTGTCCAATGTTCATAACTGGGAACAAAAGTGTAGAAATAGTAATATTGGCACTGTGGTTCCAGAGCCAGCAGATTCCCAACCTTACTGCCTTTTAAGTGGGAAACTGCTTGTATGTGCTAGCTACTCATAACTATTTATAAGCAACTGTATCACACTATTCTATAACCAAGTCTCAATGATTACCACTGACCTCCAATATATTTGCCAAGAATAAGCATCACAATATTGGTGAGATAATGAAAGAAATATAGAAAATATTATAAAAGAAGCGAAAAGCAGGCCTAATTTTATTTACATATTCTCTTGTCAGGGTACAATGACCCTCTGAAGTAGGCATTTTTATTTTTCCATTAACAGACCAGGAATCTTGTCTATAAGTTAGGAAAACTGTCTAGTTGAGAAAGCAGCAGAATTGGCATTTAAGCTTCACCTGTTTCATTCTAAATTCAAAATCTTTCCTCTACACCATGCTTTCTTTCCCCAAAGTCCATATTGATTATTAACTGATTGTTATCCTGATCATTGTTGTCTATCAGATAACTGATTGCCCCAATTTCAATTTCGTTAATTTTACAATGTGAATTATCATTAACACCAGTACCTATCATTCAAGATAATGGCCTAGAATAAACAGGCATGATACAGGATCAAGTTGGCCCCTCTAGCTCACAGAATCTTCTGCTCCTCTGAACATCTGGTCAAGGAGCAATATTTTGGCAGTAAAACACAACCACATGATTAGTTGAAATAAGCCAGATGGAAACCCACGAATCAAAGCCTAAGGAGAGAACAGCAGAGCGTCACATAAAATGAGTTTGTTTTTCTTGAATAAAAACATATTTTAATGTTTTTACTTAACATTTTTTAATCTTTTTTACTTCACTTATTAACTGGAATATTCTAATATAAGTGTCCACACATAAACTCTTTATTCTGAAGTAGCTCATATAGAAAAAAGCAAACAAGTGTTTAATTCTTCTCATATTATTTACTGGATTTTTTCTTAATGTTGGTTTACATCATTGCTTATAATTTTGGAATAGAGGATTCCCCCCTTTCATGCATTATTATCATAGATGTAACTCTACTTTAAATCAATATCAATCAGGCTGGACATCTTTTAAGTTATTTTTAGTAAGTTTATATCATAATGGATCACTGAGTCCTATTCTGTATCAAATTACAAGATGCTCTCTCCCAGAGAAAGATTCCGAATTGAGTAAATGAGGATAGTAAATCCATTAGAATTAAAACCCTCATTATGGAATTCGTCCTGTGGAGATGAGAGGATCTGCAGGGACAGGCCTCATTAGAAATCCAGCCTTTAGGACAGACTGTTGGGGTTCAAATTTGGGCAAGTTTCTTGAACTCTCTCTGCCTAGTAGCCTCATCTGTGAAAAAACACAATGCTATTTCCTTCCCTATCCTGGAGTTGCAGGATGAAATGGGATAATGCATGTCCAGCCTGGGACCACAGAGTAAGTGTCCAATTCAAGTGAGGTCTTCTTTGTCTTACTCTGACTACTGTGTATGGTCTCTGTTCTCTGAACTCTCATTTCTCCTATTATTTGATGTTAATTAACATCAGAACATAAAAACAATAGTTAGCATATCCGTTGCATCTGAAAATCTTTAAAAGAATACTCAGGAACAGGAGATATTAAGGAGGTGCTTAGAAAGTTAAATCCCAGCGTATTGCTTGGTTGGTGGCACTCCTTTCCCTTTCTGAGACTTGGACTTGGGTTTTTTAGCCAGCATTTTCTCATGGACAATAAGAAGTTTAATTTGACAGTCACTGGTGTGCTACTAACTAGGTTTCAGTTGTAACAAAGAGTAGCTACAAGAACACTTTCTCCTATGGCCCCTGTTCATATATGCTACTATAAAATCTCAAATCAAGGTAACAGAATCAACCACACCCTTGTAAGCGCACAGGCGATGATGTAGAATCACCTAGATATTTTTGTTGGGGTAAATATTGCTTTATATGTACATGGACGGAATATCATTTGTACCATTGTTTTCCATCTGATTGCTTCAATACCTTTCTACTGATCAGCAATCATATATTAAAATATTCTACTTGTTTGCTCTTTTACGAGACATATAATAATGCCCAAATGAGTTGAATTAGTCATTCAGTTTAGTCTGGGGGAGTAAAAGATACTCAAAAATAAGATTTGGTGATTATCTGGGAATTTCAATTAGGTAGTACTTCCCATGAAGCCTATTAGTACAAGGGACAAGAAAACTAGAACCTACTTTTTATTTCTGGCCTGTAGATGCTATTGGAGCCCTTGAGTCCTACACTTAAATGTACCATGGGTGACTTTCTCTTTCCATAGTATTCATCCCATAGTTGCCACAGAACATCCCTTTGTGAGAATACAGAAAACAGAGTTTTGTCATTTGTTCTGGCAGGAAGACAAGACCATCTCTGGAAGAGTGATATTCTCTTTAAAATTTACTTGAACATTATTGCAAGTTTAAACAATAATACTTAAAAAACAAAGTGTCCTATTGTTCCCTTGGGGAAACATGAGCATCAACGACCTGCTAAGTCTCAGTATTTTGTTCCATTTTGCCTCCCAGATCACTTCTTTCTTGTTTTTTTTTGTTTTGTTTTGTTTTAGGTATTGTAACTTCCAACATAAATTCACTCCAGTTATTTTCTCAGATCTAGTATGACACATCAATTCCCCTCCCCACTCTACCTCTCAGACACATACACGAGCTGGAACTCTATGTAATGATTGGCACCCATTCCAGATCCTCAAAGGGAAATTAGCCTCCCTCTTATGTGATATTATTCTTTTCCTTCTCTCTATTTTCTATTTCCTTCCTCTCTCTCAATCTATCCCTCTTTCAATTTCTCCTTCTGCATCAAATCAAATTTGTCTTTTTCTAGAAATAAATTTTACCCACAAAAGACAAAAATTTATTCACTGAAAAACTAGTTTCAAGTCTACATTAAGCATTGTATATCTGTCCAAAATACGATTATTTTTCAGGGATCAACATTCATCAAATGTATATGATTTGCTCTTACTTGAATAAGCCATACTTCTCAGTAGAATTTCACACCGATTCACAGATTTAGCTTTTCTTTCTCAAGGAGTGTTACAAGGAGTAAAAACAGCGCCCAAGAATAATATTTATGCTTAAAGTTAAATGTACTGCCAGTATTATGCATTAATATTATTCAATCTTTAAAGAAAAAAAGGCTCACTATACTAGACACATTTGAGGATTTTACAGGATATAAAAAAAACTGTTCATTAAGCAAACAATCTTATAAAGGAGAAATTCAATGAAGAAATATTAGCTAATGCCCAGTTATCTCAGTTGTTCCAATAATGGAATCATATGCAAAGCTTCTCAAAGGTCAAGATAAGCTTAAGCTACTTCCATGTTTTAAGGACCTTGTATATTAAAAGAGAAATGAAGAAATGCAATAACAGTGTTGCAAAATTGTGGGATATTTTAAGTTTTGACATTCAACAGTTCAGCACCTTTAATTCCAGAACACTATGCAATGAAACTGTGCCATTAAGAAGATAATTACAGAAATTAAATATATACATATATGTGTTTGTATGTGTACATACACTGACTCTCGCCACACTGCAGGTGGTCTGGTATGATAAAGGTCTAAATCTGCATGATAAACATCTTTTTTATTATTGTCAATATATTGTGTGGTAGAATGCATAATCTCTTCTGAGCACTAAGAGATCTCTCAAACTGTGAGATCAGACAAGGCTAGCTGCCTTCCTAGTTGCCTAAACTTCCACTGGACTCTTGGCCTTAATAGGCCCTGATCATATCAACAAATTGACTTGTGAATAAATATGCTAGGATATATTAACTGGATGTAGCAAGATGCTTCAGCAAACTTTTACTAATGACACTCCTGTTCCCTGAGAGTCTCTTATCCTTAAAGAACTTATAGTCCGAATATAGAAATAAAATAGGACTCACAAAACAGTGAATCCACTAAATCAACTATTATTTGTAAAATTGGTATTCAAATGAAAAGCAAATAGAGAGACAAAATTTCTCAAGCTCCATAGGAGCATGGTGGCAATTTAATGTCATCTTTATCTCTTAAATGCTATTAATGTTTGTTATGAAAGAGACTTGTTAAAACTGCAAACATAGGACATTCAAACACAAGGAAACCTCATCCTAATTATACTTAGGGATTTGCTATAAGGTTTCAATTATGAGGAGACTCTAGTGTCTTTATTAGAAATATGCAGGTTAATGTTTGCATGAGCATATAAATTAGCTAATGATAAGCATGAGATCCACATTCAGTAGAATGCAAAGCTTAGAGCAGGCATACAATTGCCAATGATGAGCTATTTTTCTATAATTGTAACAATTTAATAGTATTTGTTTTGAAAAAGAAATAAAATTTTCTTACATACTGTTACTAATGAAGTTTATAGTTTGGTATCTGTGATTTTATAAACCCCTAAAACTTTCAAGGGCACTATCTTCCACATTGTATGAAGCAGAAAATGATTCTGGGGAATTCTTTAAATCCAAAGTTTGAATGTTTTCTGTGCACATAATCAGAACATATTTTAATTCCAGTTTAATGCATTTCTTTATAGAAGCCTAGTAGTCTCCAGATACGTTGAACCTGGTTTAAATAAGAAAAACCTTACTGTCCAGATCTTGCAAACAATTTCACCTGTATTTGGTATCGTGGAAATAGCTTTTAGTACTATCGACTAACCAGTGAGAAACAAAATAGTGTTAAAAAGCAACCTATACATTATAAGTATCTGGAACACTCAAGCAAATAACAAAATCAAAGATTTTGCTACATCTCCTTTTTTTCCTAACTACCTGACTAAGATAAGCTAATTTTGATGTAACACAAAGTTGTCTTGACAATTTGTTCCGGTCATGAGGTCAAGATTTTTTCATTATTTCTACAGAAAACTTTAGCAGTAAAAGATTGATCAAATGTTTACTTTGATTTTAAGGCATGTCATTCTCCTGCTTTAGATAAAAACTCTGAATGACCACCCAGAACCAAAGAGAAAGTGTTTATTTTTCCATGTGAATGTGCCCGAAACAAAAACAACCTGATAGTTTTGTTGTTGCTTGTTTGCTTATTCAATGGGCAAGAAACCTTTGCTGACATTTAAAGGATTAGCTGAAAGTTAGTATGGACAATTTTGGCTGCGTTAAGGCTATTAGGCAAGCTATCCCACTTGCTTTCTAGATGACAGTAAATGAATGTTTAAGGTCACCATTTAACTCTCAAAATCAACTTTAGTGTTAACTTCCTTCTACTTCTGCAGGTTCCTACATACCCCTGGCTATTTTAAGGTTCATGTCTTCTTAGCTCATATTTCACATACAACCAATTGAACGAACGAACACACATTATAAGTTAACTAGATCAACACAGGACATAAACTTATTTGAAGGGGGCCTAAAAGATACAGAGGTTGATGAAAAAAATCCTTCCCAGCTACAAAAAAGTTAAGCGCAATACCTGTAAGACTTTGAGAAACGCAATCTTGATTTGGCTCTTGGAGATGGTCCTGGCACTGTAGCTCCCTGAGGATCCCAAACAAAAGCCATTGGAAAGAA
Organism: Galemys pyrenaicus; assembly: GCA_019455555.1. NCBI lineage: Eukaryota > Metazoa > Chordata > Mammalia > Eulipotyphla > Talpidae > Galemys > Galemys pyrenaicus. The sequence continues at coordinate 1,991,864 of JAGFMF010011684.1, forward strand.
GGTGCCAAGATCACTGAAACAGCTGGAAGTCAGAGTTGATGCAGGGCCCTGGGGCCACAGGGCCCCACGCTGAGCAGGAGGCACTTGTGGCTGATTGAGGGCATTTCCTCTGTGTGGTGCTATGCGCTGACAGTGAGGTGGCAGGCGGACTGAGGCAGGGCAGAGGGACGGCCAGGACTTCCTGCTGCATGACACTTGCCCTTTGCAACATAGCTTGCTTCACTCAGCCCTTATCTCATTAATAACATGAGAAACATTCCCTCACCAATTTATTTTTAAATATAGTCTGATTAAGTGGTATAGTCACATGCCACTCCTGAAAAGCACAACACACACATGCACAATGAAGGTATGATTGGAGCAGGTGACCCATTATTTCAAGTGTTAAGTTTAAAAAAAAAAAGTAAATAAAAATAGGGACTTTATTTAAAATAAAATAAATTTTAAATACATGCCTACAACCAGGAAATTTGACAAGGATTACTACATTCCACACAACTAGCTGCCAAATATAATTTTTCTAATTTCATCTTCACCTAGGAACAGGGATGAATATCATTATTAACAAAACTTACACAAGATTCTAACTGTCACCAAATACCAGCACCTCCCTGCAAGTCTGCATGAGAAGAAAACAGGCAGATCACTTTCAAAGCTTTTGGCAGCTTTTCCCCAAGAGATGCCACGTCACTTTGAGAGTGAATTATAATATATGAGTTTGACAACAGAGATCGATTTTCCTGTCCATTTTTTAATGTCCCCTATAAACATTTCCTAACTCTGATAAATCCTTTCAAACAACTTTCTTTCAAATGAAATAAATGATGAAAGTCAAATAGAGCCATTCATGTGTTTTGTGAGCCGAACACATTTTGGGGAGACCTATATCTCAAGGTGCTGTCTGTGACCAGTCAAAGAACCCCTATGCCATCATAGAGCCTCGCCACCAAGTGCTATACAATGCTAACATAGAGCATGATTCCATCAGTCCTTGTCAAAACACTGACCAGCAGGTGACCTCAACTGTAAACCAAGGCAGGATTCCACTTCTCCAGGATAAGATTAAAGAGGCTTGGAGTGCCCAAGAGTGAATTTAACCCACAACAAACTGGATAAAACTGACCTGAAGTCGAACATACTGATCTAGACTGTATCTGCCAAACTTCGATACCATACTCCCAATCTATCACTTATATAATATCCAAGGGGTGCAAAATATTCAAATAGTTTCCACAAAAGCTTGAGTCAGTAAACACTTATTTTTCAATGTCCAGCACACCAGGGGTTCTTGAGAACACTACAGGTTCCATATCAGCTTTGGGAATGAGTAACAGAAAACATCTTTATGATTTCACCTCTTTGTTATCTCACAAATGGACGAAAAGAGCAGGCGAGTGATAACTGACCAAACAGCAGAAACTTGGGAGGTGTCAAGAGGTCAAAATAAACCCATTTTCTCTGAGTCAACTAGCAATATTTGAAAACGTCACAAACTACACTATTTGGCTTTTGTATATGGAACTGGGTTTCAGAAGAGCAAAATTGGTGGTCACTATCCTAATATTCTTTAAGAAAGAATGAGAAGAGATACGTATACCAGCCTGCCCTTTTGGGGGGTATGATATTCATTCCTTTGTACATCTATTTCCCATCTCAGGTCAGTTGTTAGGAAATGCGGGAATCTTCTGAGAGTTAACATAGAGCTGAACAATTTGGGGTTTAGTGGAATGCCTTCATCTGACAATGAATTCCGATAGTGTAAGAGAACTGGGAGTCGCGAAGAGGGGGCTTGTCCTGGCAGCTGGTGGGGTGGGCTGGGGTGAAGAAAGGAAGTGCAGAGGACACAAATTGTAGGAGGGATGTCACTGACCAACTCCTAGTTCTTTCATTCTCTACAATGTAAACTCTCATTCTATCCACTGATGTGAAACATTTTGTAAGGGAAACAAACTTCCTGGTTTCTGAAAATGAGATCGACAGCCCATATACGTGTCTTTGGAAGCAGAAAAATACGATTTTGTCACCAGCCCAATTGTTATTGTTTTGGCAAGATGGACTCTATCTTCCTCTCTGGGCAAAAAAATAGCAAGGGCATTTGACTAACACTTGCCTTTGTCTCTGTGCCAACTTACATCTTAGAAAGAATATTCTGTTAATTGACATATGAGTGATAAATCATAAGTGGAGAATAAGAATGCACAATGAAGGTAGTATAGATTATTCCAAAATAAACATACAATAAAGATGTGGAGCTGTCTTTTTATTATAGCCAAAGCATTTCTTTTTTTCTTTATTTCTCCCTCCTTCTTGAAAGCAGATGTCTAGAACAGCTAAGCAATATAAAAACAATAGAACCATTAATTTGAAATCAGGACCAGGAAAATGGAGACTTTGGTCCTTTCTTCTAATGTGAAATTGAATAAAGACCCAGAAATATCTGGCAATGTGAATGTTGTCCTTATATAATTACTTCTCCTCCTTCCCACTTCTTTCCAACAGTTCCGCATAATCTCCCAGTCCCTTTGGATTACCACATTTGAGCAAGATCACAGAAATAGCCACTCCTTTCTGAAATACATCAGAACAAAGTTAAGCCTTGATATAGTATAGCTATCAATATTATTTTTAAAGAACTGACTAGTAAATCACAGATGTGAAAATTTAGACAATTGGAAACTTTTAAAATTAGATAGTCTATTAGGATGAATCCTTGCAGTCACTTACATTTTAAACTGCTGTTTGTAACTTTTACTTCAGGTATACTAAAAGATAAAAAAGCAAATGAAGTAGAAAGCTTTTAAATATTTTAATTTCTGTTAGTACTATGCTTTATTTTTCCAGAAGAATTTTAGCAAAAGCATGACTAAATGTCAGAGAGAGATGTTCCATCTCTGAGACAAATTTTGCTTTTCAAATTTAAAACTGAATTTATATTCCAGGAAAGATCAGTTTCTTAAAGCTAAATTTTACTCTTACCCAATTTTTATCCACATAATTCCTAACCTCCCCAAATCTCAAAATGCCCATCTCCTGCCAATAACTCAGATCTTAAGTTCAGCAACATACTAAATAAGGTATGTTCTTTGTCTCTTGAGCATTTCTAGGATTTTGGTTCCAAGATTCCAGATGTTACAAATGGCAATTTTGGGTGCTGGTATCTGACACAGAAACTCAAAATTTCCTTTATAGGAGACAGCTAGTATGAGTCAAATTAAAACCCCCAAATTTAAAAGTGGGAGAATTTAAACATAATCCACATGGGCATTTACTTACATACCAAGTCACTATTTGACAGATTGAAGGGGAGGTTTGGAGCTCAGCTTCAGAGAGACAGTTATATTGGTGGGGTTGTGTTATGTTGAAATACATTGCCTCAGGAAACAAGAGCATGAGATGGGCTCAGGGTAATGCTGTATTTGGAAATAGTCACCGGTCACAGACTCAAAGGCAGCAGAAGTTAATGTGGAAGCAAACAACTTTATTTCATTTGCTATTTTCTTTTCAACTACCAGCAACCTCTGATAAGGCTTCACTATTTTTATCTTCTCAGTGATGCCTTGCAAAAAGAGTGTACCAAAAGAAAATTTAACAACCAGAACTTGTGCACTTCTGAAATCTAGTATTCATTTAGTATAAGTAAATGTGCTTTAAATACAGCTTTTCATTTATTATCACAATTAACAACCAATTATGACCTCAAATAGAAATGCTGAAAAATAAAACTAGCATCTTCTTTGAATTATTTCCAAATAGTATTTCTAAAGCTTTTATGTTTATACTTGATTTAGAGATTAATTCTTCCATAATCTGAAATGGAGGACAATTGTTTTATAAGTTGTACAGAACTGACGGTACCAATTGTTCTTAAGAGCATTAGAAAGGCATGCTCTGTGTTTTAAGCTGCTACAAAAACATCCATTATTCATATAGGTCCTATGACACAAACAGAAATAAAATGTAATTGAAGAGCTAAAATCACTAAGACAGAATAAAACAACTGACAAGAGGCATGATTAAACATAAGAAGGAAAAATAAATGAAACTGTGACTCGTGAATCAAACTGTGTTAAGGTTTCCAACTATAATAGACTATTTTTAGGAATGTTGTGCCAATTTGGAAGACAATGAAATCAAGAGATTTCTACCTAATAAAGCAATGAACTCCTAAACAGTTACACAAATAGGAACTGAAGGAAAGGTATCAAGGAAGAAGAAACGAAACGGGAAGGAAAGGAAATGCATTTGTGTTTATTAAGTGTTACTAAGTGATTGGCAAAGTTCAAAGACATTCTTTTGTGAAAGTAACAGGAAATATTTCTAAAATAAAATTCTTGAAAACATTAAAAATTAACATATGCTAATCATTTGACATATGGAACTAAACAATTTAAGTTTTCTAGAGCCATTTTCCAATTTTCTGTATATGAAGATTTTAAAAGACTGAACAATGTTTTCCTATAATGTCATAGTCATGAACACAGACTGAAAATAAAAATCCTCATAGCTATTGACTGACCGGTGAGAGAAAGGGTGGATAGAGAATTTCGTGTTGAGATTTACCTTCTCTGGGAAGTGTTCCCTGCTTTCCCAAACCAGGGGATGTCTCCACACACTAAGCACTTCCTGTTTGTCATGATCAACACATTTGCAATTACTCAATGTCTGGATCCCCTGATAGACCTGGCCATCATGGGGACACAGATCATGCCTGCTTTCCCAGGGAATCCCCAGTGGCTAAAAAGTGGCCTGGGAAAATAAATCTCAATATTTGCTCAATGAATGAAAAGGAAACTATACAGGATTTCTTGAAAATGAGAAACATTTCTACATTATTTTATGTTCCTAAGTGGAGCAAAAGATTTTGCTGTGGCTGACTTATGTAGGACTTATTTCTTTTCTTTTTCCTCAGATGTTCTCTCTGACAAAGCCATGATTATGTCAATAACTAAATAAATGGATTAACAAAAGTAGAAAACACACTGTCACTGTTATGACCAATGAGTGCTTTCTCTTTCTTGCTGAGACGCCATTGGCAAATATTCAGAACAACCCTGGTAAAGAGTATTAGAATCACAGATTTGCTGGGAACTTGCCAAGTGACCTTGAGCACTGCTACATGACCTTGTTGAATTCCAGTGTCTTATCTAAATGAGAATTGTTGCAAAGAGTCTTTGAGAGGCATGAATAGGGTAATTTATATGAAAGCATTTTGAAAATGTCACATAAAATTATAACTAATACTGAAAATATTGGTAAGTTTTGGGGGGGTGCTAAGAAAACTATTTTTTTAAAATATTTATTTATTTATGCATACAAGCACTGGGGCACAGGCCAGAGGTGTGGGGGGTGGGGGGGTGAGAGGATTCACCACAGAGAGCAGAGAGCAGAACAGGCAGATCAACTGAAGTACACTGCTGAGGGGAACACTGGGTACAGCAGGAGAGGTCTGCCGTGTCATGTGGGTTCCCTCCCTGGCCGGCAGCAGGGATGGAACTCATGCTGCAGTGGCTGCGGCTTGCTTCATAGTGCGTTGCTTAACCCGCTGTGCCACCAGGGAGGCCCTAAGAAAACTATTTTTATACTGATGAAAACATTTGCACTTTTAAAACCTGTGCCTTAAAATGGGTCACCTCATGAATATTGTAAGTAGGCATACAATTATACCAGTTTCAGGAACAGTAGTTTCGATGGGTAATTATTTTCCCTATTTGAAATCCTTTTATCCTAAATGTATAAGGATAGAATATCAAGCTGTTATATTTTAAAGGTTAACACTATAACAAAAGTTTAATGTTTTATTGGAAGCATGAAAATCCTCTCAAGGTTCTGTTTATAAGAACTATAAAGAATTAAGTGGCAAAGAATTCTACTAAAGTCAGCTGATGGAATTTTTCTCAATTTTTCAGAATCTGGGACTTCACCTAAATATAGAAATGTTTCCATTTATTTTTTAAGAACTTATGGGATCTTGAAGACATGTTGTTTAATTGGGGAAGCATTTACAACACTGACTCCAGCTCATGCTGCTCTAATTGTTGACCACACACCAAATAAGGACAGAAATGACTTTTTTTCAGTTCCTTAGAACTATGTTAACAGACAAGCAAAAGCAATGATGGAATCACCAGCCTGAGAGAAAAAAGTCAGCTCCCTTGGGAGAAAGGAAAAAGACCCCAAATACCAAGAAACTAAATAACAGTAATCTCAAGTGTTCAACTTTGGCACCATGAATTTTTTCCATGACAGTGTTCAATATATCCCTAAATCTGCATATTTATTTGTTGGAGCCAACATTCATAAACTTTGTCATTCCTGGGCACTTTTTGTTGACCTGTCACCCCAAACTCCCTTCCTGACCCTAAAACTCCCCCTGGACTGGCCAAGTCTATGAACCAAATGTCACCATAACGTCAGGATACTTTCCTAATTCTCTTTTTAAGTAAGATAGTATCAACCACTCATTTGGTATTTATTCTACAAAGAGGTCTTAACATGTTATATTACCCTCATAATGATGTATCTATGAGTTTAGTCTTACTTTTATTCAGTTTACAATACATATAATTCACCGGCACTTAGTAAATTCGCAACGTTACAACTACCACTTCTCCCTAGTTCCAAGAGATTTTCACCACTCATTTAGCACATCAATCTTGAGTCCTTCTTACTCAGCTCCTGACATTTCTAAGTATGATTTCTGTCTCTATGGGTGTCATTTTCCTGGATGATCATATAAGTAGAATCACAAAATATGTGACTTTTGTCACATATCATCAGAGCTAAGTTCTCTTAACATTGTATCTTTGACACCCATCAACTGTGTAGCATCTATCAGTCCCCAAGTTTGTGCAGCAAAATTTACAATAGCCAAGAGTCAGAAAGAACCTAAGTACCCCTACACAGATGAGCAGATAAGGAAGATTTTATACATACACACACACACACACGGCATATATACATACACACACTGAAATACTATTCAGCTATATAAAAAAAAAAAGCAAAACATTGAAAGCCTTCCATTTGCGATATGGATGGACTCAAGTTTCATTAAATAGCTGGTTCTATGGTTTCCAGTGGCAGAATCTGGGGGAAGGTAATATGTCTGGCAACAGAGGTATCCACAAGAAGCCCATGAAGCAGGCCAGCAAGATGGATGAGGAAGAAAAGGCAGAAACAGAAAGGGGAGCAGAGGAAATTTGAAGAGCTAAAACAAAACACAGAGGGAAAAGGTCACCTGGCCACAGGTAGAATTAAGAAATCTGGCATAAAGCAAGATGCTCCTTGTGCTTGAGGCAATGGTGGTCCTTAATTCCATTGCTATTTCAACACCTAGATTCCCTGCCATAATAACATTTGCTATCAATAGCTAGAATCACGTGTTTTGGGGTACATTTAAGAATAAACTTTTGTAAAAAAGAATAAATCATACATTGGCTCATCTTCTCTTTAATTCTTCTCACTCAGCCATTTCTACCTTAGCTGTGAGGTCAGAGTAAACCCACAGAGAATCCTGCCAAAGCGTGTTTGTCTTCAGCCTTTGCTTTCACCTGTACTACCTTAAATTTAACAAAGTCACCTCAAATGGCAAAAAATTATATATTATTTTTGAATTATTAGTTCTAGGGACAAAGTTGGTCTGTGGGCCTGGGGTGGGACTGAGGCTGTAGGTGGAAGCTGAGTGGGTTCAAGTGTGAAAACTACAGTTACAAAGGCAGAGAGATGGGAGGCCTGCAAATATGGTGAGGCTTGGGGAAAATAATGTCAGTCATTACATGTACTGCACAGTCCTCTGCATTTTCCCTCTGTATATTTTACATAGAAGAGAAATATAAATATTCTTCAGTCTACCTGACAAATGCTTTTAAAATGTAGATGTGGGAAGACACAGCTGTTATTTCATTGGTTAGGTTAATTCTGATTTAAATTGGATCTATTTTTGATTGACATATGTTACAGATGGCACTTAAGGGATTGAATTTACATTTGAAAAAAACTCAGTCAAATAAAGTTATAACTGGAATTTTAAATCACCATTGCATGGTAGATAATAAAAATATTTAGGGGAAATAACATTTTTTTCTAGATATTCTGGTTTCTATATGAAATGATACATAACAGCCCTCCCTCACTCCTTCCCTTCCTCCCTCCCTCACCCCTTCCCTCCCCCCTCCTTCCCTCTTTCCTTTCTTCATACTTTGTTTTTCCCTCCCTCTTCCATTTAACTTCTGCCCCCACCCACTCATGCATATGTATTACACATCCACTATATGGCATATTCTATGCTAGATGCCTGGTGGTGATCAAGGTGAACAAAGTTAAGCCAAGCAGTGCTTAGAACTGAATGAACAGAAACTTAAATTCAATGTTTATAAGAAATTGAAGTGGGTTTACATTTTTAAACTATCAGGGCAGTAGGAAGAGAATGGATATAAGGTATTTATGGAAATGGAAAATGACTTGAGGTCTTCTTTATGACAAAATGTATATAATTAAGCAGAAGGTGAGCTCTCTGCTGATAAATATTAAAAAGCAACTCAAATATTTTTGGTAAAACAACTTTGACAGTGCCTGGTCCCAGGAACATACCACCCTTGACAGTCAGTTCTTAGGTAATTATTAATAGGAAGGACTTGGGAAAGAAACATTTATAAAGAAGTTCTCATTTGATGCTGACTGTAACCTAATTCAGTTCTAGGTAGCAGAGGATACAAAATGAAAATAGAACCTGGCCAGCCTTTACAGAGGTCTCCAACTGAGGAAGAAATCTCTCCACAAAAAAAATCTCTTCAATCTATGGTAGTAAAAGTTTTCTCAATAAAATGTATCAAAAGTACTTACAACATTAAAACTCACAAACTATCCCTTTACATACTTCTTTTATAATCAAGGGAAAAAATAAGCAGGCATAATTGGGGCAATCGGCACTAGGATAGTCCAGGAGATGAACTACAGGTATCTAAAACACAACTTCATTTCAGGAAAAAATGTAGAATTTGGTCCTTCACATATCAAAAAGAGATTTCTTTTTGCAAAACAGTAATTATGAAAAGTTTCCAAAATAGGGAAAAGTTGAAAGAATTTTATAGTAATCATCCGTATCTTCCAGTTAGAGTCTTACAGTAACATTTAAGAGATAGTACCTTAACAGATGATTATCACATTGGACTTGAGCAGTTATAACTGTACTTTGATAATGAGGTTCATCAGAATAATATTTAAGGATAGCACATTATGCTAAAACTAAATTATAAATCTCTAGGCTTTACTATTAGTCTGTTTTAAAGGGTTCATAGGCAAAGGTAATTTTTTTCCTATGTAGTGTGAAAACAAACTTGAATTCCTAAGTTTTACTAACAAAACTAATAATAAAAAGTTAATGTTAAAAGACATGCTCAAAGATGATGAATTATCAAAATCAATATCTATTTAAACAACAAAAATTGTCAACCATGAGGTTTTATTATAATTTAGTCCTCTGTCATATATTTTCTGAACTATTGCATACAGGTTCTCAGGAAATTATGAGTTTGGTCAGGTGGTCAGAAGAAATGACAAAGAATACTCCACACTTACTAATAGTGTACAAAATATCCCACAAGATCTGTGAACCAGAAGATATTTTGATAAACTTTTTGGTTTGTCTGTATTATTTTTTATTTTTAAATAAGGCTTATTTAAATGTTAGCCTTAATTTATTATGGATAAAAAAGACACTACTTTTCTAATAAATAAAAAAGTTCCCAGCATCAATGGATCTATTTTTCACCTACTATTTTTGGTGTGCCATGGAAAAGCCTTCTACCTTCTCAGCTTGCTACCTTCTCAGCAATTTGAGATGCAGGTCAAGGTCAAATGATATCACAAGAGTGACAGAGGAAACCTAATTTTAGTCTCCATGAAATCAAAGAACTTATGCAAATGATGACTGAACACTCTCAGCTCAGTTTGAAGCTGGATACCTGAAAGAAATCTAATGAAGAAGGAGTAGATGCCACAGGTCTGTGGAGCATCTCGGAGAGACCAGCAACTCTTCTGGTACATTTAAGGGTGTGTATTTAGAATACCAGTATAAACTCAAAGCAATTGAGTGAAAATAGTAAAAAGAGCTATGAGAAGAATAGAGTGGCATTTTCAAGAAGATGTTGTGGTGGGTAAATTGGGTCAAAAGGGACAACTGTATGATGAAGCACAAAATTGTACTTTTAGTGGTGAATTTAATGTAGTATAAATACATGTTGATTAAAATATACACAAAATGTTACCAGTAGTATTTGTGGGTAGTAGAATCATAGAAATTTTTAAACTTTCTATCTTTAATGTTCAAATTTTCTATTACAAATGATAACTCGATATAGGTTAGTTAAAAACAAACAAAACTCAAGTGTAGCTGCTTTTTTCCCCCACCAAGAGTTTTAGATTTTTCCTTTGAATTAAATTTCAATAAGGGGTCATGAATGTAAACATTTGAATTCATATTAAACTAAATATGTTTCATATTTCATTAATGTAATGCTGAAAGATTGGATAGAGAAGTGCTGAAAAGCCAAACAGGCATTCACATCATTACATCATCCCATAGGATGATGGGATTTAAAAATCAAACCGTTGGCCTCTTGATAGGCTCTCAAGACAAATGGAGAGGCCAGAGTAGCCTGCCTTCCAGAAGAGCCCTGGCAAGACAAAACAAAAAGAGAAAGAAGCCTATCTCTTTATAAATGTAAAGAAACCTATTTTGCACCAGTCTGCAGGAAATTCTCTTCAATGAAGAGTTATATGTTAGCACAGCGCCCCCAAGTGAGAGGTTTTCAGGACTGTACATTCATCTAAAGAAAGTTTCTACTAGCCATTAAAGGCATTTGCTTAGACTTATAGAGATCATACGTGGGTCTGGGTAACACACTGTCTTGGTGCCTTAGTTCTCTGTTATTAAGTGAGTCCCTAATATTCCACACAGTTGTGATTCTTAATAGCAATGTTTTAAAAAGAACTTCCCAACGTAGAAATCATCATCTATATTGCTCCCATTCCTTCAGAAACTTGCTCTTTGGCACTAATGAACACTTCCTTCATTTGAAGAAAATTGAATGTTCAAAAATTGAAAATATATTAAAAATCAAACATTGTTCATTCATCTTTAAAAATATAGAACATTTTTGTTTTGTTAAAAAATTAGTACATTTATAAGTGCTATTTGGAAGTAAATTAGTCCCCTAAAACTTCACATGAGGACTAATGACAATATATTACTATTTCAGTAATATTAGAATTAGGGGCATTTTTACATGTTTATATTACCTCCTTAGAATAAAAATCTTATTCATATAAATAATTCCACTAATTCATAATTATCTGCATAACTGCTCAGCAGGAAAAATAAAATTCTGAATGCTTCCTGTAAAGGTAAAATTACTCTAGAATGTGGTAGAAATATGGAAGAAGAGTTGCAATTTGTTTGTTCTGATTCAAAAGAATAGTAAGGCTGAACTGTTTTCACATTCGGCTGAAAAACGGACTTGCTTGTTTTTGGCTACACTACCTAGTTAATAAGGGAATAAGAGATCAATGCATTTGTACTCACATTCTTGCTCAAACTGTCCTACAAGCATGCTTCTGAATACTGAATCAGTCAAGTGCAAAAGTATAACTGACACAAACAATTATTAAACGGAAATGGCAACACCAAGTATTACTCTATTTGGAGTGGAGTCAAAGAAGTAATAGTAGAATTTTATGGGTGAGGAAGTAGGCCAGGAAAATAGAAAAGTCAATCAAAATATGTATTATTGACCACTGTAAACAAATGGAAATTCACTCTTTTAGAGGAACCTTTTGCCACATCATAGACACATGCCCTGGGGTTGTCCAACTTCAGAATGTGTGATCCAGAGCATGTAAATGTGCTCTGGTCCCTCAAAGTTTGACAGTTGCCTCTGAGACTGTTAAGTCATAAGCCCTGGGCCCACACACAGACTGGTAAGCTCGTTGTATTGGAGAAAGCCCCTAGCAGCCACAGATGAGGAACTGATTGAACACAACAAAGGTGCCCGCCACAGTGGCAGATAAATTCAGGCCTGGGTCAAAGGGACACAGGGTGGGATTGGAAACCTTTGCCACAACTAGGCCTCTCAAACACAAGAGGCCAAACTGAATTTCTGGTTCATGTCTTTATCACCCCACCACTAAACCTACTCTCCCTTCCTCTTTTCCCAACTCAGCGAACGAAAACACAAGTTTTTAATTTGTTCAGGCCAAAACTTTTGAATCATCTTTGATTCATTTCTTTTTCTCTTAGCCCATGTGAAAATTTAATCATGAAATACTGTCAGCTATGTTTTAAATTGCACCCAGAATCCAGTCCCTTTCCATAACCCCACTGTCACCATTCTGGTCCAGGTCACTGTTGTCTCTTGGCCAGAACACTGTAGTGCCCTCTTAACCATTTCCCCTACATTTGCCCTTGCTCCAAGTTTATTCTTCAAAGTCCTCAGAGCCAACAAGTCCAAGTGTGTGTCATTTCCCTGATCAAAACCCTCTAGGAGTTTCCCATTTAACTTGGGATAAAATCCAAACTCCTCACTAAAACTTACAAAAGCCCTCTCTGACCTATTTTCCTTCTCTTCTCTCCCCTTCTCATTAAGGCCACCCATAGGGGTCTTAGTCCTGTCCTGTGATCACCAAGTGCTTGCTCCTATGTGGGAATCTTTGCACTTGTGATAGCCTCCTTGTAAAATGCCCTTCCTTCAGATCTGCATTCTGTTAATATTCAGACAGACATCAAATTAATAGAGAGGGCTCCCTCTTCTGACTTGCAATCTAAGATAGAATTTCCATCACTCTATTTATTTTCTCTGCATTGTTTTTCTTCATCTAATGTGTCACCATGACATACTATATATTTTCTAGGTGTTTCCGTATTTTGTGTCATCTATCTCCCCCAATTCCCCTCCAAAAAATAAGTTCTGTTAGAACAGAGAGTATGTTTTATCATGACTGATAACCAGCAACCAGAGTAGGACCTATTACAGGTAGAGGTTCAATATATATTTGCTAAGTGAATGAATTCACTGGTCTTATAGACACAAGTGATATAGTTTTACTTATGAATTAAATGTCTTCATGGAATGAATTATGTATTAAACTCTGTGACTTATACTGTCTCGTAGCAAATATAAGCAGCAATTGTTTCAAAAACATGACATTTCCAATGTATTGATAAAAAATAGCCAATGCACGGTATAATGACTGGAGTTCAAGGAGTGACTATTATGAACAGTGATAATTATGAAAAGGAAGGTTTAAACTGGGCTATGAACAACTTTATGTAAGGAGTAGGACCTTTGTTTAGAAGTGAAAAGTCATGTAGCATTTCTGAACAAGGGAATAAAATAATGAAAGCCAAATTTTAGAGCAGTGAACAGTTTGATTCTATTCTACAAGGATTTGAGCAAGGAGAGTCTCATTGATTTCTTACCTCAAATCAAAATTCTCCTTTCTCTCAATATCAAAGACATTGGCATATAAAATTGACATAGTTCAGTGAGTACATAGCCACAATCATGGTAACAGACATAGTAAACTATTCCTCTGTCTCTTTGGATTTCATTTGTTCTGGATTTTATTTGTTCATTTTCATCTGGTGAAAACACTTGACATGAGATCAAGCCTTTGAACAATTTTTTTTAAGCGCACAGTGTAACATTGTTAAGTAGAGACACTGCATATCTCTGGAAATTATTCATCTTTTCAACAAAGTCTTATATCTGATTTATCAGTCCATACTTTTCATATTCAAGAGGCATTTTGTCCTAACTGTAAATATTAACTAAAATACTATAACTGAAAAGAGATCTGTCCATGGTTTCTCTGGAATTGAAAGTAAAACTACTACACGTGTGAAAAGCTAAGCTCCATTCTTCTGGTTATTTTAGAATTAGCAAATAAAGAAGTAAAAAAATAGTCAAGATTGGATGAATGTGCTATAGGGTATCAGTGAGATATGGGCATGAGTAAATGGGAATAGACATATCAAAACCATCTGTAGTTGTTAATAATGGGAATGTGTTTGTTCCCAGTGAAACTATCTGTAGTTATCAGTGAGGATTTTTTAATTTCTTTAATTCATTTCTTATACAGGACAGAATTCATGTTGACGTCTCCCTTTGTCTGAAGAAATGCCATGGATGAACAAGAAGACACTATGTATTCCACTGGGTAGTGAACTCCCTGGGGCCATAGGTATCTTTGGGACTTCCCAGCATAGCAGGAGCTAAATAAATGTGTGTCAAATGAATCCCTTAGGCTTCTTAGAAGATTGGCTCCAGATAAATTTCATTATTTTGCTCTAAATTCTGCTATTCCTTCTTGTAGTGAATATTCAGTTCCACTTTGTCCCAGAAGGATTTAAAGCTTCTGTTTCCTTTTGTAATTAGATAAGCCAAGTTATCCATTCCCCTACCTGCCTGCTAGAGAATAGCTGATGGTTAAATGTTCATAGCTTTGTACAGGGGCATGTCTGAGAGCATTTCCTATACAAAAGAAAAGAAAGGACCTCCCTGGAGGTACAAGGGGTTAAGCTTGGAACTGTGAAGCATCCACAGCCACTGCAACATAAGTTTAAACCCCGGCCAGGGAGGTGACCCACATGACTTAGCAGTCCTCTCCTGTCTCGCCCACTGTTCCCTTCAACAGTGTATTTCAGTCAGTCTGCCTGTTCTGTTCCCCACTCTGTCTCTGGTGGTTCCTCTCACGTTCCCCCCTCAACCTCCCACACCTCTGGCCTGTACCCTAGTTCTTGTATGCATGAATCTTTAAAAAAAAAAAAAGAACACAAAGTATCACTTGAGAATATAAACTAGTCAACTTAAGAATGTCTGATATACTTCTGTAAACAATTCTAAATGGCTGATCATATCTGTTTACTTAACAGTCAATTTGGTTCAAATTTTAGAATTCACTCAAATTTTAAACACAAAGAGAAATGTTAAATTTTAAAATGAAGAGAAAATCATATCGAGAAAAGGTTAGTTGTAAGACTTTTTTGATGGAATTAGCTACTCTCAATTTCATCTTTTTAATTAGCTCATCAAATTATTTACCAGGTACACTTGAGGTGACAGTTCTCAATCTCCTAGAAAGTAGGATTAAAAGCTCTGAGGAAACTTAAAAACAGTATACTAAAAATTATTTTACATAACTCAAACTTTGTGCCTTTGGTCATGATATTGTTCTCCCTTTCAGGTACTCTTTACAAAAGAAAAAAACCTATGCTTTCAGTAAGTAATTCATGCAACTAGGAAGAGTTGAATGAAAACTACTGTCAAGCATCTGCATTTGTACCAATGTGTTTTTGTCATTATTTACAGGATTTTCTCCATTTTTATTATGTGTGGTCATTCTGTTACCAGGTGGCAGCCGGCAGGAGGAGTGGTCTCTGGCTCCCCTGCAAGTTAGTGTGGCAGTCCTTCCTCAGAAACCTTTTATGTAGCAGTGTGCTGCCTGGATCCTAGAATGGAGCAATCGGGTGTGAGCCTTGGGTTGATTGACATCAGGACTCCGCCTATCAGCACAAATTAGTGATAGCAGAGCCCCTCTTGTAAATTACACTTCCTGAATTCTGGAACAGGCCAAAATGGACCAATCAGGTGCAGGAAAATGGACCAATCAGACTGTGTGTGTGTGTGTGTGGTGGGGCACCTTGAAAAGTGAATATAAGACCTGGTCGAAGGGAGCTTAGGATGGATTGGCAGGCATTTGGAGAAAGAGCTGACTGGGATTTGGAGCGACCTGGAGGAGCAGACGAAAAAGCAGCAGCCCAGAGGAAGAAAAGCTCCTGCAGAGGAAGAGGAGAAAATGGTTCCACCCTTTGAAGGAAGGAGGGAAGCTTCCAGCAGCTGCCCTCTGAGGAGAGAGAGAGACTGGGACTTGGTCCTGGCTGTGACACTGACTGGAAGGAGCACCAAAGGCTCTGGGCCTGGTGTCTCAAAAAGCTGTTTGTTGGTGGTATAAACCAACAATTCACAAAAGCTGTAACACTGGGTGTTCACTAAAACACTGCCTCTGCTGGCCCGTCGTAGGCCATTACTACTGGACAGTGCTGCCTATAGAACTGGTGACCGGTAACTGCCAATGTTGATGCTGTCTAAATGAAGCAGCCAGCCTCTTGTAAATATGTAGGTGCTCTCGTTTCCCCCATTTGTAAATAAACCCCACGATTATTGTTCCTATAGCCTAAGGTCCCTTGCAATTGTGCACACGGGTAAAAACCCATAGACAGAGACCTGTATCGGGCACTGTTCTCTGATAGGCTATAGCCCCTGTTGCCCTTGCCCTTGATTCTAGTTTGTGGCCTTTTGACCTTTAGGGGCTTTTAGGGGTCTCTCTGGCCTCGGGCCCTCCTCTAACCCCTGTCTCAATCAGAGCGGCCTCCTCCCCTGTCCCCTGTTTCAATTCCTCAGGAATTCTGTGCTCAATACAAAGTCCTATTTTGGGTTTTTCAAGTTTCTTGATTCTATATGTAGTCCTTCTCCATACATACTTTTGTGAGATCCACTTGCAGAGAAAGGAAGGGCCAAAATGGAGATTTTGAAGGAAGAAAGCAGAATTTGAGAAATATGCGTATGTGTTGTACATGTTCTGCCTTACCAGCATTCAGAGAGTTTACAGGGAAGTTCTGTTTGCTTGGCTTCCTCAAGCTTGGGGCTCCTCTTAATGCCCAATATAGGAGCCTGAAGACAATATAGGAGCCTAGACAAAGCACCCAAACCATAGGGCTGAAAGGTTACCCCACTCAGACATCTACTAACAGATACCTGATAAATAAAATAATATACATTTTGTATAATCTGCTGAATTTTACCAAACTGACCTAAGAATCATAGAAAAAAAAGTGCTATGAGAATGCTGACATACTTTTCTAGATGAACAGCATTTTTTATGACTATAGAAATGATGAATGTTCATTATAGAAAATCTGGAAAATGCACACAAGTAAAAAAAAGAAAAGGATAAACCAATCTACATCCAGAGACAACTCTTGTAATCTGACTTATTTTCTTCTACACATACACACATATAATTTTTACATATAGTTTTAACATTTAATTGACATTTTTGTGTATGTAATTTTGGATCCTGTTTTGTATTTTATAATTTTACTATAAGCAAATGTCTGTATCATTTAAAGTTATCTAGAAGTACCCTTAATGGTTGACAAGAGTTCATTGACTGAATCTAATATAAAAATTGATTTAAACATTAGCTTATGTAGAAGCTTCAAAATATATCTAGGTTTACAATATTTTTTGTAAGTATTTTGTGGTTAATATCTTTGAACATAAATCTTTAGTGTATCAAATCATTTCTCCTATTCAAATTCCACTGAAAAATGGAATTACAAAATTAAAGGTTTTGGGTCTTGGGGCTCCTGATGATTTTTAATCATTTTTGTGAAATAAGATCTTCAAATTGGTTGGAAAATCAATGTAACAAAGTACATTTGTATGCATTAACTTATGGTTTTTCAAAAGATCAGTAAAACATAAGATAATGAAAAGTAATCTGTTATTTATTACAAAGATGACTCTCACTACAAAAAGTCAGAAAGTAGAGAAATCATTTAAAAAATCCTCTTATAAGATGGAAAAAAACATGATATAAATCCTTAAATTTTGGCCATATTTTATGAAAAGGCCAAAAGCAACCATAAAAGAAGACATCTGGCTCTTATTATAGCAACACAGAGTTGGTCAACCACTTCAAGTTCTTGTGGCCAGTGAGGTCACTGGAGCTACAGACTGACATTTCTTACAAATTATGCACGTTGAGGTCATAGCACTCCACTTGAGGCAGTTTTTCAAAACTGCAGTGTTCTGTTTATGAAAGGTACTTTTCTTAAAAATATCCTTTTGTGCCCTCTAGTGTTTAATTTCATCACAACATTTGAAAAGTCCATTACTAATTCCTAAAGTTAAACATTATTTCATTCCTATTTCTACAAAATGGTTTATCTGTATCGAATATAGCCTACATACATAATGTTCAAAAACTGTTGACTTAAACATTTTCATTTCAAAGGGAGGTATAATAGGACTGGAAATCTACCACAAGGCAAATCCCAAAATGTTTTTGTAAATATTGTATTGGAATACCCCGTGCTCATTCAGTACATTTTTTCTATGGATACTTACATGGCCCAACAATTACAGAACTGAACATATACTTATGAAACCATATGTCCCAATGAAATCTAAAATATTTATTATATGGCCCTTTGGAGAAAAGGTTTGTTATTACTTGAGTAAGAGAAGCACTCAGATATTAGTTAACCATGTCATTTTACAATGTCCTTTAATTCCACTCCTTTCAGTTAACCATCAAGAACACTAGCTAAAACAAAAAATGTTGCAGGCAAGTTGGTTAGTTTTGGAGTTCAATAACCAAACTGTACTTTCTCAGTGAAAACATTTGCAGTCCTTGATTTTGTAATTTCTACTCAGGAAGATAATATTGACTGATAACTGATACCAATTTAATTATATTTGAGAGAATATAATGAAATTAATGTTATTCTCACCCCCAGCATAACCAGTGTCCTAATAACTTTCTTGCCTTATGAGCTATATCATCTCATATGGATTAGCTAGAGTTTTTAGTAGTAGACTAACTGTTACTATGTATCCCTATGCTTAATACATTTTATAATAAGGCTTGCAATTATTAGAATAAAGCATACTATTTATTATCAACATGGACCTTATTTCAGTTTTGTGCTTTATTCAAATCTCAGAAATCACTTATTTCTTATGAGAATCAAAACAGAGCACACGATAATAATATCACAGTCCACATGGGCAATTTAACAGGCTACTTTCCTTCCTCACTACAAAGCCCATACCGTCCCCTTTGATCTTTTACATTTACTTTCATATGTCTAGAAGTGTTACTGAAATTTCCTTTTCACGTGGAAACCCTATGTGTGTGTATGTGTAACCATATGTATACATACACACATTGAAGGGTTTTGGGTTTTTTCCATTGTTGTTTGTTTAAATGTGTTTTCTAGGAAGCTAATCTATTTTATTGTTTTACAACTTAAAATTTGACCTCAGCTTCAAAACAGTTATAGCTATTTCTTTTTCAAAGACACATATCAATGATACTCAAGCCAAAAATTTTGCACACTAAGAAAAACAAAACCAAAGGTTTAGAAAACTGAATGAAAACAGTCTGATTAATTGCATTTGCTCATAAAAAGGTACCTTATAATTGTGACAAGCATTCACTGACATTGTAAATGACATGCTTGGAGCTGAAGGTTACTGCCCTTCTAAATCTTATAGTCTCAGACTCATGCATCCCTTCGCTCTACTTACACTTCCTCTTACTTGACAATTCAGTCCCTTTCCTCATATTTGCCATGGACATCACTTAAATACAAACAAAAACACTGCACAAACTTACTTTATGGAATTACATTGATAATTATAAACTTCTGAATCAATCGACTGTTACCTTTGGAATATTTACAACAACAATAGCAGCAGCAAAAATAACAGCAACAGCAAAATATATGGTGAAGCAAGTCACCATTCATGGCCAATGTTAAAGGCAATTAAAATAAAATTCAGGAAAATGTTTACCAAACCTTTATTCCATAAGCAAAATCAATTATTCCCCAACTTACCTGCAAAAGAAAAAAAAAAAGAGCAATAAATCTCAAATCAGAGTTAATTAACATTTTTATCTAGTAAATTAGGCAAAATCATCATCATTAAAACAATTCTTTCTTAATTATCAGGATGTGTTCATTCTCTGAAAATAAAATTTTCAAGTTCCTGCAGATGTCAATAGTTTTGGCAGTGACATTCTCTAATGCCCAGTTCTCCCTATAGAGTTCTTTTCCATATATAGTCTGAACTTTTTTATAAATAGTCTGTGTTTTTATATCAAAAATTAAGTATTTCCCTGGACCCAGAAAATTTGCACATTACAAAACATATTTTTGGGAGTCAAATGTAAGCAATGGGGGAAAATTTACATCTCAGTTCTATAGTCTGATAACTCAAGTTTTCTTTAAATTTTTTTAAAGATTTATTTATTTATGCATATAAGAGCTGGGGTACAGGCTAGCGGCATGGGGGGTGAGTAGATTCACCAGACACAAAGCAGGGGGCAGAACAGGCAGATCTATTGAAATACACTGCTGAGGGGAGCAGCAGGGAGGCAGAAGAGGTCTGCTGCTATGTGGGTCCACTCCCTGGCTGGGGTTCGAACTCACACTGAAGTGGCTGCAGAAGCCCCACAGTGTGGTTCTCAACCCCTTGCGCCACCTGGGAGGCCCTGGTAATTCAAGTTTTATTATACTCCATAAGACTGAGTATTCGGAACTGGAAGATGCAGACATTATATTTACGTAATTGGATTACTCTGATCATTCATTAGGGCCATGTTTTAGAAGTTCAATAAATAACACTTTACTGACTTCTTATTTGGCAGAGAGATAGGTGTGTAGTGCATTATATAAATCATGGAAGAACTCTTGGCAGTTTAAAATGGATAGAAAGGGAACTCCCTGTTGGCTCATGAGTTAAGCATCACACTATGAAGCAAAATCCTAGCCACTGCAGCATGAGTTTAATCCCTGCCCCAGGCTGGGGAGGTGACCCACATGGCTCAGCAGAACTCTCCTGCTGCACCTGCTGCTCCCCTCAGCAGTGTGTTTCAGTCGATCTACCTGTCCCCACTGTCTCTGATGAATCCTCTCACCCCCTTCACCTCTGGCCTGTACCCCAGTGCTTGTATGCATAAATAAATAAATAGATAAATAAAATGGATAGAGAGAGAAAGAAAGTCTACTCTGTTGATTTTTTTCATAATATGACCAAGTTGGTTTATGAAGTATTAGTCATATTCTATATGCTGTGCAAATTTCTGTTGTTAAGCTCAAGCATTTCAAAATGGCAAGGATGTTCTAAGCTCTGGGCATTTGCTGTCCACCCCTTACCTTCTGCAAGTCTTGCCATTTCTCAGTGAGGCAATAGGGAACCTGAATTCTCTACTTAAAATTCCAACCATACCCTCAGCGTCTACTTTTAATTCCACTTCTCACACACAGTCTTTGTAGTACTTCAAACTTTTAAATATTATAAAATATGCAAATTACTAAGCTTATTGAGTTTCTATGTCTCTAATCTCCCACATAAGCTACACAAAAACAAGAATTTCTGTCTGTATTTTTCACTGTCCATAACCAGGACCTACTACAATACCTAATAAATAAAAGATATCAAAAAACATTTGAAGAAAAGACTATGGTGTACATGAAAGAGCTAAATTTTAAAAAATTAATTATCCACGTATAAGTATTTTATTTATGTATTATTAAATGAATATATACTTATTACATACATAAATATTTGCTATCCAATTGACTTTTTAGAAGAAAGCAAAATATTTTACCTTTAATTTCAATGAGAGTCAATAGAGTTGTTGGCTAATGTTTCTAACTGTCTGCATACCGAGCGCATGTAGGTACACTGAAGAAACCCCCTGCTGCTGAATGGAAAGTGTGACTAGTTCTGGCCAATGTCAATCATGCATGATCAAGCACTAAATTTCAGTATAAGTCACTCCCTTCCTACCCCTCCCCTCTCTATTAGAGGATGGGCCTGTCTGTGATGACAAAGCTCCATCAGCTTTCAACTGGAGTCAGGTGACTGAGAAGCATAGTTCCCAGTTGATGACAGCAGGAGAGGTCTGCTGTGCCATGTGGGTCCCCTCCCTGGCAGGGGATCAAAGTCACGCTGCCATGCCACAGATGCTTCACAGTGCAGTGCTCAACAAGCTGTGCCACCCGGGAGGCCCCTATGCATGTAATATTATTCTATTCCCCTTATAATATAGCTTTTATTTTGCTTGGAGTTAACAGTTGTCTTACTTTATTTTTTCCACATATGCAAGGCAAGTTTCATTTATATTTAATTTGACATCTCCCCACCCCCATGACTGCTTCTGTTCACTATGGGGTCAGGAGAGCTCCACTGAATCTTTTAGTCCCTTCCTCTGAGTGAAAAATCCTGAGAGCACTTCCCCTGTACCTCCTCACCAATCTCAGAGCCTGCTTCCCAGGGATTCTGAATAAGACATAGGCATTCTCTTCACCCAAGGTTTCAACCTTAAACCAGTCTCCAACCAATGCTCTCTGAGTCCAGAACCTCTCCAATAGAAATTTTTCAGAAAATAAAACTTTATACAATGTGGTAGGGGCTAAGGCTGGGAATATGGTTTAGGGAGGGGGGAAGGTATATCTTCTCCTACTCCCATGCCCGTCATTTCAAAGCCCTCTAGCTTGATATGAATAAATATAGTCAGTTAACTTCCATTAATCAGAAGTCTAAGCCTAAAGTCATTGCCCAAATTGCTGCATGGAATACTCATTTTTCAAATGTAAAAAGTTCAGTTGAATAATAAAAATAAGGACAAAACTAGAGAGTCAAGTAATTTGGAAAATAATGTTTCAGCAATTTAAAAGAAAAAAAACATTTATGGCAGGATTTCTAAAAACTTTGCATAGGATAATTGAAATTTGACTTTTCTAGAAGGTGGGGAAAATATGTAGAATAACTGAGCCCTTCCCCAACTCCCTCCTTGGTTTGTACAGAATAAGTCATCTTTCAGAATACTCCTTGGGAATTGCTGCAAAAGGCATCTGAAACAAAATGTTATATTAATCATAGTGTTTCTATTACTTCTACAAGAATTCTTTTATCTAAACTAGAGAGGTAAAATGAATTGCTAATCACTTGAAAAACAGCATGACTACTGAGAAATAAAACATGTTAACTGACTTTTAGGTAAATGCTTTATTACATTAAATTACCTGCTAAATTAAAATTAATCATAATATTTGAATTGTGATCATTTAATGTAAAATTTCCTTTCCTGAACTATTTTATACTAGAAGTCAATTTTTCACAATCCGACATCTTTTCAAGTGATCTATTTAAAAAAATCTACCTTTATATTTCTAGATCAGTTTGTGTAAAAATGTTATCTATAGAGTATCAACTACATTCAATACTAAAAATAAACAAAAAGTTCCACATTTAAACTTTGGAGTGTTCTGCATATGCTATTTCTTTCCTGGAGACTTAAAATATGTATTTACTAAAGAATTTGGGAATTTTATGGTAATATATCAGTTTGATTTTGAGATCTCAATTTACTTAAATATGAGCCATTTTGCATGAAGCCCTATTGATATATTAATGGAACTAGCATTCCATGGAACCTACTTAGGGACACACTGACTAGGCTATTAGGTTGTTCAAAAGCAAGTGATAATGAAAACATGAACTATTTATAAATGTTAAAGTGAAAAAACAAGAGCTATGATGGTCCTGACCAAGAAAGGTAATTTTTGTGAATACATCTGATTTCTCAATGAGAAAGAAAGAGGAAACAGAAAACTTGATTGTGTTTATGTACTTAGACAGCATATAGTTCAGGACTGTTTGCCCAAACACATCAACCTCATGTTCTCATATTGTCATGGCTTCCTTTATCCATGGGTACGTGGGTGTAAGACTAAGCTATAATCCCAAATTATTTATTTTATTTTGGATACAAGGAACATCAAGGATCTTTGATGTAATGAATAATCTGAATTTATTAAAATTTTATCTTTTTTGATGTAAGGAACACTAAGAAACTAAACATTATAAATATTAAGATTTAGCATAGGGACTGAATAGAGCAAAAAGTTCACTATGATTTTATCTATCTATATTACGAAGTTATATGAGGATGCATGTTTAGAGATGAACAAATAATGGGGTCAAATCTTGGTTTGCACCCCTATATCTTCTGGAACTTCCTGTGTATTACATAAAATGTAGGAATTGAAAATATAAAGCCCATGAACCGGTTCAAGAGTGAACGGCAAAAGAGTTGGTGAAGCATCATAAATTATATGCAAAATTGTGTGCACATTCATTTCTCGAGGAAGAGTAACTATAGATTTAATCAAATATTCAAAGCACCATTAAATCTCAAAAAAGTGTTCAATTTTGAGTAGTTAATCTGTGAGAACCCCCCTGATCACAATTTTACAGATTTTTTATAGAACTTGTCATAAGCATGTTTGTGAAATCTATTAATTTCATTCCTGGGAATCTTCATTTTTAGATATTCAAGAAAGTTAACTATCTTTGCTGAAACAACAATT
Organism: Galemys pyrenaicus; assembly: GCA_019455555.1. NCBI lineage: Eukaryota > Metazoa > Chordata > Mammalia > Eulipotyphla > Talpidae > Galemys > Galemys pyrenaicus. The sequence continues at coordinate 2,016,090 of JAGFMF010011684.1, forward strand.
AGCTTATGGGAATTTGTTAAAATATGATTTAAAATATAAAACTTTAAAATACTGTTTAGTTCTGTACCACCATTTAATCTAAACATTTTATTTTAGTGAAATACTGAACTGCCCACCAGATGGCTCTCTATAATCTTAAATATGTGCGTTTCCCAAACCAGTGTCACAAAAAGCTATTTCTACTATTTTCTCTCCCGTGAGCAGTCTCATATTCACAATAAATGATTCCCCATTTTTGTTTTTCTTACATGCCTGAGACATCTAGCAAATGTTTCAGACATTCACAGATTATTTTTACATTATTTGTCTGCTCCATACATAGCCCTGTACTATGCATGGTGGCATATTTAAAAACAAACAAAGGAATCAAAAGAACACAAAATTTCCACACTAAAATGCTTCAGAGTATGCTAAATGCAAATGATAGGTATAGACAAATTCTAAATGTACAAAGGGTAGCTATCAATGTGAGTTGCAGTTAGAAAAAAGACCTTATCAAGTTAGTCTGAATTATGAAAACCATCAAATCTGTATGAGAAAACAGTAAAGATAGTCCAGAAAAGGCAAACGACACATGTAAAAGCTTAAAATCTTATGGTCGTGATTTGCAAGAAAGGGTCTTTCTGTAGTTAAAGCCAAGTAAGTGCTGGGAATGCTAAAAGTCATGCCAAGGGAATTTATTGAAGACACACTATGATCTGTGCTGAGATTGCATGATCCCTCTGAAGTTCTTACTAAAATATTGAAATTGTGGCAGAATTTGGCTATTCTGAGGATAGGTAGGTCTTCCATTAATTTTGTGTGCTAGCCCCCAGTATACATCACTAGAGGAGGAGACAGGAAATCAGAATGAATGAGATGGGCTGTGAATAGGCATAAGGGGGCACTAGGTTTCTTGTCTTGATTCTCCCTGAGGTGAAGACTGTATTTTAGAGTTTCCCCTTGTGGTAAGATTACTGACGGTCTCTCTTGCAAGTGAGAGTCAAAAGGGGAAGCTTTTCATAGTGACTGACTTTGAGTAAAAGATCTCTTACAATAAGCAAAATTAACTAGTTTATTTGTGTGCATATTCCTGTCAGTAAAGTCTTGCTTGAAAAAGTATGTTTTGCCTTCACAGTTGACACCAAAAAAGGATAGTTTTTTTTTTAAGTACCACCATATACAATCATTAACCTGTCTCCTGACACATTTTCCTTTACAGTATTTATCACAAAATTAATATGTTGAAATTAAATATTTGTATTTTCCCCACCAAGACTAAAAGTGCCACAGGGTAAATCTTTTATCAGTTTTGTTCACCGCTGTATCTCCTTCAGCATGCAGAATAAAGATACGAACATAGCATGCCTTCAATAGCTGTTAACTTTTTTTAAGTCTTGATGTATGTATTTTCTTGAAAAATCAGAAAATTTTCCCCTCTTGGCTTATACTTTCACATAGCAACAACTATTGGGAGCACAGCTGCACTCTGCCTTCAGCCAGGACTATGACTCAACTCTCTGTTTAGGTGCTCTACCTGACAGATGTTGATGTATGAGTTGCAACCTCTACTGAGAGTCCTGTCAGTATGGCATCAGGGAGGAGTAGACTGATCTGATATATGAGCCAAAGATGGATGCAAAGGTGCCAGGTAATATTTGTCCAAGTCCAGACATGCCTGGAGGAGGCTCTTATGAGGTTAACATAATAGGGGCTGAAGGACAAGGGAAGAAGAGTTTGAAGGAAGGCTGCATAATGCTTGAGGAGGGATCGGATATTGGAAGTAAAAAAAAGAGTAATGGTAACTGGAATTTCTAGACTCGTTGATTAGGAGAATGGTAATTCCTATGTTAAAAAACAACTTGGCAAGTCTCTTTCAAGATAAAAAGAAGACCCATATTTTGAAAGAAATACACATTAATGTGTATTTCTCAGGATGAGACTGTCTCAGGATGAGAATATACAGAACAAGATATGAAAGTAGGGTATGAAAGAGCAGATTCCCAATTATAGGTTAAGTGATTAGAATGAGATTTAAAGGCAAAACTTCTCTCATTCCCTTAACCAAAAACACACAAACCTGTACAAGCACAAATGTTAATGATTTAATGAATTAAAACTGACAGCTTCCACACTGTGTGCATATTCCACTTTTCCACATTCCATATCTAAGTCTCATCCTAGTGAAGACAAATTATAAATGACACTACAGATATTTGAAAAGGTCCTCTTCTTTTTCTTTCCTACTTTGTATTTCCAAACCATATATATGCTGTAGATACCTCTGAATAAAAGGAAAATAGTTCTATCTGCAGATTTTTAGAAAAATGATGTTAAAAGAGACTCTTAAATTCAAATGCTGCACAAAATTAATTTCTTCAACAAAGGGCAAGTACCAAGTACAGCACCAAGAATAGCATAGTTTGTATACATTTTTTCCCTTTTATATGAAACGTGAATAAAATTGAAGATTTTTATTCCAGAAAAATACAATTTTAATTAAAATGAAAGATAAATTAGATAACAGTTTCCTTCAGACTCTATAAAACACAATTGGTCTATAGGTTGGAAGTCTTATATTTATTGCTATTAAGGTCCATGCCTTGTGGGGCTTAAGGTTTCACACTTTGGTTGCTCATTTCTTTGGATGGAAGGTATCATGAGGTTTTCCACCTTTAATGCTCCAAAATGGTTTCCCCTGAGATGCTAAAATATGTCAAATTTGGCTGCCAAGTCCACAGAGTCCCGCTACCTGTATTGGCAGATAAATGACAGCAGGTGGAATCAAGCAAGCGCCCGTCTCATCGGAGAGCCTGCAGCCTTAGAAGAAGGGATGTGCCCCTGAAGCATTATGCAGGTTGTTCGACTAGCATCAGTGTCACTGTCAGAATCGGTGAAAGGAAACTGGCAAATCACAAAATGCCACTCTCATGATTCCTGTGGGTATATTTTCCTCACTCACATCTCGTCTTTTTGCCAAGGGCAGCCTTCTGGGCCAAGATGTTTTCTATCCTAGAATGTTTTCTACCCAGTGTATAGAAAGATAATTAGTAGCTCTGCTAAAGCAAACCTTGCCATTCATATTCATTCCATGAGTGCTATCAATGTACAAGGGAATGAACACAAAAGTGAATTAACAGCTTACAGACATATACTACATCACAGATTAAATATACTATACAGTTTCTTTTTCATTGCTGTCAGTAACAAAAACAAGAGCACTTTTCACAAGGCATAAATCCAAGTCTTTAAAAAATGCTTTCTAGTTTCTTACAATCTTGTCAGCTTAGCATTACAAACTTCAATTTAGATATATATAAAAAAAACTATAATGATAGTAATTACTCACAGTAATTCAGTTATAATAGTTAGCATGAATTTTTCCATGTTATATATGTGTAATATATGGGTATGTATACATATGTGTGTGCATATGTGCACATAGACAGAATATGAACATTAAATCTCTGAATTCTCACAGTAGTCTTGTGAGATTAAAAATAACTTTGACATCATTATTTTTATTTAGAAGTGAAGAAACTAATAATACTAATAATGAACAATGCTAATAATAGTAATAGCTGCTTATATTGTGAGTTTAACTTTTATCATTATATTAATATCTGCAGTGCAGATATTACCTCATTTAGTTTTCACAGAAGTCAACATTCCTATCCTGGCTTTAGAGATGATGAAACCCTAAGGTTCTGAGGACAATTAGTAAGTGGGACTTGGATTCAGAAACTGAATCCAAAGCCTGATCCCTTCACAATGTGCTGGAACATAGGCAGCACATTCTGGAAATGCAGGTATTAAATGAGACAGGTTGTTACCACAAGAAGTTAACACCAGTAAAGTGTGTTTTTCCCCATAGTACATCAATTAGAAAATGCTATTTAACGTGTTGAGGAATGGAAAAAAGAACTGAATGTAAGACCTGAAACCATAAAATATATAGAAGCAAACACAGGTAAAATGTTAGAAGACATACCTCTCAGTAATGCCTTTAAGATGCATCCCCCAAAGCAATAAAAATGAAAGAGAAGATAAACAGCTGGGACTACATCAAGTTAAAAAAGCTTGTGTACAGCAAAAGAAACATTAATCAAAACAAAGAGACACCCACTGATTGGGAAAAAAAATTTTATACTCCACACAACTGACAAGGAACTGATCACAAAGATATATAAAAAACTCACACAACTCAAGAAAATAAAGGAAACAACCCAGTCAAAAAATGGGCATAAGAACATAGAAGACACATCTCCAAAGTGAACATGCAATTGGCCAACAGGCACATGAGAAAATGCTCATAATCAGGGAAACACAAATTAAAACCATAATGAGATACCACTTACGCCAGTAAGAATGGTACATATCAAAAAAACCAACAACAACTAATGTTGGCAAGGATGTGGAGAGAAGAACTCTACTACACTGTTGGTGGGAATGCAAGTTAATCCAGTCACTATGGAAAGCCATAAGGAGGTTCCTCAGTCTACTAAAAATAGAGCTACTATATGACCCAGCAATTCCACTCCTAGGGATCTACCCAAAGAACACAAAAACAATGGTCCAAAAGAATACCTGTACTTCTATGTTTATTGCAGCACTATTTATAATTAGTAAACCTAGAAACAGCCCAAATGTCCAAAAATAGATGACTAGGTCAAGAAGATGTGGTACATATACACAATAGAATACTATTCAGCAATCAAAAAAGAAAAAACTAGAGTCATTTGTAGAAACATGGATGGAGCTAGAAGGGATTATGCTCAGTGAAACAAGCCAGAAGGCAAGAGAAAAATATTGGATGGCCTCACTTTTAGGAGGCCTATAAAGGAACAACAACAATAAAAAATGTTCAAGGAAAAGAACAATAACAACAACAACAAAAAACACAAGAACAAAAAGACAAAGATAAATCAAAGGCATCAGGTGGGGAGGGGGAGGGACTGGGATAAAGGCAGAAAGAACACAACGGACTGAGATGACAGTGCACTGGTGAAATGGTAGTGGAAATTCCATGGGGACTACAATTGATGTTGAATATACATAAATTAATGTAACATTAAAAAAATGAAGTTTTAAGGATCTGCTTTGTGCAAAGCTGTGTGCAGAGTATGGGAGAAATGCAGTACCTCTGTAATACATAGTCCCACCTTTGTAGGAACTGGTGATACTATGAGGGAGAGGTGTGTACAAGCAAAACACAAGCGAGTAAATGAGATGGGCAGAACTGGGGTGAGTGAGATGAACTCTATGTTGGAATTCCAGGCTTACATGCAGAATGTGTGAATGTAGGAATGTTCAAGCTGGGCCAGTCTCATCGGGCTATTTGTCTCTCCTACCCATTTACATTTCACTCTGTGATGTGCACTTGAGGTTATTGGTTTTATTTCCTTTTTTCTCATTATTTTCAAGGTTTTTTTAAAAAATTTTATATATATTTTACATTATTTTTTATTTTTGTACAGTGTATACTTTTTCCTCTCAGGTGTAGTCCCCATGTAGAAATTCCTATCACAATTCACCAGTGTTCCAAGGCCATTGGTTTTCTTGGTTAACAGAATGAAGGCAGGGAAGAGCGGGAGGGCACTGGCTGTTGGGGCTCAACAACAAAACTGTACTGCTCTGGAGGGAAACGCGGAATGTTGTGAGACTGTTTACTCCATTCTAGACACACCTGACTTTGGGAAGCATGGTGACCCAACAAGCCAAATTACGGTGCTCTGGGAACCCCTTTCTTCATGCAAAACACAGTATTTTTCTGTCAAGTCAGAGAGCTCTCACAATGTTGAAGATCATGTTGAAGATCAAAAATTTTCTGGCTGTTTTTGAGGCAAAGGCACTTCTAAACCTCTAAGGAATAGCATGGGTCAAGGCAATTCTGAGACCATAAAGACCTCAGATGTAGCCTGCGAAACCCTGCACAGAAATCCAATTTCTTTCCAGTCCTGTTTTACTCAAGTAGGGCCAACAATGGCATTGAAATCATAGGCCAATTATAATCCTGTAAGGAGGGTTAGCATATTTATTTAAATGTGATTCCAACAAATTAGAGTGGTAGGATGGCTTCTTTTTATCCTGATGATTTTCTACAGTACATTTCAATACTGCTTACTAGTGGGAAGCCTAGAAGTGTTGAGAATTGGTTACAAATCATCATGACAGTGAGAGCTGCAGTAGGATAATGTAATACCTAGGCAACACAGCTACTAGCACTGGACCCATGGTCTAATTGGCTAGGTGTGCCAGTCTGTCCCACTTCTGCCAAGAGTGTCACTAGTCTCTGACCAGCGGTAAGTAGCAATGTGAAATCTTTCAAGTATCAAAGAGGAAGTGAAATATCCCAGTCACGTACTGAACAATCCCAGTTCAAGACACTTCACTGTGATTATACTAATAAACACAGACCATGTATCATATTTGGAAATTTGCCACCCACTCACTATGAGTCTCTGAAACTCTATTAGTCCTTTCTTCTTTTATTAGTTAGTCCCATACTGCTAACGAATCTGCCGTTATGTACAATGTGGATTTCCCACTCTCTCACTAACTCAGTGTTTCTTTCTACCATCCTGTTAGTTGCATAACAAAAGCTGTTCATAACACAAATGTACCCCTGCCTTGAAGGTGTTTCATTTATTGGACAAATGCAGGGTTTTTTTTATGGATTTATTAATCACTTCCTTCATTATTTGTTTAATTTAATATGCCATCATCAGTAATTCTCCCAGAACTTTCCAAAATAATTTTTAAAAGCTCTTTGTAAAATATTTCTACTTGGATCAAGTGGATCTATTACTGTATCAACTTCCTCCACTCTATTAATGGTTTAACTGAGTTTGTAATTCCAGGTTGCAAATCATTTCAGTCTGCAATTTTGAATGCACTGCTGCACTGTCTTTTAGGTAGTAATAGGGTCTTAAAGAGGGTAAGTTAGTATCACACAAAACCTTAACAGAAATGTAATCTGTGGGGCTTTTTGTCTTTCTCTATAAAAACTTAGAAGACCTTCCATTTGTATCTGGTGATCTGAAATATAAAGATTTATCTTTTTCTTGGACTTTCTCCTCCACTGAGCTGGAACTCATGGTTTGTTTTGTTTTGTTTTTGTTTTTGTTTTTAATGAAGACTATATCCTTCAACTTATTGGAAATCTTGGGATATTTTGTAATTATCTCAGCCTTGCTAATTCCTTTCCTCCACTTTCCCTTTCTAAAACACTCTTTCATGTCCAGTTGACTTCTTTCTTATCCCTTTCTCTAAGGGGTTTATAGTCCTCTATTCCCTCTCAATCATTTTTAAGACAAAGTATTCAAAGCTAGCAACTGGAAAAGGTTGTATTTGTTTGCAAGGGATGCCATAACAAGTACTACACACTGGGTGACATAATAGAGATTCACTTTCTCATAATTCTGGAGGCTGAAAAGTCCAAAGTCTAGGCGTCGGCAAGTATGATTTCTTCTGAGTCCTCTTCCTTGACTTACAGATGGTCACCTTCTCGTTGTGTTTTCACGCAGTCTTCCTTCTGAGTCCTTGTGTGGCCAAATTTCCTTTTCCTAACAGGACACATCATATTGAATTTGGACCCACCCTAAATACCTCATGTTCACATTTTAATCCTGAAGACCAAGACTCCAGATGACACAGCATTAAAGGACTTGTCACTCTGTCCCACCAGATAAGCTTTTCCATTTCCTTTATTTACCCTCTGGGCTTAACAAATTGTTTTCTTACATTCCAAGAGAAAAGAGCATCACTAGGAAGATAACATTTGAATTGCTGGCTACCAGGTGATAGCAAAAGCAAGCAGGCTTCAAACAAAGCCTACAAATGCTTTTGTTACAAAGAGGGACATGTGGGCCCTGGCCGACACCCCTGTTCTACATCTTTTGTAACTGGATAAACACCCCTGCCCTCCGCCAAAGAGCAGGACAGTGGTCATTCAGACAAGTCTGCTGCCCTCTTCAATTTGTCAACAAATTCAATTACTTTCCTTCTCTTCAATTTCTGTTTCCTTTTATTGGCCAAGGGAACTGAGATGATCAGCATACAGTACTGAGGTACTGGGAATCAGGATTTAGGGAAGACACAATTTTGCCCATAATAAAGTTCATTTTAAAAAAATTAATTTTTTTAAAGATTTATTTATTTATGCATACAAGAGCTGGGGTACAGGTCAGAGGTGCGGGGGTGGGGGTGAGAGGATTCACCACAGAGAGTGGGGAGCAGAACAGGCAGACTGACTGAAACACACTGCTGAGGGGAGCAGCGGGCACAGCAAGAGAGGTCTGCTGCGCCATGTGGGACCCCTCCCTGGCCGGCAGCAGAGATCGAACTCATGCTGCTGTTCACTTCATAGTGTGTTGCTTAACCCACTGCGCCACCAGGGTGGCCCTTAAAAAACTTAATTCTTAAAACTAATACAAGCACTTTGAAATTATCCTTTATTCTATCACTTAAATAAATATACTAAGCTCCTCCAATCAAATTATAGTTGTCCTTTGTGAAACATAACATCCTTCATTATCTCATTCACTTTTTCATTCACTAAAAGTTATTGGGCATTTATTTTTGTGAGGCTGTTGTTTTAGCAGCACAAAGGCTACGTAAGTCAGACTCAACTTCTGAATGAAAGAGGGTTTCCTGGAAGGGGATAAAAGCAGGAGGTTTAATTTTTATGTGATTTTTAAAAAAGATAGAATGATGTGCTTAATTATTTTTTATAACAGGATGCTTTAAAACTAAAATACTAATCAGTTCTTTTTTTTTTTTAAGATTTATTTATTTATGCATACAAGAGTTTAGAGGCTTGGGCGCGGTGCGAAGATTGACCAGAGACAAGAGTGAAGAACACAACAGGCAGATTGACTGAAATACACTGCTGAGGAGAACAGCTGGCAAGGCAGAAGAGGTCTGCTGCACCATGTGGAACACCTCCCTGACAGGGGATCAAACTCACTGCAGTGGCTGCAGATACTTAACAGCACAGCGCTCAACCTGCTGTGCCACCAGGGAAGCCCCCTGATCAATACTTTAATGGTGAGTCTTTTGAAAAAATTTTAAAGAATGATTTCAAGTTTAAACTATCCTATGTCATCTTTTACATGAAATGCAAACTATGGCACTTTGATGATTTTTTAAAAATTATTTTATTACCCAGAATTCAGGAACTGATAAAAGTTGCCTAACATTACTTTTGTTTACCACCATTTTATTTCAGGGAAACTAATAGCTCAATTTTCTATTGCAGAAGTATAGAAACTTAAGAATTAAACACTATTAAGTGAGTTTTCCCTCTCCTACACTTACACACATATTTCCACCCTTTCTTTATGGCAAGGTGAGGAGTACTGGGGTAAGGGGAGAAATAACCACAAAGTGGAGCTCAGAAGAACTAAGCATTTACAACATATGACAAAGCTCCGACAGGTTTGACCCATGGCTTTTCTCACTTGACAAACACATGGAGTTGAAGATCACGACTCTCTCGCTTGCTTCTAAGGGATATTGATTTTGGAAAAATATTAATGATTAACCTAAACTTAAGCAATACAATGACATGTTGTTACTTTGTACTGGTAATCTCAGCCTCAACTATCTATAAAAGTCACATGCAGAACAAACATAAAGCAACAATAATCACTTATTTATTTCTAAGTTCTGCTGGTTCTTTAACAAAATATGAGGGCTATTTATGAAACAACCTGTGAAAAGTCATACCTGTTATCTCTGGAATGTTCTGTGCATATATCTCCCTGCCCCAGTTATAGGGGATTTTTTTTTGTCTGTAAAGCTAAGTGTAAGTTGATGAGCTAGCTATACAAGATTATTTTTACTTTACATCTTTTATAGGCAATTTTCTATATTTTGTCATGACTGCATTGTGGCCAACACATGAAATTCAGCCAACCTTAAATTTTGCTGCTGCAAGAGAGTACTTGGTGAAAAATGACATAAATTTTAGTATTTTCTGATGAGAATCTTATTGCATGCATTAAAAATTTGTTCTGTATTATGTATATAAATGAAGTGTATTTACAAATAGACGGTTCTTACTCTTTTTCAGTACAAAGGGATTAAATTGTCATTTGTTTTTCCTGAGTGAGCTAACCAAAATTTGCCATGGCTGCCTTATTGGAAGTATTTTTCCTTTGCCTTCCATGCTATGCTATATTCTTCATGCGACTATTTCCCCTCTTTCCCTCCTAAAGCCCCTGAACCTGGGTACAAGTGCATGCAGGTCAAAATAGGAATACATATGTGTGTATACATATTTGTATGGAGATATATGGTATATATGTGTGTACATATATGCTAAAAATTTTACATATGTGAAATATGGCAAAGGATAAAAGAAAACATATTTGGGAAAAACATGTAAACATTATTTGTTTTACCTCTATCATTTTAAGATCATGGATAAAATAGAGACATCATCAACTTTCTCATAGAATGGTGCTTTCCTGTGAACATTAGAAAGTCAACACACACGAGGGTACTTCTCTCTAAAATCTATTCTTAGTCACATATTTGACTGTTGTATATGTGTGTATATCTCATTTCAACTAAACCTAGCAATAGCACAGACACTTGCAGTCTAGTGTGAGATAAAGCATATATTATGTAGTGATCAAAATGACAGTATAAGGTCTTCTAATGAAATATACTTTAAAAGCCATATGATGAGATGCTGGATGATCATACCGAAAATAAAAGTGTCCACATTCTCTATCCGAATCCTTACAGAATCCCAAGACTTTGATCTTTAATTACATATAGGAGGAACAGTAAGCTCACAAAAGTTAGGCAATTTGGTCAGGAAAACAGATCCAAACCTGACCTAATTTCATGAGGTCATAACATCCTGATTCTACAACAAGGTAGAATTTGTGATGCTGTGAGGCCATTGTTAGGACAGGGGATGACCCAGAGCTTGAAAATGGGTAGAATTTGGGCAGGTCAAAAAGTGGCAAGGACACTTGAGGAAAAGGAAGGTGACCTAAGTAATGTAATATAAAACAGAAAACAGATTAATGAGATAAACTGGGTGAATGAAATATAGGAGACAAGCAGAAAGTTAGATTAGGGTTAATTTTTGGAGCCCTTGAATGCTAGACAAAGGAGGAAGGAGTGTAATTTGCCAGCACATACAAGAGATGTCAAGACATAAAAAAAAATCACAAAAAACAAAAACAACCACTTACACCAGTACTTGGAACAATTATGTAGGGCTCTGACAAAGGCCTAAGTGGAGGACAGCAGCCACACAGGACAGGTTATCACCTAGACTCCCATGATTAGCATGCAAGTGGTCAAGAAAGGCTCCACAGAGATGAACTTACTCTGGAAGTCACAGGCAGTGAAAAGAAGACTGAGCATAATTAGATGATCAAATCACCCTTTAGAAGATTAATTCAACAGCAACATACAATAGGCATAATGTAGGGGAGATGGTTAGAGACTGGAAACTGAGGCTCATTAAATAGGAGGTTAGCACAACTGCCCAGGCTAGAGGAAGGGACAGTGGTGATGAAAATGAAAAGGGGAGAGAGAGTTTGAATTTTTATAGTGAAAAGCCTCTTGAGAGGCTTGACTTGATGACTGACAAGGGCAATGAAAGAGGAAGAGGATGTAATGGTGACTCTTAGGTTCTTTGTTCAGGTAAATGGAAAAATAGAAATATCCTGAAGACTAATGAGAGTTCAATTCTGACTCTCAAGAGTTGATTCAAGAAGAAAGTTGAATTCAGGTTAGTCAGGTTAACAATTTTGGCAGTAGGACATCTGAGCAGTTAGAGATACAGGTCTGGCATAGAAAGAGCTTATATTTCTGTATTTGGTCCACCATCTGCTTTATAAATGAAAAAGATGAGAAGTTTACTTCTAGACACTAAGAGGCGAAAACGGTACAAATTATATAAAATGTAACTTACATAATATTATATAAATGTGTATTATGTGTATGTATGTATGTGCATGTATAAAATGCAAGATACATGAATTATAAAAGCAAACATGATCTAATAAAAACAGTGTTAATAATAAAGGTTAATATTTGTTGAGGGTTCATATGTACCAGGCTTTGTACTAAGTGTTTTATGTGTATTCTTCATATTACATTTCATTTAATATCTCAAATAAACTTCTGATTAGATATCATTATTATCTCCATTTTACAGATGAGGAAACAGGCAGAACAGGAGAGATCAACTTGCTTATGATAACACAGTGAGTGGCACAGTCAGAGTTTAAAACCAGACAATCTACATATGGAATGTCTAATATGGCAACCAGCAGTGATACTAGTAATGGAGCCTTTACAGGTGTACAGTGCTACTGAAGAATTAAATTTTTAGTCTTATTAATTTTAGGAATTAATATTTCAAATATAAAACCAAAAGTTGATTCAGTTATTGAAAAACTTTTAGGCATATTAGGAACAAATTAGAGTATGTAAAACACCATTTCCAGTTATACATTTATGAAATCTAAATACAGATCAAATGTAGTTGACAAAACTTTAGCATCCAAATTGTTAAGTGGTATAAATATAAAATGCATACATGATTTAAAAGACTTAAAAAAGAATGGATATTGAATCTCTTATTAAAATTTTCATACAAGTGGCACATGGTATTTCTACTGGTTAGTACTGGTCTAAACAATGAGAAGTGGGTAAGTATGATGCTAACTATATGAAGAGACAAATGATATTGTGACTGGGATACAAGTTACTCTTTTTTCCTGTCCCAGATTCCTAACTCATTAACCCTATGTGAGATTGCAATGCTAATCATCCCCACTCTCTTGTCTGGGTCAACGCTCACAAATTTCAGCAAAAACAACAGCTCCAATTTGCCCTTCTTGGTATATCTCTTTTATTATCTATCTAAGAATAATTATTTTGCTCACAACTGTTTTCTGAATCATTTAATTATAAGCTTTATCTTCATGTCAGTCTCATTCTCGAATTGATTTATCAGAGCTCCCCAGGGGACAGCACAAGACCTTCCTGACGCTGTTGTAAGACAATAATAACTGGAAAAGCAGTAGTTATTCAATGTCAGGTTATAAACTTGTATGTCTAAATTTTTGCATGGAGGATTATAGTCTGATAGAGAAATCTAAATGGTGTGCTTGAAAACTGTTAACAGTAACATAGATATCCACTCTTCAAAAATTATATATGGAATAGGTAAAAGGTACACAGTTTTAACTAATGGGAAAGAAATCAATAACTAAGCATTGTGACTCTTTGGAAAAAACAAAGATTAAGGCAGTGCAATTTATCAAGAAATGCTACCACTTTTTAGCTATTCACTATATATAAAGCAATATTCCCCAACATTTATAATCATCCAGATGTTTTAAATTGATCATAGTAAACATTTAATTCATCACAGATTTACCAGCCAGAAGTAGAAAATTCATGTTTACTTGCAAGCTAAGGGAAGTATTATTTTTTCCATTCTTAATGCCAGTTATCTTGATATATTTGGCAACTACTCACAGAATATTCCATGTCACAGGATTTATAGCCAAATGCCCTTGCGAGAATCTGATAAAATTATGTGTCTATATTGATATGGCACATGTATAAAACATTTCAACCTCCAACAGATTCTCTAATTTTTGAGAATACTGTATATGAAGTTTCAGAACAACAGATTAACTGATCTACTTCACTCCTTTTATTTTCTAATTATTATTTAAAACACTAACTATTCTTCCTCTGTAACAATTCTCTATAAGAAAAGATCAAAATAAAATATTTACATGTTATAAAGCCTGTATCATATTAAAATATATGGAATACCATGAGGTCCTCATAAAAAGCAAATGAAAAAGGAAAAGGAGGGCTTTTGGATAAAGGATAAATAAATCCATTAGAGAGGACATAAAATGCATTTGAAACAGCTCCAAAAAAAATACCCATGCTCCTGGAAAATAATGTATCTAACTACTGATAAAACTGCTTTCAGAACTACCAAAAGGAAATAACACACTAGCAAACATGATGACAATGTGCTACTGAATTTCCAGTAAGAAACCTTTGGTTAAAAAAAAAAATGTTATTTTTAAAAAAAGGGTTTTGTTGAAAAACAAAACAAAACAAGGAACAAGGAAAACAATAGAAATATTGCAACTAATTCTCACTGTGTGGCCATGAACATACTTCTTTCCAATGACTGTGTAATGGCATATTACTTTTTCTTGATTCCTTCAATGTTCTCCTCTATAATTCCAGAAATATCTAGTTCTATCCATAGAATTCAACATTAGGCCAATTTTGGTTAACTTATGGCAACTGTGCCATTGAAACAGTCTTATTTAATATGTAATGCTGAGAATATATTAATAGCAGAGCAGATCAGACTGGGAACATTTGTGTCATGTTAGTATTTACTGTTTGTAAGCATTGTCGTTTAAGTTTCAAGATTCATTGATGATTTGATTTGAGATTAATGTCAATTTAAAAATGAATGCCATTTTACAAAGTGCTTGCAATTTATGTATCATACAGTCTAGCCAACTTGTGAGTGATCTCAGCAATAAAATATTTAGGAATAAAGTCTGATGTATTTTGGATGTATCTGTAAATTATTTATCTGCTATTCAGGCTGCAGTTAGAGGTCTTCCTTATAGACTGTGGGGTGAAAGTTAGATTCTTCATTGGAAACAAACAAACAAGGAATTGATAGTGAATTTCAAAAAATATTAAGCTTTCTTAGATTTAAGTCTCTTTCACAAATAAATGTAGATTTATGCCCTAGGGGTTTTTGCTTGTTACTGTTCTTTTTTCACATTGGCAAACTTGATCACATCTAACTTTTTGTTTGATATTTGTTTACTCATTTCCATCTATTTTTCCTGGAAAATTCTCAAAATCCATTTACCCATCAATAAGGCATTATCTTTGTGCTCAAACTGGCTGTTCTTCTTCCTATTCAGTATTCCTGCAAACCATATTTTTCTCTGCCAGAAATCCAGGATTAATTGCATTGTCCAGTATCATCATGGAAACAGTATCCTATTTACCTTTTTATACAAATTTTCAAATCTTTCCAACCTTCCTCCACAAATCTCCCTCCTACACATTTTATTACTATCACACACAACTCCATGTTAGACCCTAATTAGCTGCTCTCATTAAAATTATCTTTACTCAAGGAGATGTGAGGAGTCAGGTAGTGGAAAACTTGGAGAGTCAAATAAAATAGGGAAGTAAACCACCAATGAAGCATCAATGATTGGCACTATATTAATAAATTACAAAAAAAAACATGTGTAACTTTAAATTATTTACTTTTCCTGATAAATTTTATACAGTCATTGAAAAATATAGAATATACAAAAAGTATCATCCTGTGTTAATTATCACATTAATATCTGTACAGTAGATAATTGCTGTAACTTCCCACATTAGTCACTTTAGTCTTCTGCTGTTCCAAATTATGTCTTCATTGTTGCCATTTTATTCCTTCTAAAGCAAAGTTAAAATTGTAGCAATCCCTCATTCAAAATTCTTCAATAGCTCCAATTGGCTTGAAAATACTCCTTAGTTTCCTTTCCATGACCCTAAAAATATAGTTTCTCTCTTTCCAATTTTATTTCTCATAGTTGTTTCTCAAATTCATTAAATTTGGACACACTCATTTTTTTACCCTATAAAGTTCACTTATTTTCCCACATCGAAACCTTTGCCAGATTCTCAATTCCACATAAATAAATGCAAACTTTAAGACCAAACATTACTTTTCCCATAAAGCACTATATGACTTCCCCATTTAGGAGTTAACACTCCCTAAATTTTCAAGCTTCAAAAGCATTCCACTTTTGCTTTTCCCAGATTTAAAATAATGCACATTACAACATTTAGAGACAGATGATTGGGGTTTAGGTAACTATTCTAGCATTTAAATAAGCTTATGACCATGAGCAAGATCCTTGTCTTACTCTAGTTTATTCTTGTTTTTTTTAATGCATGTCCTTTTTTTTTTCCTGAGTTAACACTGGATTACAACACTGTGATTCTGAAGCATAAGCTCACACCTCTTCAGATGCACATGGCCACAACATCCAATACCAACGCACCTACAGTCCTCTGCCATAGTCCACTGTGCTCACACCCTGTGTGTAGCTCTTCAATGAATATAGGGTATTGGTGACCTCTTTAGTCAGCGTGTTTTGCAGTGTATTTTATAAGAGAGTTTTGAAATCAGTTCCTGTTCAGTAAGTGCTTGTTAAATGAATGCATGCATGCATGAATGAATTCATTGATATCTGGATCTTATGGAATAGCTACTATCTTTACTCCTGGCATCTTGACCTAAACTATAAGGTCATGAAGGCAGTAGGCGCTTCACATTATCCATCTTTGTATCTGTGTAGTGCCATGTGCATGATATGAAATATTTATAGAAAGCTGAACAGAAAAATATAGCTAAGCAACATCATGAAGTGGGATAATATTATATAGATAGCTTTTCTGTATGACAGCCTTTTCCTGGCCTGCATGTGAGGTTTATATTTGTTTATATTTGCAAATGAGACTAATTATACTTACTATCAACACTGAAGTTCTTTCTTAAATTAAATATAAGGATGTCTGTAAATGTACATGCAGCTTCTGATGGTAGTGTACTACAAACTTCAGTGGGTTCACATCTTACTTAGGTTAAGTTGCAACATCATCCCTTGTGGCAAAAATCTAGTATACCCAACACCTTATGTCACTCAAATATAAGATACAATTTTAAAATTATAGCAAGGCCATGGAATGAAGATGAGAGAAGAGCAGGAGATTCATGTCTTTACCTTAGTAGTGGACATGGATATATCCAATATGGTGGCGAAGGATAAAGTTGAATTACCCTAAATTAAATCGCTATTTTACTCTCTTCTCTCACTTATTGTTTTGCTTAGACTGTATATTTGAATTTGTATTATTCAAATGTGAGCATTAAGTGCTCAGATGATGGGATCTATTGAACTGTTCTTATATTGTAACTTCTTAATCAGAGCCCATATAAAATGCATCAGATAGACTGCAGAGATAGCTGGGTCTGCATAAACCTTATTAGCCCCTGAGTATCTTAATTCCATAATGCCCGTGGCGGCATAACCAGTTCTCTGACATGGAGGGTCTCACATGACACACAAAGTCAAAAAGTCAATTTAGTCAAAATGTCAAAACTGTCCATGAAGTCAAAGTTAACTTTAACTTTTCTACTCTCTTTTGAGGTAATTTTCAGTTTCTACTAGAGTCAGAGAAAACAGCAACCCCAGGGCAGAGAAGTTCGGTTTCCACAAAACACACCATAATGGATTTGTGCTATCTAATAGCCTTAGGATTTGAATCCTTTTTGCCCTAGAGGGAGGGGGACAACCTTTACTGGAAAAAATAAATACCAAGGAGAAGCAAAATTTCTTGCAAGTCCAAATGACCAAGCTCTCCCTTGCTAGCAGAGTAGTAGTCCTACCCAGAACCAAAGAAAAGGAATTGGATGGTATTCCTGTTGGTATCACAATCACTGGATTTCTAAGAGAGAGAGTGAGTGAGAGAGAGAGAGAGAGAGAGAGAGAGAGAGAGAGAGACAGAGAGACAGAGAGACAGAGAGACAGAGAGACAGAGACAGAGACAGAGAGACAGACAGAGAGACAGAGAGACAGAGAGAGACAGAGAGACAGAGACAGAAACACAAAGAACGAAAGAAAATAGAAATTCAAAGAGAACAGAAAGCTGCTGGTATTCATGATGTTCTTGTTATATACAGGAGGAATTACCATGGTAACTCCACTTTCACATGACTCACTGTACACAGAATACCAGTATTCATTGATTTGTTGTTCAGAAAAACAGCACAAACCAGAGCACATATTTTCAAAGTGGTAGTGGTGGTGGTGGGGGAGGGGGTGAGTGGAGAATAGTAGGGTAATTATAAATTTAGAAAAACTATGTCCATTACAATGACAAGTTGAATAATCTGCTATTGTTAAATATATCTTGAGACTTCTGTCATTTTCTATATGCTTTTTCACATTCTCTGTCTGGAAATCAATGACTAAATTCCACAGCCTTACAGTAATCCCTCATTTATTATAATAAGCTGATTGATAGGCATTTTATTAGCAGGTTTCCTATAAATTCTTATGCAATTATAAGCTCACATTTTTAAAAATCTTAGAAGAATTTTTAATATTTTCATCATGCGAATTTGGCAAATTCATTGTTTTTGGATTCAGTAATTATTTAGGAACAGCACAAAGGTAGTACTAGGATTTGTATACTAAGCATCAATCATCAAACTTTGGAACTGATACTTATCACCCAAAGAGTTTTGGTGCAATTTACTAGAATTGCAGAAATGTAAACACCACTAGAGCAATGAAAACAAAGCAACAAACACACAAAGTCCTTTGGGGTGTCGTATATGGGAAGCAACAGTGTTACAGGGCAACCCTAATATAAAATGGGTTTGCCTGACTGGGTCCTTATTTGCGCGCTCAAACAGCACTTATAATGCCCTAATTGCAGGCATACACAACAAAGGTTAATAAAGGGTTTTATTTATAAGGGAAGGAGAAATAGCGTAGTGAATAACATAAGGGGAAGAGAGGGATACAGATCTGTAAATATTTTACTAGTTTTTTGGAGTTGGAACACAACGGTGCCCTGAGAGCTGACTCCCAAGGAAAAAGGACCCCCCCAAGGCCCACGTGTTTGCTTTTATATTCAGCCTGGCTGCTCAACTCCACCCTCAGGTCCCAGTAATCCACTCTTAGATAATGACCTTATGGGATTTGTAGTCCTTGGATCTTGTAGGTTTGGAATGGGGGTTAAAGTCCATAACCTATTTGTATAATCCATTTAGGAGGGTCTTTCCCCCTAACAACAGCACACAGATCATTTAGGAGGCTCTGAAAGATGAGCACATTAATGGGTAGTATTGGGAAAGACAAAGTGGAAACAGCCAATTTAAGAACAGTATGTAAAAGAGAACTGGGTGAAGAGGTAGGGAGCTGAAATCAAAAGAGGTCAAAAAAGTGACACCCATGATTACAGTGTGGAAAAATGTGTAGTGATCAATTAGAACGTCTCATTAAAGAACTTAAGAAATAGTTTTTGAGTAAAACAAGGCTTTCAATTTTGCCATGAAACATCTTACTAAAAACTTCAGGTAGTTTACAAGTTTAAATGGAAAGAGTGGTTAGGGCATGAGATACAAGTTTGAAGCTGCTGGAATAAATTTAATATGTTTCTCTAATCATATTTATTTACTACCCTTGATTACATTATTATTCTCAGCTAGAAAAATTAATTTTGTAAGAACTGACTGAATTCCTATGATGTACCAGGCCCTGTGAAAAGCACTGGACACGTGGTAGTTCAGAATACAGGCTCAGGTCCTGTTCCCAAGGTCCCCTGATTGAATGTGGAAGGAGGCCACCAAAATACATGAACATGTGATTGCAATTATGAGAACTGTTAAAAAAGAGATAATGGTGCAATAAGAATATATAAATATGTGCTTAACATAGTCTGGGCATTTAGGGAATGTTTCCCTGGGGATGATGAGGACTGAAGGATGAGTAACAGCATGTGCTACCAAGAACCACATGAGTGAAGCTCTGACCGTATTTCCAAATTCAGAACATATTCTTTATCTTGTTTGGGAAGATGATTTTCCTAGTCTTGAGTACCTGCAACTTCCTTTTCCTCAAACTTCTCTCCAGTCCACCACTAGAAAAGCTCTCTTTGGTGGAACTATCTTCCTCTTAGGGCTAAAGGAAACAATTAAGTCCCAAGTCATCACTCTTGTTTTAAAGGCTGTTAATAGATTAACTACCCACTCTTCATTTTTGCATTTGCATCTTTCAGACCTTCTATAACAATGCCTAATCACTTGACAGCAAGGTGCTATGTCATCCTCCACTACTGCCTTTATCACACTTCAAAGTCAAACAAAAAATGATGATGGAGACTTGACTTTTGTAACAGAAGTTTATCTATGTGATAATTCTGCTTGGTGTGAGAACAAAGCAAAGATGCAGAAAGTTCAAATAATTGGAAAAAAACCCTCAAAGGGTATTTAAATAGTTCACAGTCTCTAATTGGATGTAGAAATGTGACTAACACATGAACGTCACTGAGAATATGCATTTGCCTGTACGTCACTGACAGTATTGTAAATTGTTCCATCCCACCCCTTGTGGTAAAGGAAAGGTTGTATGGTTAGGTGATGGGTGAATGCTGAACTGAAGATGGACAAAGGTTAATATTTATGATTGTTTTCATTAGTCCCTAGCAGTTGGCAAGGAATTAGAAAATAAACCTTTTTTTAAACTTCTTCTGGAAAATACTACCTGTTGCTTATTTCAGTGTTTAAAATCCTCATTGATCAATAAGACACAAAGGATAAGTTTTGAAATTACATATCCAGTGAATAAATTAAATCAATCATTAAGTGTTTCTCCATTTCCAGTGAATAAATTAAATCAATCATTAAGTGTTTCTCACCAAAATGAAATGAGGGATGATTTGGTTAATCATTTTCTGAAAAGGACAGTTCCCCACCTACATCCTCCTCTTTACTAGGTAGTACTTCCCTCCCCTCTTTAATTGTATTTCAGCCGGTTTATTCTTTCGGTGTCTTAAATGTTCACATCAGGGCTTCAGTCACACAGTTCTCTATAGAATATGTTACACATCTTCAGGCCTCATCATTCCCAGGAAAACATTTTCCAAATGTTCAAACTACATTAGGGACCTAGTTATATAGTTTTATTGGCCCATGTCCCTTTATGAACAGTTCTCACAATTGTAATCACATATTTATGTATTTGTACTTATAATGCAATACTCCCTAACCTGATTTTGCATTACTTGCTTCAACTAGGGTAGGACCTCAGTCTTTTCCATTACAATTTATGCCACGGGCCATTGCCAAAGTCTTCCTAAAACAGCTCTCTCCATTACATCTCTTTTAAAGAGAAGGAAAGATAGAAAATATATAATTGAGGCAGACTGAAATAATATTGTGATAGACATAAGAAAAGGAAAGATGGGGCCTCCCTAGTGGCTCAGGGGCTAAAGACACAGCACTATTCTATCCCTACCCCACCATGGAGCTAATCCACAGGGCCCAGCAGACCTCTTCTGTCTCACCTGCTCCCCTCAGCAGTGTGTTTCAGTAGATCTGCCCCCACTCTGTGTGTGGTGAATCCTCTCAGCTCATCCCTACCTCCGTTACCTTTGGCCTACACCCTAGTTCTTGTATGCATAAATAGATAAATTAAAAAACAAAGGAAATGAAAGGAAAGATATCTAGTTAAGGGAGAAACTTCCATTGGGAAAGAAGGGATTAGGAAAGATTTAATGAAAAAGATCTTCAAGATGATTAGGTTCATCATAAAACTAGATGAGAGGGGAAACTACAGGCAAAATATGCAGCAATCTTTGTACCTACAATGCAGAATATACATGGGTGATCAGAGAAATTTATAAGACAGAAAGAGAGAGAGAGCGAGAGCGAGAGAGAGAGAGAGAGAGAGAGAGAGATTAGAACTTGATCACTTGAAATTTAGACCTTTTCTTTCTTTTTCAATGGGCATAAAAGCTACTGGAATAAGCATGGAAGCATCATGATGAAATTTAAAAAATTGATCTGCACAAGACAGACCAATTATGAGGCTAACTAGTCTTTTAGCAAAAGAGGACAAGGTCTTGACCAATAATTGTATACTGAGGGCAGTAACGAAGGGAAGGAGGAAGAATTTTCCTGACACTAGCAAATGATAGTGGACACATTTAGTGGACACATTGAGTGGACACATTTAGGATAACTTCTGGGTCTGTGCAGAGGAAATGAAAATGCTGAGTGTCCCTTGGAAATTTTGGTTTATAGCATATTGAGTTTGAATTCTCTGCAGAGCATTCAGTTAACAGGCAGTTGGATATACTACTCTGGAAATGAGCTAGTTATTATTAATAATTTTGATTCCATGTGGAAGGGTCAGGAGATAACTGGAAAGGTTCTGAAGATAGCTAGAAGTTTCATTTAGTGAAAGAAAGGGTCTCTCATCAAGGAAAGCACTGTTTTTTTCTCCCAGAGATTTTCCATTATGAAATTTGCTGTTAGGATGAGCTAGTTATGATTAAAACCCACATGACTCACACATTCACAATCACCAGGCTGTAGATTTGAGGGCAGAGAGTGATGGTCCAGCAGAGCTTCATACTGAGCTGGGCGGTCACTTAATATTTGTTATCTTCTGTGTAATTTTACCTAGCATTTTTCACATCACCTTAAAAAGCAGATCAATGTTTAGCACCTAGCCTAGAGCGACAAGAATGTATTAGATCATTTATTCAGCTTTCTGTAATGTAATCTTAGTAGTACCTCTACTGGAAGAGTAATAGGTTCTGACAATGCAATAAAGCCACTAATTCAGACAAATCAAAAGACAAGACAGTTTGAATCACAGGATATTTTAGACTGCTTAAAAAATGTAGCAGTTGTCTATTTTTAACCAGACTAAGAAAGCATTATCTACTGTTTTTCAGGAGAAAGATAAGAAAGTATTTTTATGACTACATTATCGATTGTATGCAGATAAATAAGGACTTTCAAAGAGCTTCAAAGTACTCCCCTAACCAAATTGCTTACATAAGGGTATCCAACCTCATCACTACTGGGATTATGAGCTGAATAAATCTTGTTGTAAGGGACTGTCCTGTGTATTATAGGATCATTAACAGTATCCCTATCCTCTACCTAGTTGAAACCATTTGCCACCTATGACCATCAGAAATGTGTCTATACATTGCCAAAGGTCCCTGGAGGTAAAACCACCCTAACTGAGAACCACTGGTTTTACTGGTGATTAATTTAGTAGCCACTATAAAAGAAAAAAAAAAAAAAAAGGCAGGACTATACAAAAGCGAATGTTGATAAGGCCCTGTCTGAATGATTATAGATTTCAAGTAAGTGATTGCACTTGAAGACGATTTATTGCTCACAATGTGTAATTGTTTTCCTTTGGTACATAAAGTGATAAATAGTCTAAATCTGTTACAGAAAGTGGTAAATATTCCTTCGGTTCAGAAAGTGGTAAATATTCTTTACTTGAAATTTTATTGTTCAAACATGTAATTATTTTCCTTTGGTACAGAAAGTGGTATTGAGTCCATTGATGAAATACATACTTATGAACAAGAAGTCACAGATTATTCAGGAATCACATTCCAGTCTTACTATCCTCTTACAGGGTGCAAATCACTTCTATGGATACAATTCACCATGCACTAAATTACTTTACCCCCAAATTCATATTTTGAAGCCCTAACCCCCAGTGCTTCAGAATGGGACTTTATCTGAGGTAGGGCCTTTAAAAGGTAATCATACAGGCCATTAGCTTGGGCCTTAATCCAAACTGACTGTTGTTCTTACAGGAGGAAATTTGGACACCAGGGGTACATGAGGACACAGAGAGAAGATAGCATCTGCAAGCCAAGGAAAGAGGTCTCCTGGGAAACCTGTTGATCCTTTGATTTCAGATCTCCAACCTCCAAAACTTTGAGAACAGTTTTCAGCTGCATAATCCACCCATTTGTAGCATTTTATTATGGAATCTTTAGCAAACTAGTATACCTTATGAGCAAATAAGTAACTTCATGGTCAGAGATCTAAGTGCACAATTTTATAGTCCTCTCAAGGGGAAAAGAGGCAATTAATTAACATAGACTCAAACTTATTGCATTCCCTTTTGACTTCTGGCTCTTATATCCTGCTTCCCTTTTTTTTTTTTTTTTCTGATCACACAGGAAACAAAGCCTATCTATAAGATTTAGGAAAACAGAAGGCAGAGAGTACAGATGGGAAGGAGGTAGAAGCAAGAGGGAGCCCAGCAGAGAGTGCAGACCTGGAGATGGCCAGCAGGATACTGGAGGAAGGGCTGAGAGCATTGAACATGGGAACAGAATGCTGGGGAGAGAAGCAGCACTCTACTGAGCTGAATAATTAGTAGCCTTGTAGCACAGATAATCTCCATAATCTAAGGGTCCTGGTGAGTCCTGTCTCACACCTCTTTACCACTATCAGTTTTGTTTTCCATTTTTACTTAAAAATTAGCCAGACACACAGAAACTTCATTTATAGTTCACAATTTTGTAATAGACCTTATGGACATTTTTGCTTCTGCCACATTTCCTACAGTTGCGTATTTCTTCAGCCTAGGAATCCTCCTCTGCAAACCCCACACTGACTATTTCTGCTTCCTACTATGTAAAGCTCTATACTTCAACTTATGAGTATAGGAAGAAATCTCAGATTCTGCTTTGCTGACCTGGTAATAACAAAAGACACGATCCCCACTACTTAAGCCTGTGGTCTAATGTTGTCATTGTATACAGCTTCTATCAGGACAACAAAAAAAGGATGCTTGGCTGATCAGAACAGCAGAGGTAAATGTCTTGTCAACGACTCCACACCACACCACCCAGGGAAGTAATACACATGGCCTGCCAAGATGGACAACAGGTGTTGTTTCACCCTTTGCTTATCAAACAAACATTTATTGTCTGATCTATGCAGATCTTGGATGTAAAGATAAACACACTCAAAAACCCATCAGCTGGGGAGAGGAAAGCAAGGAAAAGCCAGATTAAATCTGATTGCTCATTCTTTGGGTATTAAAATTGAGAGTGTACAGTTTCATAAAATGAAAAGGAAACTATACTTCTTATAAAATTAAAGCTCCAGAGTGTGCAAAAGTTCTAACAAATTAAAAGGGAAAATTTTTAAAATTATGAGCATAGAAAACCATTAGACACACAGATGATAGGATTGACACTCTTTTTTAACATCAAGCTTAATTAAGATTTGTAGTTTTAACTACATTGTCATTGTCTTCATTGCCACTCTTGAAATGAGAATTCAGAACTATGAAATCAACCATGCACTCACATTTCTCACATTTATAGCTAATTTTCAATTTGGAAATTATTTCCCTGTGTTCCAAGACAGCATGCTGTTCATTCAGGAAGTCATTATTTTGCAAAGATAGATTTGGATTTAAAGTGATATATAGTTTTCGTATGTGATTAGGCTCCTACTCTATTTTTTTCTATTTAATGAAAAAGCAGATTTCTTTTTATCATCTCAATCTTACACTTCATCTCAAAATGTTTCAGAGAATGGGTTAAAGCATCGACATTCAGCTCTTTTTTAGATCTCTCTCTCCTTCCCCTTTCACTCACCTTCCTCCCTCTCTTCCTTCCTTCCTTCTAGTGATTATATTAGAAAAGCAAATATCTTAGACAAGTTCCAGCAAACATCCTGAAAGATGTACCACTGAACTTAGGGTAGATTTTAGTGAATCTAGCATAATGACCACCACTATTTCAGATGTATTACTTTCTCAGCATACTAAAAAGAAGCTCTAACAAAGTTTTTAAAATTTGCAAGTTTAAAAAAATGGGTTAAGGAATAAAAAGACACTATGATTTGTGTCTTCAGTCATCCACCTGCTCCAGTCATGTCTTTCATTTTTTATATTTGATGTCATGTTTATACTTCCATGGAGTAAAAGTGCTCAATATAGTGACTAAACATCTTTAAAACAAAAGAATATTTATATGATTTGCTTACTGAATAAAAGAAATGCAATGTACTAAAGACAGTGGCACCTGATATTTTTACAAATTCCAATGACTGTACTACAAAACACTGGTTTTTGGTTGTTGTCAAATGTCTTGCCAGAACATTTGCTTGTAAAGTTCTCTGTGATGCCCAACTTTAAAACTGACTGGAAAATAAGACTGAAGCCTGGATATAACAGTGTATGCTAAGAATCCACACTACCTGGCTACCCACATCAGTTTACATAATCTCACTAACTTAAAAAGAAAACAGATAACTTCTAGCACAAAAAGTAATAAGACAATATGAATAGGAACACAGCATTTATCCATGGATTGGACAGCTTGGTGGATTTGGATTCTCACACTATTTCAGAGTGAGGTGATAGAGCTATGTTAGGTGTTCAGGATAGATTTTCCTGAATATACCGTAAAATATTTATTAGTTGCTGCTATCCTGTTATAAATTCAAATGATGTTAGAATTAGAAAAATTTGATATTCTAAAAAAAATTTTCCTTTGCAAACATTTTTCAAAAAGTTCATTTGCATCAAGTTAAATATATGTGTGTGTAATAGCTGAGAAGCTAACTCCAAGGTTTGGAACTTTAAAAAGAAAAAATCATTTAAGTATCTGTGTATTCCTTCATGTTTATAATAAGATCAAATCTGGCAAAATGTGCTTTTTTATGAGGGTGTGTGTGTGTGTAATTAGTAAAAGAAAAATAGATGAGTAAGATGGTAAAATATGTTGATTTGAGAATTTTGGATTTTTATTCTAGGAATTCATACAATTTGGAGAACTTGTGTTTTCACTGAGAGAATAGAACTACCTTACAACATGCTTCTGAAGCTATTGTGAAGGGCTGAATAAAATGACCTTGTATAATAAAACCAAACCCAGGGACGATTTTTGGACTCTTTAGTCAAACATCTCATCCCCATGTTGAAACTGCAAAAGGGTCACAAGATAGAAAGGGCTACTGAGTACATATACTTTCTCCTTGCAATGGAAACAATGAGTTCAATGTTGAATTTGTAATGATATAATGTGAATTTGTCTGTAACTTGCATGTGTGGAGGAGGGAGCTTAAGACTATGAGTTAGCAGAATTCTAGAACCCTGATCTAGAAACATATTCACAAGTAAATATCTATCTCTATATTGGCCTCCATGACCACAGAAATGATTAGTGTTTTTTATAGAATTGTAACATACATATTGCTCAGTGGCATTCAAAATATTACGTGTTGATTGGAGATACTGGGTATCTGGTAAAAAGAACCATTAATAAATATATCCATTATTTAGCTAAATCAAATATTCATCTTGGATAATTCTGTGACAACACAAGCACTAACAATCTCAAATTATTTACATCCACAGACTCTGAAAGCAGATCAGCTTTTGCTAAATAGCAAAGTTAAGAATATATTCCAGCTTTCCTCTTTGGTTAATTTTTTTCTAACTGAATTTTAAAACTAACCTCTCACCCTGACCCTCCCAGCTCAACAGACCTCCAAAGCGGCTTCCAAAGGGTAACAGAACATATTTTCACTGACAAACAACTAGAAGAAAGGAAAGTAGTTACCGTCTCCTCTGTGGCTTAATGTCAATTGGCTTGTTGATTGCATAAGGTGATCCATGGACATAAGCGCTTCGGAATCTAGCCACCTTCCCCAGCGTTAGGTACTCACAGCTGGTTGGCAAACTCATTTTATCCAAAAGGCAGGAAGTAAAAAAAAAAATCTTAGTAGTCAGACCAGCATGCCTGAGAACGCTGGCAAGATCATGTCAGATAATGGATTTCAGACATATGCTGCTCACAGGTTGCCCGATGCTGCTTTTCTTCAAAAGCAACCCGTGTTTCTCAGAGGCTACATGCACTACCTTGTTTTCTGTTCATAGATACAGGAAGCCTGTTGCTTATTTCTAACCAGACTCGTACTCTGATCAATTATTGGCTGAGCAGATGAAGTAGAAATTCTGTAGTTCCAGAAAAACCTATTTCCATTTAGACCAAATCTCTGAGCAGGCAGCAAGGTTTAATCTATTAGTGTCTGATGTCTAAAAGAATATCTACGTAATGTAATCATGGCCAGGGAATCAATTACAACTTAACTTGTACACCAAGCGTGCATTTGGTAGGAAGAAAGTAATCAATTGGTATATTTTCAAAAGGGTAAAATTTTTTGCTAAACTGATTATGGATAGTTAGAAAATGAGATGGGCACATGGAAATGATTATGAGTGGTTTTCCAATTTTCTGGTTAAAAAAATTGTGGGTTTTCTTTCATAAATTACTGTTCACAATAGAATTGAACAGAGCTTCTCAGGATCATAAAAACTGAACAGAGGCCTTGTATAGTAACACCCTAAATTTGACAATGATTTTTATTATAATTATTATTAGAAACATTTAGAAATGTAACCTTCTCTATCTGCTGTTTGAATGAAGATTTGTTGAAAAAATGATAGGAATCTTTTTTATAATAACTGTAAGCCATTTTTTATAATAATGAAAGAAAAATGGAGACATTGTAAATGAAACTAAATAATCCTACCTAATGCAGCAGAGTCTCACAGAAAAGTTAAGAGTTTTCATTAGTCCAATTTTTGCTAGTCCTCATCCCAGTTCCTAGTGTGACAGCAACAAAATGACCGAGGCCCTGAAGAGAGAATTTCTGAGTACTGTGAGAGGGAATTTATTTATATATTTGAAATATGATTTCTTACCCAGGATTTGAACAAACACAACCTATTATTTAAGTATCTTGGACCTGGGCAAACACAAAGTGTGTTGAGCGAAAACTATATTTTGTTCTGTAAAGGCTGAATTCAGACACTGTTTGGATTAAGACAATTAACATTGTTTAAATTCAGAATTTTTTTGTTGTTTAAATGGGAAGATGATTTTACAGTTGACAATAAGCATCTCTATCCAGTGATTTTCCTTTTATTATTTATTTTTTATTTTCGAAATTACATATTCTCAATTTAGCATATCAAACGACACAGAGGTAAATGGGTAAAAAAGCTTCCTGTCTTTCTTCCCATTATTTCGACCCTTTTGCTAGTAATTTTAACAATGGATATGAAAGCACACATGTGCACATATGCATATCATACACACACAGTACACACACGGGGAGAACTTCTGCCTTTTTAAAAATAAAGAGTAATAGCTGATACTACACATAATCCTCTATATTTTTTTCACTAAAAAAATAAATCATGATTATTTTTCTGTTAATGCGTAGAGATGTAGTGCATGTTTTTTTTAATAGTTAGATAAGATTATTTATTCAAAGTCCTTTATTGACAGATATATAATGCTGGACTTTTATAAAAACATTTGCTAAAACATTTTTACTGATTAGTGCTTTTAATTCTGAAAATAGAACAATAAATCTCAAAGTGGGTGTATTTTTGCCTTTAAAAGGCTACAGCAGTTCACATACTCATAAGTCACATAGGAAGAATGTCTACTTGCCACACTCTTCACAACATTACATACTGACATTCAAGTCTATTCTCCAAAATGCCCAGTAACTTCATATGTTTCTTACTAAAATGAAACTATCATTATTTTTCCTACAAAAGTTTAGGGCAGCCTGAAATATACCTGACAGAAATCTGGAATCTCACCAAAATTAGGGAATATATAGACAAAGCATAGTTAGCAAAGAATTTTTGATTAATGTGCGTAACTAAGGGTAAGATAAAATGTGGACAGAGTTCCTGCTATGCTTTCATTCTTCAGTATCTCAATTTCATAATTTGGGGATTGTCTCATAACTTTAAAATATGGAGACAGTGCTTAATGACTACTAACTGTGATGTAGAACTGTGTATAATTTATTTTGAGTTTAAAAGGATGAATCTACTCCCCAATTCACAGTCTTAAGTACAATAGGTTTTATCTGCAGGCTAATTTTAGTGGTGTTTCCTGTACTGTAGGAGAAGAACTGTTTCAGATAAGAAGATCCTAAAAAGGGAATAAATAAAAAAAACTTAAGGGTAATACATAAACCTCTATGGGAGAGAAATATGTGTCCTCTGGTGGGAAAAATTCCTTGGTTTTATTTGCAGGAATATTTTTACTTATTCCTGGGCAATGATTTACTGTAAGTTTGGCAGTCTTCTAATGATTATTTGTATTTAAATTGGGATGAGAAGGAATTCCTGCTAAAATCCAATCTGCCAAGAATCTAGAATCTGTAAGAATGCTGACCAATCAGCAGGAAGAAGCTTTTAAAGGAACATGGAATCTTCTATCATTCAGAACTCCCTGTCTCTGAGGCTGGGAATAGGTAGTTAGGTATTTTACCTTCAGAAATCTTAATTTTGTCTACAGATTAGAATCACAGTCTCTAATAGGTTTACAGCAAAATAGGGCTCAAATCTCACTAAAGAATGACTAGTTTACCCACTCCTGTTTTCTTCTTATCCACTTACAGTATGTTTGAATACCGGAATTTCTGGGTCAGACAAGAATGGAGGTTAGCACACACCACACCCACCATCCCCACAGTTCCAATATCTTGTGAAATTGCTTAAGGGCAGACATCATATTAAGGTATTCAGAGCACCCATTTTCATCAGTATAGAAGAAAATGCAAAGCTGCTAAGCTCCTTTGCAGCAATGAAAAGAAATTCCTAACTGGTAACAATTTGAGGCCACACACTTTGCTGGTAATGATTTCAATATTTACTAAAGAATAGTCTTTCAGCCATTCTCTATGTTGGTCTGAATTTGACAATTTAAACAGCTGGAGGAATATTTTAAGGACACAAGAACATCATCTGTTCATGCCAGGATCAGAGCTTAATCATTTCTTCTTGCTGGAGTCTTGGAAGGTCTCCCGTGCCAGACCTTATATTCTCTACCAAGCCCAGATGCTGGGGTGGGATTCAAATCTGCTCTCAGCTTTCCAAGTTTTTTCACTTCTGACCTATAAAGACTTCCTACTAAAGGTATTCAAATCAATGGCTTTACTCACTCCTATGGCTACAAAAACAAAACAAACAAACAAAAAAGCAACAAATAAACTTAGATAAAACACAACTTTAATCTTTATCCAAAATCCTTAACCTATATCATGTTAGAGCCAACTAATCATAGAAAATTCCACAGGGAAGTTTCACAGTTACCTCATTCTAGAATTTATATTATAGGCTTCTCTTTCTCTAGACCCCCAAACACATCCCTTTCTGTATTTTCTGGGACTATCATCAACCAGTCAACCATCTAACAATTCCTCTAATCAGACTACAAATCCTAGAGATATGAATAATAATGAATAATTACTTTATAATATTTTTTAAATTTTATTTATAATAATATTAACAATATATGCTGCATTATGTTATAAATTGTAACTATTAATAGTATAAGATATATTATTAATAATTATGATGCTATATTATGACCATATATTAGCAGCATTAATAATAGCAATAGATAATAGTTAACACTGATCAAATGACTAATATCTGTCAGATACCGTTATTGAAAGGAATTGGCTCTTTCAATCCTTAAAAATATATGTGTGTTGGGCACTACTGCTATGTTCATTTTATAGATGAGTGAAAGAAGGCTTAGAGGGATTGAGATACATGCTCAAGGTCATAGAGAGTGTTAAGTGATGGAGTCAGAGTTAAAAGTTAGTTAATCTGGTTTCAATACCAGACTGCATTATGCCTCTCTGCAGGCTGCACTTTCATTAGTGCCCATCTTATTTATCTCCTTTCCCCCCATATTTTGCATAGAGACTAATATGCCCAGTCTTTCTGCCCTTAACCCTGTCCTTCAGTCATATGGGTAATTTTAAACATGGAAATATTTGCTTGGAATCGTTCAATTGCTCCCTATCCCTTCAGTGATAAAGTTGAAACTTCAATTTTCAAAGCTTAGCATAAGGTTCCTGTAAGGCTCTGTCTTCTTCTTTTGCATCTGCCACAAGTAACCCTGGTAGTGTTCTATGCACCACCCGCTCTCGCACAGCATTCATGGTTGACAAGTGCTCTGAACAGAACATGCTTTCTTTCCCTTCTCTGGGTGTCTACACCCAGAGAAGTGTTGTGTTATCTCTACAAAAACTACTTCTTCATTTTATTTAGATGCCTCTCATCTATAGTTGTCATCCACATGTGACTCTAACACACTGTTTCTTCGTTTTTCACTGTAGTTTCTTGAGGGCAGGCATTCTGCTACATCACTCTATTATTCCAACATTCAGAAGAAACATTTGTTAAGTGGCTAAAATAATAAAGTGCTTCATGTTCCAAAGACAGACTCAACTCTCTTCTTAACTGAACTACGTCCCACAGAAAACTGATACAAATATGAACTATTGAAATAAATTAGTAGTTGAGTTATTCAATATATGCAATCACATAGAGATATTTTTCAAAGAGCATCCACTGGAATATGAGAACAAACTCTCTTCTTAGGTAGCGGGCAATGTGTATAGGGTTTAGCTGGGGACAATGAAGATGTTCTGGGTGGACATCTTCAGTTTAATAAATAAAAATTCTCAAACTAGTTTTAAACTACTGGAGTGAACATGGAATAATGCTTTATTTAATCATGCTCTATGCTTTGAGAATATACTTGGCAAATTCAACATTAATCAATCTTCTACTCGAGGCCAGTAACTCAATTTTCAAATATTAGGCTTTTCTAATAACTGCACTTAGTGCACTTCACTTAAGTCTAGAATGAAACCAAATCACCACATCAAACCTTCCACTAACATTAACACAAAATGGGTTGAAGATAGAGATTTAAGAACCAAAACCATAAAACGCATGGAAGAAAACATAGAGAAAGCACTCCATGATATAGGTTTCAGTAATATTTTTATAGACTCATCTTTAATGGATAGACTCATCTTTAAGAGAAACAAAAGTGAATATAAACAAATAGGACACCATCAAATTGAAAAGCTGCTGCAAAATAAAAAGCAAAAAAACATCCAACTGAACTGGAGAAAATATGTACACATCATCCATCTGAAAAAAGGTCAATATCCAAGATATATAAAGAACTTATACCCCTCCCCCACACGCATACTCTAACCTCAAAAAGTCAACAGAAGAGCCAAATAAATACTTCTCCAAAGATGATACACATATGATCAACAGGGACATGAAAATATCTCACCATAACTTATCTTCACAGAAATGTAATTCAAAATGACAATGAGCTACAGCTCATATCTTTCAGAATAGCCTGTATCAAAAACACAGGAAACAAGTGTTGTAATGGATGTGGTGAGAATGTAGACTGGCCTATGGAAAACAGTATGGTGAGTCCTCAAAATATTAGAATTGATCTATCATAAGATCAAGTAATTGCACTGTTAATTATCTACCCAAAGTATATTTTATACCCTTATACAAAGGAATCTCTCTCTCTCTCTCTCTCTCTCTCTCTCTCTCTCTCTCTCTCTCTCTCTATCTATCTAATCATGCACTATTTACAGTAGCCAAGTTATGGAAACAACCTAAGTGCCAAAGGACAGAAGGAGTAGATTAGAATAATGTGATACATATACACAATGAAATTTTACTCAGTTATAAAAAGATGTACTCTTGCAAATTGCAAAAACATGGGTAGAACTAGATGGGGTAATGCTGAATAAAATAAGTCAGAAGAACAAAGACAAATAGTGAAATAACAAATGATTTCACTTATGTGTGGAATATGCAGAAAACCAAGGGTCAGACGAAACCAAACTATAACAAACCCCATAAATCTAACTATGGAATCAAAGCTAGAAGATGAGGGTTGAGGGAGGAGGGAATTCAAAAGGCAATAGCAAAGGGTTGAGTGTGCCTTGGTGGTAGTTGTGGTTTGGTAACATGCCCGAGAAGGTGTGATCCTATACCTCTGCCTCTGAATCACAGTGTTGTTAACCAATATTACTGCTGCCATAATTTCTTTTTTAAAAAGGATGTGATGAAGATGCTTCCTTATTTAATACTGGAAAGCACATTTTTATGACAAGTTGTAAATCTTGGCAATGCCATTACTTTGAAAATATATTATAGTCATGGAGGGCAATGAAGTAATTGTAGATGCAAACACAGAGGTAACAGTCCTGCTGAAGTTGTCATAAACAATAATTTAGAATAATAAGACTTTAATATTCTAAATCTAGATATGTCTCAGTTATTTACATTTAAAAAATCCTTAAAAGGAATTTATAAAGTAAAATATAGTAGAAAATGAGAGGTAAACGTTTACTTAAGAAGCTTAAACTCCCCTGTTCTGAATGACATTCACAAATATCTTTCTGGTCTAGCATTTAGCTTCCTCAGTAAATGTATCTAGAAAATGGATGTCCCGTAGAATTGGTGTTCTTAGAATCAATTACATCTTCACTTACAAATGATAGGGTAAACATTCTGACTTATCAATTAATTTCTTGGGATTTTGTTTTTTACCATGATTCATTCCCTAGGTTGTGAAAACTAATGAGACACAATTGTATGCCTTTTAGAAATTAAAGAACATAAAGACCCATAAATCAACAAGGCTGCGGGTGCAATTCAACCTTGTAGTAAGGATGACTTTTATTTAACTCAATCAATTGTTTCACTTTAAAAGAATGAAAGTTTGAGATAAATGAAAGATTCTCATCTCCCTTGAAAAAGCTTTACTTATTTAATAGATTCCCTGCTCCGATTAATTTTTTTCCCAAAATATTTCATCTGTTAAATATCAGTTCCTTAAAAGTGGAGCAGAAATCTGTTATTCTTAAAGTTAAGTGTATTCAACCTAAAGTAAGGGAGAAGACCTCTTGTACTAAGTCTTAATAGTAGCTTAAAAAATGTAAAGGAACAAAGTA
Organism: Galemys pyrenaicus; assembly: GCA_019455555.1. NCBI lineage: Eukaryota > Metazoa > Chordata > Mammalia > Eulipotyphla > Talpidae > Galemys > Galemys pyrenaicus. The sequence continues at coordinate 2,050,576 of JAGFMF010011684.1, forward strand.
AGTTATTTTTGCTTGTTCTTAGTCTTGTTTAACACAGGGACAGGCCTGGTCCCAGTATAATTTGACAGGGACAGAAAATTCTGTTGGTTTCAATTTTCACACTTAACAAAATCCATGAGTACAGGGATAATCTTATCTTAACAAACATATTATAAATCCAAAGTTTAGGCAGAGTTAAAAGTAACAATAAAAATCAACTGAATAAAATGATGTTCATTCATTGAAGTTCAGGTAGGCCCCCACATTTCATATCTCCAAGCTCTTTATAAAATGTTTGAGTGTTAAATGGAGTGACATTTTGCTTTAGAGTGTACAGAAATGGAAACAAATGAGTTTAATATACATAGTAGGCTTTGACAACATGACTTCTTTAACAGATGTCCCTATTGCTTCCTGCACTTTCATCCTTAAAAAGCACAGTCTACTTGCCAAGCTATAAACTGTTGCCAACATTCAGCTGAAAAAGAATTTCCAACAGCAGGGAAAAAATATAAAACACTTCTAAGATATTTTCCAAATAACTAAATATCTTATATCATTATAAAATTTGAAGATGACAAGAAATTAATTGTGTTATCAGTTTTCACTGTCAACTATCTGGTCAAGCAAAGAGGCGATGTCTCTAGCAAACACATTTCTACATTTGGATGCTAGATCATTTTAGAAAGTGTCATTTCATTCTTCTACCTCAAGTAGTTCATTCAGTCAGCCAACATAAGTTGAACATCTACTATGTGTGCACACAAGAAGTGGATGTTATAACTCTTATCTTGGAGGAAAACGTCTTATAATTCATTTGATGTCCAATTTACACCTCATGAAAAGACTCATTTCAAGTAACTATACTATCAGGGAGAGATAAAAGTGGTACACATAAGTGATATCAGAGATCCTAGGTACAGTCTTGGGGTTAGGTAACATCACTTCAAGTCTATTTTCTATCCACACATTTCTTACTCCTGTATATTGTATTATACCGTTAATGTTCTTTCTCCTTAAGTGGAATATAAACTACAAGGTGAGCAGATCTGTGACCTACTCATCTGTGAATTCTCCACATGCCTACCATGGTGTTCTACATGTAGTAGGTGGCCAGTAAATACTTGTTACAAAAAGGACTTGCACTTCTAATCTTTATTACCTTTTGAAAGTAGAGCCTCATTTTGCAGTTTGCCTAAAGGGTATACCACTATTGTCCCAGTATAATTATTAAACAGTGCTTCCTTTTGCTTTCAAAATATCATTTGTTTAGACTATAAATTATCTGGTTACAATGTGGCTCAGGAACTGCACACTTACAAGGCTGTCTTGCCCACTAAACTGACAGAAGCTCAAAGTAAAGGACTGAGTCTTACTCATTATTGTCTGTTCAAACCTATCTCTGAACCACACTTTCTCCAGGGTCTGCACTGAATAACCAGGAAACAATTACAGTCAAACTCATTATAGACTTATTAAGATCAAAGAAATCTAGAAAGGAAACAAAATGCAAAAGAATGATCTCCATAGAGATAGATTAGGCAAATATTGATCTAGATATTGCTCTAGATAGTTTCCTAATTTAAATAAATAAGCCATCCCATGTATTCAAATCCACAAGGTAGTGAAATATTATTGCCATTGTCAAATACCACTAAATCCCTGGGTTCATTAAGAAAAGTTCAGGAAGGTGAAATCAAGAATGAAGATGTCAGTTTCAGAGCCACAATATTTGGTTCACAGTCCTGCACTTTCAAAAATGGGACAGGTAACCCTGGATGAGAAATGACACCTTTTTAGCATCAGTTTCCATGATGCTTAGAGCTTATTCACTCATTCAATACATATTTACCAAGTTACTATTCTAAGTGTTGGTAATCCAGGGCAAACTGAACAGACAAATATTCCTGCCTTCATGGAACTGTCATTCTAGTAGAGGTAGGTAGATGGGTATATATGTAAAAAATAGAAGAGTTAAGTGCTATGAAGAAAATGCAGCAGGGAAGGGATCCATGGACTTCAGGAATAGGAGGGAGTTGTCTCACTGTCATGGAACCATTGAGGGGGTCTGTGAGATGTCTGAAGTTCCTATAATAACTAACTTGAAAGAAGATAAAGGGAAAAGCAGAATATATAAAGGTGAGGAGGCAGGTGCAGCCCTGGGCAGTGCTCAGTACAAATATTTATTGAATGACAAGGTTAATGAATGCCTTCAATAGATATTAGCTGCAATCCTGAAATATAAAAAAAATCCATCACCCGAAAAAAAAAATCCAATGATGCTAATAGGATGGGGGAATGTCACCATTATTAAGATTTTACAGGGATTTAGTTTTCTATGCATACAAGAACTGGGGCACAGGCCAGAGGTGCGGGGGTGAGAGGATTCACCAGAGACAGAGTGGGGAACAGAACAGGCAGATTGACTGTAGTACACTGCCGAGGGGAGCAGCGGGCGAGACAGGAGAGGTCTGCTGTGCCATGTCGTTATCTCCCTGGCCAGGGATCAAACTCATGCTGCAGTGGCTGTAGATGTGTCAGTGCAGTGCTTAACCCCTTGTGCCACCAGGGAGGCCCCGATTCACTCCTTTTTTGAGGGACTATTGCTACATTAGGAACTAGATAATTTAATATAAAAACTATGATTTAGCAACTGCTTAGAATTCTCCTGTTAAATGTTATGAATTACTTCCAAATCCAGGTAATATAGAATATAACATAAAGGCAATTATAGGAAACTTAAAGTGGTAATAAATTAAGAGTAAATCAGTTTCAATTAGCATAGCATTTTTAACTACTTTAATTATTTAGTAAAAGAAGTTGGTGCTAAAATTTTAAACATAATTACCTTCTCTTTATCCTCCTCAGCCAAAGATCACTTAAATATTCATGGATTAGTCTCTACTAATCACAATTATATGGCTATCTAGTAAGGATTTATTTGGTGTCATCAGGAACTATGCTAAGAACGCTTTATATTGTAAGTTCTTAGAGTTGACGGATTTATGAAAAGCAGTTAGAACACTCTCTAGGGAGAAGCAAACATGTGGATATGACCCAGGTCTCTACAGGTAAAAGGAATCACACCTTTGCTGGGCAGACAGAGTGTTTACCACTAGTAGATCCACATATTGTGATGTTTGCTTGTATCAAACTCAGTTTTAGTCTTCTGAAAATACTATCTTTCGGTGTTAGATCTGGAGTCATTGAAAAACACATCTGATACATTTTTAAAAACATGACAGTTCTGTATTTATCTATAGAAACCTTTCACATTGCCTCTTTCAGAGTATACAGTCTCTGTTCTTTTGATTGTTCCTAATATGTCATGATTTCCAGATTAGACACACCATTTTGCCAACATGCTTCTGGACTTAGTTCTGCTTCTTAATTCCTCTTAAAGTGTGGTATCCGAAACTGAACTGTCACTTTAAAAATGAAACTACTGTGGGGGAGCAAGACAAGTATCTCCATATCTCTGTTCATTATAAATCTGTGAGACTTAAGACATTATTCCCCCATATTCTTGATTTATGTGCTACCTTCCTTAGGATTTCACAGTCTTATTAAGATTAATTGCAAACTCAAAATTGCAATCATTTTTATTTGCAAACATGAACGATTATGACCCCTGAAATCACATTGCAATCTATTCATTATCACTTTTAAGTAATATTTCTATATGTTCCTGGAGAAGTAGTGTTCTATCCAGTCAAATATTTATTCTTTATTTAATATTACTCATCTATTTTCTTCAACTTGTAATAAATATATTTAATTGCATTTTTATCCAGCCCACATACCCATTATATCAATAATTATAGCACCAGACTTCTTCAAATACTGTATTAAAATAAAAATACACAATTTCTGCAGCATTTTTTTTCTGGTTTACCAGACAAATGATAGTGAAATTATGCCTGACTATATATACATTGGGACATGCAAATGACAATATGAACTATGACAAGATATTTTTATTAATGAGAGAATGCTTTGTGACAGAAGTAAAATAAATGATAGGCAGTATCTTTGAAAGTCAATCAGATACACTAGTTGACCAGGGCCTCCCTGGTAGTGCAGTGGGTTAAGCAACACACTATCAGGCAAACCACAGCCACTGAAGCGTGAGTTTGATCTCTGGCCAGGGAGGGGACCCACATGGCGCAGCAGACCTCTCCTGCCTCGCCCGTTGCTCCCCTCAGCAGTGTTTTTCAGTCAGTCTGCCTGTTCTGCTCCCCTCTGCTCCTGTTCTGCTCCACTCTGTCTCTGGTGGATCCTCTCACCTCCCTGGACTCTGGCCTTTACCCCAATTCTTGTATGTATAAATAAATAAATCTTTTAAAAATTTAAAAAAATAAAAATAAAAAATAAATTTGTTGAGACCAAGGCAGTATGACTAGCGGAGAACAAAAAATTGTGACCTCAAATGAGGACTAAAAATATAGTTAGTCAACATCAAATTCACATAACACATTTGTCAAGTGAGAAATCAGCAAATTAACAGCTTAAAAGAAAAGCAAGAAAATCAACTGGGATGACAAGAAAGCACCACCAGCCTCTGAGCTCACTCTTTCTTTACAGACAAACGAACAAAAGAATTCATTTGGTTTGAACAATGATACTCAAAGAAACTTCATTGTATAATGTACTGGGGCTGAGAACAAATGTTAAAGTAAATCAGGTACCATTTTGCCTAGAAATGAGAAGACAGGGATGATCTAATGACATGGTTTGAAGACCTTTAGCAAACAATGACACCTACTGAATTCAATACTGTAGACATTTAAGAATGAAACTATGACATTAAAGAGAAGCAGAAAGAGGGTAATGCAGTACATAGGAAAGTTACCTGATGACAGAGGGTTATTAAGTACTGAGCTTTTGTTGCGAAGACTTTCAAAACATTTTCAAGGGCACTTATATCCAAAACTTACTGCTGTGGGGTTCACAGATAAACCTACTGCTTGGGGTTCTTGGCCCAAGCTAAGAATAGATAGTTTTTACACCTGAATTTGGTAAAAGAAGTTACTGACTACCACCATCTCTCATACAAGCTATCAACACCAACAACCTTTAAAAAAACTTCCCCGTTTTACTACATTAAAAATCAGTCATTGACTCATTATTTATTTTGCACTTAGAACAACAAGGCAGAGTAGCAATCACTGAGAAACAAATGGGAATCAAATGGCCACTGTCCTCACAAGGTTTACAATATTTTTGAGAAGAAAAGACTTACACATATGATTAAATTTGCAGTCAGTGTGAGACATCACTAGCATGTGGCTCAAAAACACAATGTGACAAGAGTTCAGTGCAAAGAAAATCCATATAGACCCTGAAAAATAACTCATGTAGTTTATAGCCATTTGACCATTTCAAGACAAGAGAATCCCTAAATAAAACTGATTGTATAATTTCTCAAATACAGATATGAGAATCTGAACATTTATCTTAATGTACACAAAGGTAAATAAAGACAGCAAATGTTATGTCTAAATGCTTACATAATGTTACTTAAAGAAATGGCATATGTTTGTACTATATTTGTTATTTCCATAATAGAAATGACAGAATTCCTGAACTGCATGTTTCATTTGGGAAAAAGCATGTACTTTCCAATATGGGAAAAATCAATAGAGTAAATACATGGAGAAAGAAAAGGCTAGGTCATCTGAATTACCCATGTCATTGCTGTTATGAATGACAGACTCTAGTACCTGGGATTTATTTAACATGTGATTATTTTGCTATCATGGACAATGTTCATTCCCAAAAGAACAGATGGTACAAACCATATTTTAAATTACTCAATGAAGTGTGCTTTGTAAACCACAAATGTGTATTAGCAGAGTAGATACATTTGTCATTTAACTCTTGCTTCTGATTTTGCTCTCATATATTCTCTGGGACAACTTAGTCAACTGAGAAGTATCTCTTTTTCTGCTTGACCTTTTAGATACAAAGGAGACAGAAAACAGATAAGGGAAGGGAGTAAGGGTGGGGGGAGGGGGGCCAGAATCACAGAATTCAACCTGGGCATAAAAAAATAATGAAAGAAACAAGGAAAAAAACAAAACAGGTGTTTTTTAAAGATATAAGAAGCAAATCCAAGGCACGGCTAAAGACATCTGGCTTAGCTCATACCTTTAGCAAATTGAAGAATAACAGTCACACTACTTCTACTAAGGGAAACAAAGGAACACATTGGCACGAAATGAGTAGAGGATGGAGCAGGTGGATGCACTGTCCTTATGCCACATATAGCTAGGAGACCTGAGTTTACCCAAAACATCTTTTTTTTTTTTTTCCCTTTTGAGTCACATTTAAATCATATACAAACTTAGCAGATAAAAAGGTCACAGACAGACTGAGATTCAGGCATCTTTTCAAAATTTAACAAGGTTTAAACCAGTGACAGAGCTGTCCACTTTGGGCATTCACCCTCATCCAACTTACTTAACTCAGATACATTTCCTCCCGGCTTCATAAGCATTTGACTTGAAGAAATTTCGAGGGAAACTCTGAGTTAGGAAAGAAGTAAATCTGCTCTCACCATTTATTTCTAGTGAAAGCAATAGCACTCAGAGTAAGTCCTGGTTTTCCCACCATAAATTTCCATTTCCAGGAACTATTTTCAACTCTGTACAAAGCACTCTTTAAGAAGTTTCACTTTTGGTTTGGAATTACTCATGTGTATATATCAGCAACTCTCTACTAAGGTGTGAAAAAAAGTTTTCATTTACCATTGCAGACCTTTATTTAAACCAAGATCAATAGAGTCAATTTTTGTGAAGGAAGACTCATTCATTTGCACATTTTTCATATACTCAAAAAGATATTGAGTTTTTGCCAGGAAATACTTCCCCTATAGGACTGACATGTACTGTAGATCTGACTTATGGTGACAAGTCTGAAGTCTCTTAAATCTTGTTCCCAATATCGATATGCCATTAAATTAACTCTATGCATAACTGCCTTCATATAAAGATCCAGTTGCAATTTGTGTAATTGTAGACAGTTGATTATTTGATAAGAATTTTAAAAGACTGTCTACATCACTTTGGTAATACCAATTGATTCAGTCAAAATTATTAAAGGTTGGGTATATGAAATAGCACAATGTACAAATTTTAACTTTCCAAATATTTCCAGACAACATGTATGCATAATTTAGGTGTACTTTTACTCAAATGATTTAGATTCATTAGCATAAAATTTCATAATTGAACAAAACATTTTAGAAAAGTATATCTCTTTATATAATATAATTATTATATATACAATATACAATATAATTATTTTCAATTGTTAGAAATACTTAACAAAACAGGTGATGTGATACATAACACACTATGTATGCTTTAAAGCAGTGTTTTGTCATTGACTATCTCACATGGTCATATACAACTTAATGATGACTAGGTATAAAGGAAGTGTTGTTGATTTAAATATATAACCCCCAATAATTAATTTATCTAGTATAATTTACCAGTTTTTGTTTCTGATATAACAAAATAATTTAGCATTTTGGTTTCTCATATAAACAGAGGGATTTTTTAAAAAGTATAATTGGGCTTTTTAATTAAAAACAACTAAAGAAGAATAATTTAGTTTGGGCATTGTGCGCCTTGTACAAAACATACAACTAGATCACAAATCTAATATGCTATGTAACATATAGTACTTTATGCATACATATATGTAGCCTTTTAATTTATACTTAATTTAAGTTTTAATCAATTACTAACTAAACAGTCTTTAGAGTAACAAGGGTAATTTTTCCAGCATATACACCATACACATTTGAATTTGTGTTTCCTAAATGACCTATTTCATTAGATAAATAGATTTTGCTTACTGAATGCAAAAATGAACAAACACAACTAGAACTGAAGAAATTTTTGGCATCACCCTTTGGGAATTATTACAGGCCATTTCCAGTGGGCATAAGAAAACAGCTTCTTGATTTCATAATCATTTCCCATTTTGACCAGGAATAGCAGCTGTGTCATCCGCCATAGTCATCAGACAGAATGCCAAAGGACTTTTGGCAGTGTCACAGAATGAGATCCACCTTCAGCAGATGGAGATTTGCCATCAATAAACAAAAAAAGAAAGTACAGCATAGACTCTGAAGGGAAGTCCAAATGAGGAATCCCTGAAACATCTGAACATGACAACCTCTGCAGAAGTAACTAGCTAATCATTTAGAAAGGCCTGCTCTCCATTAGATCTATGTCTAAATTCTGGTGTGTTAATTTTGCTCCCTTTTTTTATATGCATTTTTAAAATAGTAAAGCAAAAGCTGTGCAGTTTCCAGAGTCCATATTAGATATTAACGCTGTATTTAGATTTTTTGGTAGTAGAGATTTTAATTAGTGAGCAAGCAATAAAAAACTTCACAGTAGAAACTGATAGGTACAGCTTTACGCATTCCTTTAGTGACTTTGAATCATCTGTGTCGGTGGATTCTAGATATTTTTTGAGGGAAACTGATGAAAGTTAGACCTTCCACACTGGCAGTTGACTACCCCCATTCTCTGGTGCACTGGCATGGGTCAGGCTCGGTAGTGACAAAATTGGATGGCAAATGAGCTTGTGTTTACGATGCAAAATTCAAGAAATTTACCTCCATTCAATGAGACTACAATGGAGTTTATCCAGTTCTTTCCTGGATTTGTCCCCCACACTCTTCTATCTAGAGGATGCCAGTCATTCTTCAAGACTTCATTCTGACTTCTACTTCTGCAAGTGTTGGCTGGAATAGGTCTAAGTGTGAAAGTGGGGAAGGCAACACAAACACTCCCTCATTTATCAATTAATTCGTCAGTAGTCGGGAAATGTTCATTAGGGTTATATGACAACCACATTAGGGACTCCCAAATGATTATCACACTGGTCCTGCTCTCAAAGACCCACAGTCAAGTAAAGGAGACACTTAAGTAAACCAAACACAACACAGTGTGTCATGCGCTATTGAATAATCATGAGTCTGGAAGCACAGTGAAGAAGAAAAGGAATAGTAATTTGTCATTATGGGTAAGTAACATTAGAGATAGCATTAGGGACAGTACACAAATATATGCCAAAAGCATTTGTTTTTGTCATTAAGTTAGAAGATTGTGACAGACTGTGTTATTGTCAAGATAGTTAATGAATTTTTGGGTGCATGCCTGTGCAAGGGTTATATTGTACTTCCTGCCCTGTTGATGCTAATCTCTAACTTTGGCTGATGCAAGAAATCTGTAGCCTTTATAAGCAGAAGCTTTAAAAATCATTTTGGCACTGTCATCTCCCCATGTCTTCTGCCTTGTCAGGATGTACTCAGGATGGATTGTCTTTTAATGACAGAGACAAGGAACAAAACAATACTAGCCAGTGAAGGCATGTACAGAAGAAATCAAACTGCGTTTGTAGCCATTGAATTATGTGGGTGTCCTGTTACCTCAACATAAATAGTCTAAATGGCTTAAAACAAAGAATAAGTTCATAGTTATCAGAGACAGATTGGAGAAGACATTTCTATTTTCCTCATACAAAGCAGCTCACAAGATGGAATTTGTTATTTTTTTCCCAAATATGTTTACTGAGATAAAGGAGGTTTATTATATATTTTGCTTTGTTTTACTGTCCAGTTCACTTTTTAAACATTTTTTAAAGATTTATTTCTTTATGCATACAAGAACTGGGGTATAGGCCAGAGATGTGGGGGGTGAGAGGAATTACCAGAGACAGAGCTGAGGTACAGAACAGGCAGATCAACTGAAACACACTACTGAGGGATACAGTGGGCGAGACAGGAAAGGTCTGCAAAGTTTGTTTTAATGAAATACCATTATATTACATCCTTGTAAGTATTTTGACAGTATAAGATTTTTCCCCTCAGGTATGGTCACCATAGCTATTCCATCACCAAAGCACCCACAGTCCTCTACCACAGTCCATTGTGTTTTTGCCTTGTCCAGTTCCTCATTCATTCCTCTCCCACACTTCACCTTAATGTCTCAGCTCTATGGTCAACTTTCAAGGGTTAAAGTAAGTTTATCTTTTTGGATCTGCTCCAGAGGTTGTAAGTTCAAACCTCCACAAGTGTACACTTTCACACTCCGTCTACCCCCAGTGCCCCAACCATCCTCCACATGTTCTATTGTGTCCCCTTCTTCCCCCACTCCCACCTTCTCCCCTCCCTCTCCGGTTGCCTCAGTTTCACAGTCAAATGTTAAGAGCTTATTATCGGTTTGGTTTGACTGACCATCTGTTATATTGCTCTATAGTCCACATATAAGTAAGACCTATATATATTTTTCTCGTTCCAATTTATGTAGCTTTACATTACCCTCTCCAGTTTCATCCATGTTGTTGCAAATGGTAGGACAAAAAGGGATTTTGAGTTGGTGAAGATTAAGGCATTTTATAAAATCTAATGGAATGTTCTAATTTCTCATGGTGTTTTTGATTACAAAGTCTCAGAAGATGCTCTGGCTACTATGGAGACGAGACATGGCCAGCCGTGTTCAGCATTCCTAAGGCTGCTCCAGAGGGAAGGAGTTTCCTATTTCCCGTCTCCCTATTTCATTCTGGGAACTCTGCTCTCCCCAGAGCCTTGGGCACTCTTCTAGTAAGCAGTGTTTGGGGAGTGCTGATTGATTTGGGAATAAAGGTCTTGAATTTTTTAGCAAGCCTGGGTATTATTCCTAGTATCATTGTAACAATAATTCACAGAAATTTACAACTGAAGCAACTGAGACCACAATTCAAAGAACAATCTTTACAGCAGTGATTATCAAATGTGTCGCTTCTGTGCCAAATGAGAACAGAGGAAGGGATGTTGTAATTTAGGAACAAAAGTAATAATAGTATTAATGATGATGACGATGATGATGAATGAAATAAACACATAAATAAATCAGCATCCACCACATGGTTTGTTACCATCTCGCATCTCTGACCCTAATTCTAGGCTTGGAGGTCAAAAGTCCCTGCTTAAAAGATGTGAAAAGTTACTGATCACACAACAAAGCTTTCATGTCCCCCTAAACACAAATACTTATACCACTGTCACCGCTGTCAGTTCATGAGCCTTAATGTGAATGGATTTCAAGCCCCTTCCTCCTGAGTGTCCCCCTTTGCCCACCATCTCCTAGGTCTGCCTGAAATAAGCCCTGCTATAAATTTGTCTTCTGGAATTGCTGCTGCTAGCCTATGAAATCAACAGTCCATCCTTTACCTGTGGACAATAAATAACTGGTCACTCCACACCTAGGTCATGACCAAGGAATGTTTAAACTTAAGAAAGTTTGGTTCAAAGTTTTTCCACAGTGTCTTTCTCACTAGGCATAGGCAGTTTTCTTCTCAGATCTACCCCATAAAAAGTGAAAAAGGATGAAAGAGCAGAAAGAAGAGAGGGAGGGAAGGAAGAAGGGAGGACAAATATTTTCAAAAAACCTACCCAACAAAATCTTCAACTCACTGTACAAAACTATTCCTTATTTAAGTTTGTAGCCTTTATCCGCAACACACTCCCTCATTTTAGGCCTTATTTCTTTTCCCTCATGCTTTCTTTGCAAGGATAGAGACATATATCAATGACTGAGGACTTAAAATTAAAATAACCACTTTCTTTTTCAGTACTTCAAAAATGCTGATACTTTTAAGTTGGTTAAATACCATGTACCTTAGAAATTAACAATGGCAGGAAAAGACCACCTACTTTGTGGTCAACACCATTCGTAATCTCCACTGTGAGATTTCACAGTTCACTGGAACTGTGAGTAAACTCCACAGAATAACTTGATTTGTTTGAATCACTTTAATCTATGGTGTACTACTTACAACACTTTTCAAATGCAAAGATCTGGACTAATATCTAGTTTCTTAATTACCCAAGAGCACACATGTACATAATAAATTGTAGCTGACTGATGGGAGTCAGTTACTGTGTGGTGTTTACCAGTTGGCATTTTTTTCCAGAATTCTGATTTTATGTACCATACTGTCAACCAGAGCAAAGCAGTTTTTAATTCATTTTAAGATAAAATGCTAAGCCAAAAGCTCCATTATGATTATGCAAATGCTCTCCTAGTGCCAACTGATTAGCATTTTTAAGGCAAAGAATTTGGAAGAGATGGTATGTTATGCTTATTACACTTAGTGTGAAAGCAAATCATGTATTTCCTTAGGGTATGTGGCATCTATGTCTTTTCCTGCCCATCAACCGCACGTAAAACTGAAGGAAGTATATGTGAGATCTTTTTTCTTTTCAAAAAAACCTTAATTCATATCAAGTGATTAACAATTCAATTTACCAACCTGTCAGCACTGGCTGGTAAAAAAAGAACAGCGCAGGTCAGCATTTTAGGACAGAGTACATTATTTCCATCTAGTGGTCAAAAGGATAACTGAGTACTTATCAAAGCTTAGCCTCATGAGGAATAAAATGAATGCAGAAACAAGGTGGCTAATATTTCTTAAACAATTATCACCCACATGCTTTATATACATTTCAAAGGTAAAGAGGCACTGCTATTCAATAGCTCTCTATCATATTTTCCTAAAGACTATAGCAATTGCCCTTTCTTCTTCTCAAACACTTAAATCTCCACTTCCCACTCATAACAGATGATTTTCCTTCTCAAAGAGAAAATAGTAAGCATCGAAAAGGAACACTCTCTATGTCCTGCCATCAAACAGAAATTCATCTACACACCCACATCCCCCACTTCACTCCCTGTTCTTACCTCAGACAAAACCTGTTCTTTGGATTTCAGTCACTTTCATATCCTCAGAAAACCACCGTCATTCTTTCTCCCTCTGCTAGTCTTTCTCTATGAATTCAAACACAATTATTTCTCATCTTAAATAAGAACCCTTTTAATTCCTACTTCTCCATCCAGCTACCTTCATACCTCCTCCTCATTCCAAGCCACATCTCTTGAAGAAATACTTTTCTTTATAATCCCTGTCTCGATTCTCCCTTCACACTTACATATCAACCCACCTCAATCTGGCTTCTGCTCCCACCACTATGGAAATTTCTCTCACTGGGTCATTGGTTGACCTACATTTCATAAAATCCAATGAACAGTTCCAAAACTGTTGGCCTTGCTCTCCTTTCTGTAATACTCCTTTCTCTTAGCTTCCATGACACCTAACTTGAATGGTTTCCTTACCTCTGTTCATGCTTCAGTTTTTTTTTACTCTTCCCAGCAAATGCCAGCATTTTCAGGGTTGACAGAGGGAACTTTTGCTCTCCCAATTCTGCATATCCCTGGCTGATCTCATTGACCCAAATAGCCTCCAAGTCTACTTTTGATGCACAGTTCCCAATCAACTTCTTTAATTCATATTTGTCTTGTGAGCTTCACACACATATATAGTATCAGGACAGATAGATATGGAGGTGTCCTTCACATACTTCAAGTTAAGCTATGGAATTCTTCCTCTTTCAGTATTCTCTTACTGTGAATAGCACCCCATTTATTCACCCTGTTGTCCTATTTTGAACCTTGAAACAATCCTCACTCTTTCCTCGGCCTTGTCTCCCAGAGGCTACCTCTACTACTGCCTCTGTGCCTGTGCCCTCAAACTAACTGTCCTTTCTCCATCCCAAGACTTCATGCTGCTTCTCCCATCCAGCTCTCTGCCACAGTCTTCTAAATGATTCTTTGCCTCCTTTCCAAACATTTTTAGACACTGCAACCACTAACTTTAGAAAGTACAAAGCTCATATCATTCCACTGCAATGACTTCCAATTGGTTTGTATTCAAAATCCTTATAATTTGACACCCTCTCTTTAATAGTCCTGCTTTTGTTTCTTTCTCTTACATGTCAAACTCTAGTTATTCAAGTGCCTTTAGTTTTTATAATGTGCCTCATTTCTGAGTTAGAACATTATCTCCATTTTCCATTGATAGACTCCTACTCATACTTGAGATTTGAGACTAAATTTTACTTTCCCAGGAGAACCTTTATTGACTATTTCTTATGTCAGGTCTCCTGTCTTATTAATGCTTTATCAAAAGCTACCCACTTAAAAGAAACTGCATATTTCAAAAGGAGCAAATTTAATAGATATAATTCATTACCCAGGTGATGAGAAGATGAGATCCCAAATAGGTGAGATGCCATATAGAGACAACCATGAGGTTATATGCAACAGGAAGTCACTATCTCCCCCACTATGCAGTAGTAAAAGGATGGCTGATGTTTCTAGGGCGAGGGGTCACCTGGTTGAGGCAGGAGCAGTGAGGGAGATGCATTTATTGCCCATGAGGCTGCCTCAAGCACAAAAAAGAAAACACCTTGTATTCTCCCTCTCTCCAAACACCCATCAGAAGGAACGGTACTCCAACATACAGTATCCACCTAATGATTAATGGACATGGAGGTTGAAAAAAAAATCAACCTCCCTGGTGGTACAATGGATTAAGCACAGCACTGTGAAGCAAATTGCAGCCACTGCATCACGAGTTTGATTCCAACTGGCCAGGGATGTGACCTACATGGAGCAGCAGACCTCTACTGTCTCATCCTCAGCTCCACTCAGTAGTGTGTTTCAGTAGATCCGCCTATCCTGTTCCCCACTCTATCTCTGATGAATCCTCTCTAACCCCCCACAACTCAGAAAAACACAGCCTTTGGGAATCAGCCTCCTGCAACAAAGGGCAGAGGTGGGGAAGGGCAAGAAAAGAATCTGAGAGCAAATGGACAAAGGTCATCACAAAAACATGCATCACATTTTACACTGCTTACTAAACTTTTTTCTTTCATTGCAAACTGCAGGGCCTCTGAGGGCAAGGTTATGGTTTATCCTATTTTACTTGTTTTCCTTTTTCTTGATATCAAAGCAGTGATATTCAACAGTCATTGAGTAAAAACTGAGGGAATGAATAAAGCAATGCTATTTTTCACTTTTTCAGATAAGGAGAATGAGGCACAGAGAGGCAAAGTAACTGTCCAAATCCCATAGCAGAAAAATGGATCTTTAATTTCAAGGTGGACTGTCCTGGCCCATAATCTTGTTTCTATACCATACTGACATGAGTGACTCTTTTTATTTTGCCTTCTTATACAATTTTCATAACACACTAATAGGGGGGGAAAAACATGCAGCCCATTCAATAATGGTTGTGAGTAACATCACAGACTCCTTCTTTAATTATCTTCTTTATCATTCGACAAAAAGTTATTGAACACATTAAGTCTGACTAAACTCAAAACTCTATGTGAAAAGAAATAATGGATTGTACTCTTTATTGTTCATTACCAGAACTGTAGACAATAGCTTTGAGCTTAAAAAGGATAATAGGCCTTCAATATGCATATAAATATATACCGTTTTTTTGAAAGTAATAATATATATGCAATGTGTATATATTGTTCACAATTTCATAATAATCCCAGACTATATACATACTTTTGAAAATAGCTAAATATTTAAAGAATGACTGATTTTAGGCCATATCAAAGTCTTACTATTTCAGAGAGGTCCTATTAAGCAGATTGGCGGACTAAAAAGAGAAATATAAGTCTATTTGGTAAAGATAAAAATCACCATTAAATGTAATAATATTATTTTCTGGTATTCCTCTAAACCCTCTAAAATAATTTGCTTGACGTTGTCTACCTATACAATTTTTTTTATTGTATAAACAGCCTTACAGTATTAGAAATATTAATTAAAATATCTTCATGAAATTTAAAAATAGATTTACAAAACAATAATAATCAACTCTGTAGCCTTTGTTACTAAATATAAGGCATCACATTTTCCACTTGGGACAATCAGACTGAAAGTGTCCCAAGGTACTTAAAAATAGGGATTAGTACTTTTTTATGTACTATTTTTTAAAAGAAATATTTATTTTTAACTGAGGTAATATTGGGATTAGCTTTTAAAAAATGGAATAACAACAAAATAGGCCAGAGAAAGAAAAATTAGATTAGTACTATGTTAATATACAACACTTTTTTGTCATGATAAATAAATCCTTCATTCTCCTCTGCCAAGTAAGATGGCATGTATAACAAGAATGCAGACAGTTTAAAGGGCAGAGTTCTGTCTGGTTTGATTTTTTTTTAAGATTTATTTATTTATACATACAAGAGCTGGGGTACAGGCCAGAGTCCAGGGAGGTGAGAGGATTCACCAGAGACAGAGTGGGGAGCAGAACAGGCAGACTGACTGAAACACACTGCTGAGGGGAGCAGTGGGCAAGGCGGGAGAGGTCTGCTAAGCCATGTGGGCCCCCTCCCTGGCCAGCAGCAGCGATGGAACTCATGCTGCAGTGGCTGCCGTTTGCTTCATAGTGCCTTGCTTAACCCACTGTGCCACCAGGGAGGCCCCAGTTCTGTCTGTTTTAATACTCTAGATCTTTAATGAAATCTAATTTCTTTCACTTGTATAAAACTCATGGAGATCACATTGCTCTTCATCAGTCCCATGTTTTATTGCTCCTGTAAAGGACACAACTTACATGAGATGCAGAAAGTAGTAAGTTAGAAAAATTAACTATGAAGTTACTAACAAATAGCTTATGTTCTTATTAATATAATTTAATGCATGTTTTCCTTCATGTCTGAATTTGTAATGAATAAACAGTGAGTGTTTAATTGTTCTTTTGAAATAAAAACTGTTCTCCAATGACCCTCTTAATTGGAAGCGCTTACTTTAGTTTCACTTTTATCAAAGCAGAAAGATTGCTTACCTCCTTCCTAAGTAATCGGAAGGGAAAATTGTGTTAAATTTTAAACAATGATGCTTCAATGAACAGGTTAAATTTTTAAAAATTAATTTGGGGTATGAGGTGAGGTATCTTTCTGAGAGTTAAATTATTCTTACACAGATAAGAGATTTGAGTACCATGACTTTATTTTTTCTCCTATCTTGTTAGTTCCAACCATACTTACCTGTCTCATTGTCTATCCATTCACGCTTCAAATCCAGTGGCTTTCAACTCTGACTACATCTTAACTTGACCTGTACCCTGCCCTGATTTCATAGAATCAAAATCTCCCTACTGTTGGTCAGACACTGGAATCATTACCATTACACAAGTCACATCTATGTAGGGTCAAGGTCTCAACTTAGGAGGAATTTAAAACAGCTTGGCTGGTCAGATGGTCCTATAATATCATTTAACCTTAAGATATCAAGAATATTTAAGGTAACAATCAAGTTTTAGTAGTTCAAACATTAATTAACTTTAGTAGTCAAACATTAATTACTTAACATAGTTAGGCACTCAATGTAGTCTATATGTTCAACTCTTTCAGCTATGAAAATACTGTTAACCTAGTCCTGTCTGTTCTACAAACACAATCTCTGACCATCTGAGGAAGCTAGGAGGACATTTTCCAGAAAACAGCACATTTATAGAAAATTCTGTACATAATTTCACAATATCCCCAGGTCATGTGAAGCCAGCTATTATTCCTCTAGGGCACAAATCTCTGAACAGTAAATGAATTGAAATAAAACTTCAACTCAATGTAAGGAACAGTTAGAACTGCCTTATAACGCAACATTCAATGGCTAGATGAATAAGGCCTTAAGTGGGGGAAAATGATGACCATGTGGAAATAATGTAAAGAAGTGTTTAGAACATACACATGTGAAAAATATATGCTGATTGAGTGTGTGTCTATAGATATAGATAGAGATAGATATAGATTAGAAAGATTTTCATGTAAATATGAAAAATCAATAGGAAAAATGAATCATCACTTTTTTATAATAGTCTTTTACTAAGGCTTGTATTTTCTATAAAAATTATAACAGGTGGATTATAGGATGATTTTTTTCATCTTGCCTTTGTGGCAGTCTTTGCAGGATGAAACACCGCCAAATTACTTAGAAGATGGTACTGCAGGAACCAACTGTGTTAGAAAATTAAACACAGGTCACCAAACTAGGAAGGGGAGCCAAGACGTCAGTTTGGTTACTGTTCAAACCTATCGAGGAATAATGATTCAACCAGGTGAACACCATGGATGGCATTGTTCAAGAATGACCTTGGTAGCTCACACTGTGTTGTTTGGCAACTTCCCCCTCTGTCATCACACCAAGTTTCCCTTATCACTGGTGGTCACCTCCTCCTGGCCTCTCTAAGCTTCCTGGGTAGCTGGTTTTCCTAGACAAGTCCTCTAAAGAGCTGTTGTCTAAACCAAAAATCTCACAACACAGAGAATGGTCTGGATGCCCAATGACAAGGTCATTCTCACAACAGTTGTCTGAAAAGAAAACATAGGACCCCAAGGAAAATGACTAAGTTTTCTCTCTTCTTACTAACACTGCTAGTAAGTCATTCAAATCCTGTTCCTTAATCTATACCTCCTGCTCCTATGATATCTGAGCATTGCCATGACATGTTGAAGCCAGGAACAAACCCAAATGCTCTCAAGGTAAGATGGGGAGGATGTTAGTTTTCTTAGGCAAAGCATGAATAATTTACCCTCTCTTTATGGGCTACTCACATCTATTTAAGGGTCCTCTCTGGGAGAGTACTGCTCTGTCCTGTTTACAACTTCTTAGAAATGTATATTGATGTAGATAACTAAGTAATTTTATGAAGAAAAATGTGTTAAATAACATTTAGTAAATTTCCATTTCAGTAAAATGTTAAATAAATTCACTAGTACTGAAAATACCTAATATGCATAGAAAAACTCAGAGAATTAGTTATCTAGGGAGAGGGTAGAGAAGAGGCAAATGCACTCTTTTATCAAAGTCTTGTATTTCTGCAGTGTTTGATTTTTTTAATAAAAATATTATAATATTTATATAATTAAAAGCACAAAAAAAGTAAAAATTTCCTAGGTTTCTTTTAGGTAGAGTTTTGAGAGTTGGTTTCCTAAAGGACAATATTTAAAAGTCACTTGCTATTAGGATCTTACTCTCAAAACCATTCTGTTGCTTACAAGGCCAAAATATTTTGACCTTTTTATCTTCATTCAGTTCAGCTAAGAACAATGCAAGCTGATGAAAACCTACACAACTTACAGATAGAATCTTATATTTTTCTACTGAGGTGGCCATCTGCCTGATTTTTTTCAGTTTAGGCAAAATGTTTTAACTGGTTTATTTTTATATGCCTTAACTAATCATTGTCTCAGGAAAATTTAAAAAAAAGAAAAGAAAAGCAAACACTACATTTTCTGCTAAGATCCTCAACTAATTTTATTCTGCTATCTATATTGTAAATTGAACACGTTTTTCTGGAATCTGGTGATCCTGTCCATGGACTATAGCTAGGATCCCCATTCACAAGCATATTAGGTTCCCATTTTTTGGTCCATCCTAAGAGTTGTTAATGAAATAATAGATCAAATGTTTGGAATTTAAAGTGAATATTAGTACATCTTGTTAACAAAGATATTGACATGTGATAGATATTCACAAAATCTGTCATTCTTAGGAGTTAGTTATTGTGGGGCCTCCCTGGTGGCCAAAGGGGTTAAGTCACAGTACTATGAAGCTATCTGTAGTCACTGCAGCAAGAGTTCGATGCCAGCCAGGAGGCAGGGTGTGACCCACATGGCACAGCAGACTTCTCCTTTCTCGCCCACTGCTTCCCTCTGCAGTGTGTTTCAGTCCATCCACCTGTAATGTTCCCCACTCTGTCTCTGGTGAATCCTCTCAGTTTCCTGCACCACTGGCCTATACCCTAGTTCTTGTATGTATGCATAAATAAATAAATCTTTTTTTTTAAAGTTTGTTATTGTATTATGGTTAAGTAACAGAGGCAAATAACAAAATATAAAGTATTCATAAAATTGTTTAGAATGAGAAAATTAACACATCAGTTAAGGCAATTATTTAATAGTTGATTGTTCTTTTTCTAAAGATAGAAAAAAATAAACACTTCTCAGAAGAACAAGTAGAACAAGTTAACCTAAATTATCTCCATTTCTGTCCCAAATTATATTAGGTTATGTTACCATATTCTATCAGCTGCTTAATTGTGTCACTTGGCAAAACAATTTACTTGAATGTCACAATTTATCCTGTCAATATTACCTAGTGGCTCTAGTTGTTACCAAGATATCTCAGATGTGTCTTGGTTCAGGTTGCCAAGCAGATACTGAGCGGCACCTATCAGCCAAATGAAAAGCATGCTGGTCTTCTAATTTCCTAGGTAGCTTATACAGAACATGGGAATAGTTCTAAGTATGTTTCGATTTGTGATTCCATGTTATCTTATCATCACTTTGTTTACACACATACACACACAAGTCATTCTTTGTTAATCAGATACAATTTCTTCCCTAAATATCATGCATATACTACCAACAACACTTTCTATGCTCATGAATGGAGGTTGTTTCCATATATTTTGGTCTTATTCTGGTCAACAACTAGCATGAAATCTACTGAAAGAAACAGAGAGTAAATAAGAGGAACCTGGACGGTGCATCAGAGATAAGTCATTATATATAAAACTTTCAATAATGCTGTTTTTAAAGGTAGAATAAACAATTCTAACCACTATTCTAAGTGGTAAACACACTAAGACAAACATACTCATATGCCCATATATGCCCTTAAACTCGGCTGACATGTTATCAGAGAAGTATTTCTTGTCCTTTCCCATACACACTCAAAAAAGACAAGTTGTAAAATCTGTACTCAAGGTCTTTAATACTGAACTCTATCTCCTGCCCTTACCTGCTACAAAATTTAGCACTGCAAAACACTCATCATAGTGTTAATTATACAGATAGTTTTGGACCTTTTAACTAATGGCCATGTCTTAATGAAGGCTGGGATGGTCTTGATTT
This sequence comes from Galemys pyrenaicus, assembly GCA_019455555.1. Classification (NCBI taxonomy): domain Eukaryota; kingdom Metazoa; phylum Chordata; class Mammalia; order Eulipotyphla; family Talpidae; genus Galemys; species Galemys pyrenaicus. The sequence goes on from JAGFMF010011684.1 coordinate 2,071,340, forward strand.
CTTTTTATAACCACTTGCCCAACATCTAGGATAAAACCAAGACATAGTAGATATTAATACCTAAACATTGTTGAAATGAGAAAGTGAATAAATCAATCAATCAATTAAATCTCCACCCCATCTCTATCATAAATGGCTAATCAATCAGACAATTCAACCTGAAGGAAAGTTAACAGAAAAGAATATATATTTAACTCAACTATTTTGCAACAATTGCAATGGCTGTGTTCATTTAATACCAGAAACTATCAGGTAATATTATACTGATTCTCTTTTTACAGATAAATAACTGTGTATTCACTTGACCAAGGACATACAAAAGTAAGAGAGAGCAACATGATTATACTGAAGTTTGGCAAGTTTTGTATTTTCTTGGAATGGTCTTTAAAATTGTGGAACCAAGCTTATAACTGCATTAAATCAGAATTTGCATAATTTGAATTTAGGATGATTCTATTTTAAAGCACTGAAAATACTTTTGGATGCTAACTCTAGGTATTGTGGAATATGAAATATAACAAAAACTGAAGAAAGTATATAACCTGAAGCAACCGTTTAATGTTGAAAATTTGATGAGGGAATCATCTGACATGTAAATTAGAGTGTGTAGAATTATTAGTATAAAGTTAAGCAGTATTTCAGAACTAAAAACACAATTTCAAGAAATACAACTTATTTAATTTCAGAACAGTCAATTTACTACCTTGGGACCATTAACGTGTAGATCCAAAAATCTATCTCTAGTTCCAAAGACTCTAAATGAGGTAATTATTTTCCACAAGCTCACAGCATTTTCTGTGGTATGTGCCTGGTTCAATGCCCTTTACACTTTCCCTCCTTTGCAGATGTCAGTGTTTCCTTTCACCAGGTCAGCTCTGCTGACCTAAATACTGATGGGCCTCCTGAGACTGAAGGATACACTGCATCTGACCCTGAGACACTGCCTGGCCCTGAGACCTGTTTCTGTTTAGATAAAGGAGCTGAAGCCAGCAAGAATTGACAAAAGGACACTCACTTGGTTCTGTTACTGTATCCCTTCCAACATATTCAAAAGATAAATGTGACCCTGCATTTCTATCTCATCTACAGAGCTGTAAACCAATGTTGACTCATTGAATTAAAAAAGCAGTATTCTCTATTAATATGTGTTCCAGCCTCATAACTATGAGTAAAGTAAACAAACTTAAAATATGATCAGTCTTTCTCTTTGACACTTGTGTCCTACCTGGGAAAGAGACAACTAATTTTTATACCATGATTAGAAAATGATTAAGTATGAACCTGTTACATGCATGGTTATGGGCGGGATTATTTGACTCCCAAATTCATATGATGAAATCCTAAGTGCTAGTATCTCAAAATATGATGGCATTTAGAGATAATTAAGTTAAATTAAGTCTTTGAAGTGGACCCTACTCTAATGAGATTGGTGTCATGTAAGAAGAGGAAAGTAGAACACATACAGAGAGAAGACTATGTGGAGTCACAGGAAGAAGACAGCCAACTGCAAGGCAAAGAGAGCGACCTGAGAAGATACCTACTACCTACTGCAGTAGGAGATCTCAGACTTGTTCCCTTCAGAACAATGAGGAAATAACTTTCTACTGTTTAAGCCACCAGTCAGAGGTACTTTATATGCAGCTCAAAGAAGCTAATACACAGACTGACAAAGAATGATTTTAGGTGAACGATAAAACAGTATATGCCGAAGTACTTGATGAAGGCTTGTGCAGGACATCAGTCAGAACTGAACACAGGTGAAAACTAAGCAAAAGAGAGGTAGAGGGATGATATTAGAGGAGAAAAAACTCAAAGAAGAAAGCATGGAAGTTGGTAGAGAAATTTACAGTCACTGGCAACGACTCTAATGCCTTTGAACCTCTTAATATCAAATGCTGAAGTATTTCCATTGACATGCTTATTCATTCACATTGACTACAAAGTTCCGACTTGCATTAACTGTAATGTGATATAAAAGGTTATACTAACATAGATATAAACATATACTATTTGTTATATATATTTAAATTTTGAAATTCCCATTGTCAAAGACATAATGATTATGGATATACGCAAAATACCACTGAAGCATTATAAATTCAGTTGTATTTCATATATCATACATGCACAGAAGCTATGCATATAAAATGAGGAAAAAGATGCCAACAATATGTGCAATAAATGATATATGAATTGATTGACATTTCTCATCATCTGGGTTATACACATTTATTATCTAAAGACTAAGGATTTTCTGAAGGAAATTAACACATATATTCATGATTATATATCAATGAAGATTTAAGTAGATAGCTTTAACCATACAAATGAAATTAAAGATTAAATTTTTTTAACTTTTAACTATCTTTTAGAAATAGACAGGCAAACACATTAAGATTTTAAAAAGAAAAGAAAACCCTCAGTATTTTCTACATCTGTTTCCATTTGGGACTTTTGGAAAATGTTTAAAAAGCTATGTTAAGGTGAATAATTTCGAATCCAAACCAGTTCAGAACCATCAGCTGTTCATCTACTCAGCAGGCAGGTGCGAATACATATTTCATGAACATTCCCTGTGATCCTCTCCTTACATGCACAGCAACTCTCTCCGACCCCACCCCTTTCCTGTGCTGCTAATCCCCTTCCTTAAGAAAGAGAGGGATGTTTGAATGCCACTTAAAATTCTTACCAGTATCAAGTCATGTCATTCTTTACTGTTCACATTATTTTTTTACCTTTCTTTTATTGTGTGTATAAGTCATTTGCTCTACATCAAGCAGGTGCACTTTCATTCACCATTAAGGAAGAGGAAGACCAAAAGTACTTACCTAAAAAACAAAACACAAAGAGAGCAGGATTAGATTAGGCATGTATGATTACTTGACAAGGCACTGAGGTGGGGACAAAAAACACCCAAAATTATCTGATGGTGCTGAGCACCCAAAAAAAGCGCACAGTAAACAATGAACACATATAGGAGATGTACGCTATTCTGAAAGGTAAAAGAGCAAATGGGCATTCCTTATAACTTTTGAAAAATGAATAGGTGAAGCAAAATTTGGATTTTCCTTTCTTTGCAAATTTCTATACAATTTATAGGAACATAGATTATCCCGTGGAGTATAATTTACCATCTCTCTCCATAATTGAACAAGTTTTGCTGTCTATTATAATATTTTCTTTAGTGATGTTTATATAAGCCAAGAGACCTTGATTCCAGATATTCTATCTCCTATAAATCAGAGCTTGTATGTCCTCTCTCCTAACAGCATCAGGAAAATGAAAGGGACATGCCTGAAACTAGTAGGTTATGAGAGCTTTCCTTGTAGTTATCTTTATGACTATGAGGCCATGAGCCACCTTTAATATGAGCCATTATAGCATTGGCAGAGGGGTTTACTGGATGAGATGTTAGGCATGATTAACAGAGGCAACAGGAAAACTAATCCATATAATCAGGTACAGCACAAGACAAAATCCGTCTCACATACATCTAAGCAAAGTTACATTTGAACCATAAATGGCAACTGTCTGGTTTTCATCAATGTGTTAGCTGCATGGAAGCATGATGTGTTGAGCTGTTAGTTAGTCACAGACAGCATTGTACAAGGCAAAGCAGGGAATATATTTGGCAGAACGCTTGTGAATGACTCTTCTGGAATAGTTGGTATAAAGCACAGGAGATACCTAGTAAGGAAACTTGCTCATTCTGTCCGTTATCAAAAGTCAGACCCTTCAGAAGAAATGCATTTCCCACTTCACCCTTGGCAGGGAGGACACAGACTCCCAAGCAAAAATGAGATGTCTGCGAATGGGATAGTTCTCATCTACAAAGGGGACAGAACATCTACATGGTGATGGCAGAAACATTGGGAGCTGCCTAATCTGATATTGGCCAGTTAACCAATGCAAAGGATAGAGGTGCCAAAAGCCAAGGATTCTCAAGTCTACTTATGCCACAACCACGTGGACTAATTAGTGAAAACATGACATCCCGAGTGCCCTCCCAGATCTACTGAATCAGACTCTATAGAGTAAGATGTGGAAATTGCATTTTACATATGCAAACCTCAGGTGAATTTTATGTAGTCAGCAAGGTACCAGTCTAAACATATAGTTTTAGGAACCACATGCTAGAATGTGTGGCTTGTCTCCTTTATAAGAGCTGCTCATCAGAGATCAGTTTGAGGCATCTGAGCAGTATCACATCAGAATTTAATGAAATATCGTAATTTAAGGAAACATCAGGGACAGAGACAAGGAATCTACTACTGCATTATTTTTTTTTTCTTCATCACAAACTGCTCATCAAAAACAAAATCACTTACTATAACCTGTATTATTGTAATTAGTCTGTGCCACATCAACATTGTTTTCCATTCATACAACATGGTGGTTCTTGCTAATAAGGTGCGTTCTGCTCTCCCACTCATAGAGGGCACTGTTTTCTTGTTAGACATTCTGTTGCAGATACTTCATACCAACAACAAAAACATTCTGTTCCCTATTTCATTTTATGAATTAATCCAATCGATAGTTTTGAGTATTACAGAGATATGGCAAATTCTCTTGTCTGCAAACTCCTATTAATCTGAATAGATTTTAATTAAGCATCATATATCTTAGCATATCTTGACCTATGGTATCCTCATTTTAACTGTTACTACTTAGCTAGCTCTTGAGCTATTTTTAATCTAAATAATTGGAAGAAGCTTATTTCTTCTGTTTAGAAAATATTTTGATTACATTTTAGCATTTCTTTGTCTTAGGCTTTTAAATATTTTTATTTCACCTCCAGGACTTTGTGTCATATTCAAACAGAAAGAAAACACTTCCCAGGAGCATATCGAATTTCATTAAGGTGTTCTTCTTGTAAGTTAAATATAAATTATACATTAAAAAAATTAGTCATATCTGAAAATTATGAACTGACATTAGTATTACTGATTATATTTATCATAGGAAAATGGAATTGTCCTTATATCTCATGTTTGCAGGTAAAACTATATCACCATTTTAAAAGCTTTACTACCTGTCTGTCTTGACATTATATGTGTTCATTTTGTGTTTCTTAAATAAATAAGTGAAGTGACCATCAAGATTAAATCAAAGAGGGCCTCCCTGGTGGCGCAGTGGGTTAAGCACCTCACTATGAAGCAAACCTCAGCCACTGCAGCATGAGTTCGATCCCTGCTGCCGGCCAGGGAGGGGACCCACATGGTACAGCAGACCTCTCCTGCTGTGCCCGCTGCTCCCCTCAGCAGTGTACTTCTGTTGATCTACCTGTTCTGCTCCCCGCTCTCTGTGGTGAATCCTCTCACCCCCCACACCTCTGGCCTGTACCCCAGTGCTTGTATGCATAAATAAATAAATCTTTAAAAAAAAAAAAGATTAAATCAAAGAAATAAGTAGTGTTGACCATTGGGGAGTAGATGGGTAGGGAGATCATTGTAACATTTTTTTTAATCTCCTCTATCTTAGAATGTAAAAGTGAAATAAAAACTATAAATGACACAGAGAACAACAAAGCAACACAAATAGCTCCTAAAGGCATCTGTAAATCTAAAGGATCACAGTAGTACTCACAATCTTGTACATGCCTTCAAAAAATGGTATTCATTTCCTTTTCCAAGTGTACAAGTCACAATAGCTACAAAATGCATCTCCAAAAGGAAGATGGTTTAAAAAAAAAAGAAAGAAAGAAAAAGGAAAAGGCCTCCCTGTTGGCCAAGAGGTTAAGTCCCAGTGCTATCACATTTAAGACCTGAGTTCAATCCCTAGCCAGGGAGCTGACCCATATGGGGCAGCAGACCTCTCCTGTCTCGCCCACCACTCCCCTCAGCAGTGTATTTCAGTAGATCCATCTGTTCTGCTCCCTGTTCTGTCTTTGGTGAATCCTCTCACACACACCCTGTCCCCCGCACCACTGGGCTATGCCCCAGTTCTTCTATGCAATAAACAAAATCTTTACACTCAATCAATAAATACACAAAAATAAAAATTCCTGAATAGAGGGGTCAGTGTGGGGGGAAAAAAACACAAAAGTCCTAAAGAATATAAAGTAAAAAGTTATGGCTATTTTCTAGTAGCTTATAGAGTATCCCTCTTTTTCTTTAAGTTAGTATACAACATATTTCAAGTTGAGAAAAGTCGAACCCTACCCTTAAGTAACCAAATTTCCAAAGGTAGTAACTTTATATTTAAGATCATTTGTTTGTTGTATAGATTCAACTCCTTATTTATAAAAAATAGTAAAAGGTAATTTGCTTTATTTTGAATTGAAATGATTTAAAATATCATAATAAATAGGGATAAGACATAAGTATCTGTCAGAGCAGTTCACAGTATAGGTAACAGCAGGGAGATGAGGAGATCATAGGAAAAGAGAAGGGAATGGCTAGTTTTTTTCAAAAACATGAGTTCTTTTCATTCTACACTATCTTTCAAAGCACAACACATTATCAGCTCAAATTTTAGGCCGTTTAATGTTCATTTTTTAAATAACAAAGAATAAATCTAAAGTAAATATAGCTTTTTACTGAAGCATCCAATGGCAATCTAATTATTTAAAATCATACCTCTACACATAAGTGGATGCCAATTTGAACAACATTCTTCATATAAAAATACTGATTTTTGTGCTGAAAACTGGAAAGGAAAGAGAGCTGAAAAGTTGGAAAAGAGATGTGCCACAGTCAACAGTTTCCAGACCAAAATGGCTTCATTGTTTCCATACACTGTAATTCACTGCCCCAAAGGCAGCCGCCCATCTCACTTGCTGACATTGCTCTTGAAGGCCTTGCCTGACAAGCAGCTTTCTCATTAGCTTTCAAAGAAATCCTATTTGTGTCGTTCATTCCCTGCCAATTCATAAATACAACCTTTCCATCAACTTGACTTTTAATTTCCCCTTCAAAGTAGGAATTTCATGAATTGTTTTGACAGGTCACAAACAATTTATAAAACTTATCTTCTTCCAATATGCTACAAAATTAAGATTGTAAATCAATTCCATGTTATCATACTAATGTCTACATAAAACATATGCTGAAGACTGATGCTAGCCATTTTAGGCTAATTAGAGCTAATGCAAGGGCTAATATTTCACAAACTAGTTAAGAAGCTATTGAAGACTGAGTACTACTTATAAAAAGCTTTTAAAAAAAACTGATGAGAAATGCTTTCAACATAGATGGAAAATAAGGAATAATTGTACAGAAAAAGGGCTATTTTCTTATTTACATGTTGCCTCGTATTCTTGCCCTTAACTCCCCACATACCGTAAATGGAATAAGTTTAGTCTAGTTTGAATCAGAAAAAAAAAAAAATACAGAAGGAAATAAAGAATGGCCTAAAATAAAGCCTAAACATTATATGCATAGAATGAATTGTATTTGCTACAACAATTAAGGGAAAATTAGTTTAAAGTGCAAAATTACTCAGCCACTGGTCTAAAAAAATAGTCCAAGTAGTAAAATTTTAGGTTTTTAAGGTAAGGATAAAATTCTTATGTAGCCTGATCATTGCAGCATAGTATCTTTGAAATGCTCTTATTGGCAAGCATGTATAGTCCCCAATCTGAAATATAAATAAACCCCATGTTAAACTTATTTTCTAATATGTGATTACTAACTAGTAACTTGGAATTTATTGCTTTAGAAAAGTTATCATTTCACTATTAGCTCTCAGTTTGAAAGTATTTTCCTACAAACTATGCATCCCAATAGTGTAAAACATAGTTCTTTTATTATATTATTTGTAGGAACTATTCTTTGAATTATTTTGTCTGCTCTACCTTGTTTCTTCTTTAGCTCCTTCACTGACAAAATGCTCAAAACTTCTAGATCTTTTGCTTTTTCCCATGAACTAATTTAGTGAGTCAATTCACTTTCCGATTCAACTATACTAATGTCCACCAAATATAAGTTCAGTTTCTACTCAATTTTATTCCTTAATTCCCAGTGGGCAGAAAAGGGACATCATATAATTCATAATATTGTTACAACAACAATATCACCTATGCATTTTTATATATACAAACATATATAAACATATATTTAAACAATCATATCTAAAATCTGTAATTAATTATTCTATTTAGAAGACATTAATTGCGCTATATTAGAAGGCTCTAACAATCCATCTACTCCATAAACAACCAACATTTATTTGATCGGAATTCCCACTAATTTTGCAAAGGCAAGAATTTTTTGCTTGCTTAGGCTATCTGTTCAAAGTATCTCTGCTTCAACACAAAAGCTTTGTGCCACATATTTTTATCCCTGGCAATGAATTCAGCACTTATTTCATAGATGTTCAAGAAATTTGTAAAGCTAGAGCTCATTCAACATGTCATCATTACTCTTCATCATCCTTCATCCTGCTTAAAATAAGCAATTATAAAGCATAATCTTAGTATGAGTGTATACTTTTCTTGAGATGACAGATCTGTAGCCTCAATTTCATCCTTCAGCCATTGTAGGATATGGCAAAGATTTTTATTTCTGTCACCTTAAACTGCAAGTGAACTTTGTAAAGCAGGGACTCTAAACTGAATTCTAACCAGGAGGTCAATTAGAGTTAACTTTAAAGGATTAGGAGCAAGTATTTTAAAGGGACTAAGGATTTTCAATATTCAAATTATGTACTTAGCCATTGTTTCAATAATATTTATTTTTATACTATTAACTAGTTTTAATAAGCCTGATGAATGCTTGAAAATAAATCATTTGCATAATTCAGGTATATGTACATTTTCTCTGCAAGACTTAGCTGAATGATAAGGCCATGTAGCTGAGTATGTTCAAATTTACCCCAATAGAATTTTACCCCCTCTGACAGTTTTAAGCACTACTCTGGGAATGGGATCTTCTTTGGCTGATAAATCACGAGCAACACAATCACATATAAACAATTGCCCACTTAGCACTACATTTGGCTTCAATATGGTTTAGGACTACATCATTTAGAAAACACATTACATATGTTCAATTGTTTATCTTCTCCCAAATGCATAATTCAACTCAATATCAGGCTCATAATGGGGGAAAGGAGATTTTATATATAATCATTGTAATCTCTAATTACAAAATAAATAGTCTGTACTACATTTTAAGTAGATAAACTTTGAAATACTGCTTGCAAACTACACTAAGAGGATTACAACAGGAACAATATAACATTTAGAAGTAACTGATCCTAATCTTGTAAGTTTCAGTAATGTATAGACAAATATTCAGAGGTAAGAGTAACACATGAAAAAGAATGGGGTCATCAGTCACTAAATAAAAGCCAGAGAATACAGAATTTACACAATTATGAAATTCAAGAATTTGTGTTTTTATTCACAATTAGAATATTTATGGCAGGTGTAAAACTGATGAACAAAAGTTTTAATGAGAATATTAATTCTGCTTTAGAAAAATGAACTTGATAGTGATATCGAGATAAACATTTCTATAACGCTTATTTTACTGAGCAGCAGAGGCTACTAAATTGATTTTGCTCTCATAAAACCATTATATGGATATGATTTATGTTTTATCTTGAAAAGCAAAAACAAACAGATAGATTATAGGAGTTAAAAAACTACTGAGGAAGAAATATGTTTACACACATAAAGCATCAGTGAAGATTAAAAGTATGTATAATTTATAGGGATTCAAATGGATTTGGTTAGATTTAAGCAGCAAATTCTAAAGAATTTAGGTGAGAACATTCAGTAATTATCACAGGAGAATACCAATAACTTTTTTTCTTTTTGGCATTGCTAATTTTTGACAAAGCATTATCTAATTAAAAGGTAAGATTGTGTGTAAAGGTGCAGTTGAATTTTATAGCCATACTAATTTTTTCACGTAGGTTAAAAACTTTAACCTAATATTAGAAATAAGATTGCAGGGAAAATCTTGATATTACCTAAAAGAAAAACCTTTTTCAAGAATTCTTAAGTACCTATTTATATGTGGGGGAAAAACAATAATCAGATATTCCAACTACAAATAATTTTATCTTATTAAATTGTGTACAAAAAATCATTGTCTATGCTTTAATCATTTAAATTAATTTTCTGAGTGTTCAAGACACTCAAGAAACAGTTCAGCCATTATGTACCAGAGAAAATAAAAACTCATTGTGTCTATGAATTTAAATAAAAATCAATGACATTGTAGAATCCATTTCTGACTTTGAAAGAAAATAGGTATACTATAAAGATTATTTAAACTTAATACAAAAATTTGTAATTATTAATTTGAATTAATTAGATTTCTCCTGAGCTATATTTAACATAGAATCTGTTCCTATAAATTGATTCTCTACAGCACTTTAAACAAAGTATAGCTATAATACTTTAGTAGTAAGTATCTTAAAATGTATGGTTTATTTTTTTATTTTTTTTAAAGATTTTTTATTTATGCATACAAGCACTGGGGTACAGGCCAGAGGTGTGGGGGGTGAGAGGATTCACCACAGAGAGCGGGGAGCAGAACAGGCAGATCAACAGAAGTACACTGCTGAGGGGAGCAGCGGGCACAGCAGGAGAGGTCTGCTGTACCATGTGGGTCCCCTCCCCGGCCAGCAGCAGGGATTGAACTCGTGCTGCAGTGGCTGCGGTTTGCTTTATGGTGCGCTGCTTAACCCACTGCGCCACCAGGGAGGCCCTTAAAATGTATGGTTTAATGCCATGCATAATTGTTTACTCAATCTAACCTCAACAATTTTTTAATTGCTCCTGGAAGATGCTTTTGAACCATCTTATACAACATGATATAAAAAAAGAATTGTTAGAATGACAAAGGACTCAACAAACAAACAAACAAAAAGCACAGGTTCAGAGTTACAGGTGATGCTTTGGATGTTAACAGCATATTAAAATTACGTGGGGAATTTCAAAAAACACTGAGGGCGAGGGCTAGGCACAAAAATCACAGATTCTAGTTGGATTGGGTTGGTGTGCCCAGGACCTCTACATATTTTCACTGTTCCTCAGGTTAATTCTCTGGCACTGGTAGGGTTGGAAGAGCCATGACACAAGTGTTCTTAAGCAGATACTACAGTAAATCCATAATCTGTCCTTACCTCACATACATGATTCTCAATCAATACCTGACTACATTTTGGACTAATTTCACTTGACATGTTCTCAGAGGAAAGAACAAGGAAATAATGCCAATTTTCTGTACATTAAAATTTCTATTCTTGGTAACATTTTCAAATTTCCCATTTGCTTTTCAATTTTGAGTCAGCATCTATCAAATGTGATTACCTGATGTATAGGAAGGTTGTGAAACCAATGGCATGGGTTGTGGCAAATGTTAAAATCAATAGAATAGATATGACTCATGAAGTAAAAGTAAGTAGGACTTTATAAAATTATGGCCCAGTTAAATAAACATACATGTGTGTGAATATATGTGGTGGGTGATAAAATACAGGGCATTTCTGTATGAGGTTATTGGGCTCTCATAATTTCAACTGCTTATCTGTCTTCTTACTTTGAGGAAATTGATAAATTTCTATCATGCCATGAAAAGGAGGAATTTAATCAAGATAGTACTGCAGTCATTAAAATAGCATTTAGTAGAACAGCCATAGCATAAATTCTACAAAAGCAGACTGAAGTACAGAACATTTTAATATCTACTACAGAGGAATTTCTTGCCTCTTTCTCTAAATACTTTACTAATGTGTTGTGGCATACAAGTTAGTCTTTTTACTCACAGGGGACATTTTTGAAAGTTTTACTTCTTAATTGTTTTCCCAATGCTGAGCATTTTTATAAGCATGAATATTTCAAAAATGTCATTAACGGATGAATTCTCCAAAACTTTTTTTCCATGAATAATCTAGAACTCAAAACCTCATGTTTTTTTTTCTTTTTTAATTGAAATATTCAGTGATATTTTTAAATTTGCAAAATTATAAAAAAGGGTGAAATAATTGATATAAGTAAAACTGATGTTTCTCTAATAAATATTACTGTCAAGTTACATGGAAAGCATGTATTTCTCTTTGGAAAACTATCACTTCATGTTGTAGAGTGTAACTGTGGAGATAATGCCCCATGCTCATTGAATGGTCTAAGATTCAACAAAAGACATTATGTGCCAATGTCACATATTACTTCTGTTTCCTACTCCCCACTGTACTCCCCCATCAGCCAACCGATACTCAGGAGGTTCAGGTCATATCTGGACTAAACAGGAATTATTCTACTTTTTCTCATTCATGATGGGCACTGTAGTTCTATCATCATGATTTGCAGCGTGTTCCACTGATACTTATGAGCAGAGACATTGATAGCATCAACAAAACAGGATGGGCCACCCTATAAAAATAGGTGTTAGCTTTCAGCGTGTGATTTCACTTATGTTATCTTGTATCTTTCCAACAAAATCTATTTTGACTTGAGCAACTTTAATAGATCACTCATTCATGTATTGATCACCTACTGTGTGTCAGAGAGGGAATAATGATCAACATGACAGTTGGTCTCAGCCTTGATGGAGTTCAGTTCTTTACAAAGCAAATGGCACTGACTAAATAATGTCTGCCATTCTCCTCACCTGAATGACTTAATGGCAAGGCCTATCAGCTTCCATGTTTGTAGAGGAACAAGACTGTACTGACCCATCAATGTACTTGAACTCAAAGACTGTTTGCACAGCAAGATGTTTGTGAGGGTTCTTTCTCCCTGATTTCATTAGAGGTCCTAAAAGGTCAAAGGCAGAACAAAAGAAAGTACATATAGCTACACCCAGGAGTTGCTAGGCCACATAGTAGGACTTACAAAGGTATGGCTTTCCTAACCCTTAGCTGACATCACACATCCAGTTTTGAAATAGCCCAGAAGGATAAATAAAGAAGACATAGAAAATTCAAGAGATTTCTTTTGAAAGAGAAAGTGAATTGATAGCATTTTGAATCTAACCTCACCATTGGATTTTATGGACAGACAAATGTTTTCTAACTATGAACCATGAGAACTACTTGTTCATCTCTATAGTTATGCTTTCAGAACCAGCATAAATCAGACTCTGGATCATCTACAAGAGAGAAAGGGAAGATCTATGGAACCCACACATTCATTATCATGCTAAGTTCTCTGCCTCTGGGTGGGATTTATCCCCTATTTTCCAAACATGTAACATATGAAGACACATGATCTGGAACTATACATGCACCATACTGAACATATGAAGCAGTCCTCCCTCCAAATGGAATGTGGGCAGCTCCCTTCTCCCACTCCTCTCTTAACACCACATAAACCAAAATTAGTTGACTAATAAGGAGACTCTTTGTTTAAGGAGATCTACCTGGAGTTGCTTCTTGTTCTATTATTTTTCAATAAATGTTTTCCCTTAAATAACATCTTGAGTTCTTCATTATAACCACAGTCTCAAGGCACTCAAAGACCCAGGCTATACTAGGGAGTGGTGCACTAATTCATACAGGTGACCTTAGACATTCAGCCTTGACCAGGAATCCTCAGCTCTCAGCAGGTAAAGTGGCAGGCTGTGACAGAACTTAAGTTGTGAGGGAGCTGGATGAGACATGCCCTACCCAGTCACAATCCTATCCTTAGTCAATGGCAGCAGAAAATTTAAGATACTGTATTCCATTCCCATGATGGCACTTTTAATTCCGTATGTTTCTGTAATTTAGTAACACTAGACAGAACATCAGATCACAAATTAGCAGCCAATAGTTAAAGCTTCAGTCCTTACTTTACTTGTCTTTCTTAGGGAAACCACTTAGTCATTTTGTTTCACATTTCCTCTTATGTGAAAAACAACTTGGGTCAGCCCTGGATTTCTCTGAGAGTCCGAAAATTCTATGATTCATCAACCACTGCTTGACAACCAATAATATCCACCATGATGCATGAAACTCAAGCTAGTAAACCAGTGAGTTAAGCAACCACCATGACAAACTCAAATCTGGTTTTGGCTTACTTTTGCAAAGAAATCTGAGAAACCCAAGGTTCCCATGGAAGTCAAGACAAGGGAATAATAGAAATACAATCAAATGATGTTTTGATTCTACCTTGCAGTGTTTTTGCAATTCACTCGTCACTGGCACTCGTGCTTAGCTCAAAGAAGACACAGTAGTTTCACATTATATGACTGATGGATAAATAAAAAGACAATCTGTATTATCTTAGTACTAAGGAAACAAGGATATGTCTATGGAAAGCATTCAGTGATTTGTGCAATGTGTCAGCCATCTGGACTTTATTTTCACTGTATATCATTATTATTTATTAAAGATTATGACTGATTAAGACAGAGACATCTGGCACTGCTTAGATAGCCACACTGCAAAATTTTAAAAAAAATAAACAGAAATTGGCATTATATTTGGACACAAAAGTCTGGCTTAAATACTTTTTGTCTGGTTTTATAAGTTAACTTCTCTTCCTAAGAATGATGCTTTGAAGCAAGACTTCTGCCAAACTATGTAGTTACACATTTAAGTCTATTATATAGATGAACGCATTTATTGCAGAGGTATAAACAATCTTACTGCGGTATGGGTTTTCTAAAAGAAATGTCCTGATTAAAGACTAATAAAAATTTTGAATGCTTTCATTTTGCATATAATCAGAGCCAGTGCTGCTAGAAAATGATTAACACTCAGACATTCTCAACAATTGTCCAAATAGTGCACATGTAGGATTGCCTTGGGCATTCCCAGCTCCCTGACGTCAATTCAGATCAAATTCAGATAGGTTGCTATGCCAGCTGCTTGATTCTCCAGCAGTCTGTAAGAATCTAATTATCTTTAAAACTAGATTACCATGTAAACACCATCGAAATTACTTTGAAATACTTGGCAAAGCATTTAAGCTTTTCTAAATGTCTTTTTCTACCCCACAAGAAGCCCAGAGAAAATGATCACCTTTTCTTATTCCCCTCAATTATGATTACTATCAGGATGTAAAACAGTGTTTATACTCCTTAGTTTTAGAGTAAGAGACAATCAGTACCCTGGTGAAATGTACCTTAGATAGGTTCATAATATGATCTGGTTGTAGACTTTGTAATGCATGTGCCAACTCTGGGATTCTGAAAACAGTGTTGCCTAGGACACCATATTATTGCTAAGTCTGCTTTCCTACCTTTCATGATCCATCCTCACCTCCCCCAATCTTTTCTAACGTCACTATCTGATGTGACACAGACTCTATTATTTCTTCCCAGCAATAGAAAAAGCTTTCAAATCTTTGAAGCATCATCTTAGTTATTTATGCTCTAAAAGTTACAAATGTTTCATCCTAGATGTTTTCTGTGCCATCTTAATTCATTACACATTAATCATAATAATAATAGTTAACACAAATGAAATAATTTCAAAATACACAATTGTATGTTTTATAAGTATGTAATATTTCAGGGAACCCTCAAAACACCTATAGGAGATAGGTATTTTATTATTATCCTCATTTTATAAGTGAAGAAATGTAAGCCCAGAGCTGTTAGGTGACTTGCCCAATGGTACACAGTTCATAAGGAATCTAGCTAGCTAAAGTTTAAACTTGTCAACAAGGTAAAATATTCATGTTGTTAGACATTAGTAATTATATATTGTTCCACTTTCTAAACATAGAAAGATTATGAGGAAAATGGTCCATGAACCTTTAACACATTAAATATCTAACATATGTGCCCTCTTGCCTAAGAACACAAGGTCATTATTAAATTTTTATCATTAAGTCAATACTTAACATACTTGCAATGGGAGACAAAAAGAAGAAATAAAATGTTTGCTTCCTACATTGAGAACATAACTTCATAAACACAGCTTTATTTTGCAACACTAACTAACATGCTTTCTGATTTAGTTCCCAGTCTAAAAGTGCTCAAATTCAGGAATACACAGAAGGGAAAGTAAAATAATAGGGATCATAAGACCATAATTTAAAATTATAAGATTATATTTTTCAGAATTTGTGGTCTAAATGAAAAGAAAATATGTAAACAAAGTTCTAGTCAGTGCAGAAACAAGGGAGAAAGAAACTTCTATATCGATAAGAAAAGGCAAACCAGAGCCTCACTAGAGATGCAGAAATGATGCTTTTTCAGGACAAAGGAATCACTGTGGGAAGGTATTTCCAATTGTGCTGGAATGGTGAATATAACAACTGGAGCTGAAAGGGAGAGAGGAATTCAGGCAGATAAGAACGTAGATAAAAATGTCATCACAGACCTCCCTGGTGGCCTACGGGTTAAGTCTCAGCACTATTACCAAGATGGCTTGAGTTTGATCCTGGCCAGGGAGCTGACCCACATGGCGCAGCAGACCTCTCCTGTCGCACCTGCTGCTCCCCTCAGCAATGTATTTCAGTCAATTTGCCTGATCTGCTCCCCACTCTGTCTCTTGTGAAATTCTTCACCGCCCCCTCAACCCCCCCGCACCTCTGGCCTATACGTGAATTCTTCTGTGGATAAATAAATCAATAAATCTTTTTTTAAAATGTCATTATATAAATTTTTCATTTGTCAACAATTAAGCAGAGAGTAAGACAAAATGAGTAAAGGTAACTGTAGAGTATAAACGGGAAGGCAAGAGTCAGAATGCAGAACGTTATTTCCTTCAATGGGAAATGAATGAGGGACTTTCATGTGTGACTTGGGCAAGCTACATAAATTCTGCTTCTTCAAGGATAAAATGATGCTATCCGAATCTCATTGTCCTAGTTAGTTATTTGTCTGTTTAATTGCACTCATTTCCATTCCACAGAAAGGATGTAAAGTCATTCTTAAGGCTTTGTAAGCTTAATACCATTCCAAAAGTAGACCAGGAAGGGAGGGAACGTGAAAAAGAGCCAGAAGTGAGGCTAACACAAAAAAGACACTTCATGAAGAATTATACTTTAACTATGAACCTAATGCTAAGCTTTTAAAGCAACCTCTGAACAAACGGAAACCTAGTGAGTTACACAACTCAAGAGGAGGAAAATCTGCGTCTCGGAATTGTAAGGTCAAGTGAGATCTTGCAAGGGTACATGTTAACACCCTCACCACTCCTGTTGTACGCAGCGGCATGTAGTAACAGGTGGGAAGAAAGGTAACTGGCAAAGGCTGTCCCTTTAAAGAAATTGCAAGGCACTTCTGCCCTTCCACCTATCCCTGATCTCTTTCTCTCTACATTGTGCATGAATGTGATTCAGACACCTCTGTGAAGTGTCTGAGCTAAACACCTAGTTTTGACTCTGGGTGCCCCTGGTATGCTTAGGTTTTCAGGTCATAATTTACGAGTAGACAGATTTTCAAATGACATCAGCCAGAGCAAACAAAAACTAAATCAAAGGTTGAAGCAAAGTAAAATATATTGTATTTTTTTAATGTGTTGCAATGCTTAGGGCTTGTATGGAGACTACTCAATTTATAATTTTCATTTCCTCTTTGATCTCACTTTTTATATTTTATCAGAATAAAAGATTTTGAGTTATTCAATGTAAGTTAAAAAAAAAACAAAGGACAGATACACATCTTATAAGATTTGGCATATAGCTATTTAATCTGTTAGAAATGAATTTAGAGTAGATTAGGGTTAGGGTTAGGGTTAGGGTTAGGGTTAGGGTTAGGGTTAGGGTTAGGGTTAGGTTAATGCCTTAGAAATGCCATTACCAGGAAAAATCTTCTACTCTTTGTGGTTTTCTAATAAAACTGGTAATAGTGGCATTAGTGTGCATACTCCTCACCAAACACTTACTTAATGTCAAGACATGTATTCATGTAAAAATATCTAAGTATTTGGCAGACTAATAAACTTCTTAGTGAAACATAACCTCTAGGGCAATCATTTCTTGAGGGAGTCTTAAGAGAATATAGTTGGGATATTCTTGATTTCAAGAAATGTGTATGCATTCAAATATAACAGCTGAATTATTACCATGATAAAATAATTTGGATGTATTAAGACTGATTGCTCAACTGGTAAGTAAAATTGAAAGGTGAGTGGGAGAGAGGCAGATGTAGAGAACATCTGTGCTTTCCAACTGAGATGAGCCAAAAAAGGAGAAAAGTGACAAGCATCTCTGGTAAATAAGCTTTGGTTTGTTTTCCAATTCAAGTCAGTTTCATTATTTTAACATTAATAATGACTGTTGCTACTGCTCTCTCTGCAATACCATTCTCCTCCTGAACCTTATAGTTTCTTTAGACGCTTTTGTTTCTTATAAAAGCACATGCCTCTGGAAAATATTAATTAGTTTCTCTTGATGTGTCAGAACTATTCTTTAATTAAAGGCAACTGCAATCAATAAATGGAATTGTTTTATTTTCCATTCCTCCATATTTCTAGGGAGAAATCTATATAACACTTAAAATTCATATCTTAGGGAATTCCACTATGGAAAATACAAAGCTATTTTTTGGAAGGGTATGAGATATTTGTTACTGTAATGAAAATAGAGGTATGGAGTGTCAATGTTGCCTCTTTTCTTCATTGCTTCAATACTCTTAATATTTGAATTAATAATATTGTGGGGTACTTGAGCAGTGTGAATGAATTCTTATTCATTTTCTTGTGTTCATATAAAAAACAGCATAAGATGACTCAACAATTAAAACTATTAAAATGAAAGAACTGTTTCAGGGCAGAGTGTTATGGTACACTTGACAATATCATGCAATTTTCAGTTTTCTCTATAATAACCCACTTCTTTGGCAACACTTCTTTGCCAATGCAACTATTTGCTCACATATATGGTAATGACAACAAAATCTAAGACTTCAACTTTTTAAAAGTATGTGTTTAATAAACTCCCCAGTATTTCTCTAGAGATAATAAAATTATAATAACAGCATTGTCTTAATAAAACAACAATAACAATTTAATTGGTTATTACTGCCAGTGGAGCAAGAATAATAATTCTCAAATATTTGCTTATATCTTTGGACTCTCATATGCCCACTAAAATGAGATTTCCTTACAAGCAAAGTCAATTGAACTTTTCTCTATTTTCTCTAAAATAGGTTTCCACAAGCCAACTGATTTCTTAAGTAGCAGTTGGTTAAAGTTAGTCAAATAAAGTTCTTAAAATTATTTAATATATTAGTTATTTTCCAACTCCACCAACAGACACCAACACACCAAATAGTTTGTTTCTTAAGTGACCATAACAATAAGTATTGAGTACTTCAAGTCAATCACACTGGCAAATGCTTTCATATACATCATCTTAGAGATTACTATGACTTCCATGAAATATATATTATGATTTCACACTTTACGTAATGCTTGAGAGGTTAACAAATATGGAAAGCAAACAAAACCAGCTAAAAATGGTTTCTAAAGTTTAAAGATTCCTTTCTAGGCACAGAAGTTAAACCTTTTAGAAATATAGTAATGGCGTATTTGCTACACTCTGCATTTGTCATTTTGTTCACTCCTTTATACCCCTGCCTTTGTGCATTATAATGATTAATAATATTAAATTGAGGCAAATGAAACTATTATAACCAAATTATCTTGTACTCTTGATTTAGTACAGAAAATAATTGAAAAGTTGAACATTTAATACTCTGTTAGGTGCCAAAATAAATCAGCAAATTGCTATGGTACCACAAAAATAAAAGACAGTCATTTCTCCCACCATAAAGTAGCTCTACAAAATGTCTCCATAGGACTGTAAGTCCACGGGGGAGTATAGAAGACACCTGCATAGTGGAAGGAATGAACATGAGCCCTAGAACTCACCAGTGAAGATCTAACCTTAGCCTACTTACCAGTTGAGTAAATTTGGGGAAGTTACTTTATCTCTTCCTGAACTTATCTTTCCTCAGCTTTAACATGTAGTAGCTAAAAGGTGTCCCAAGCATATATACTATTTTATGTATTTCTTAAAGTTAACTGGAGCAAATTTGCCTTTTGATTAAATTATTATTAGTTACTTCTACACATGACAAATATGTGGTTTTATGCTGTTTTCTGTACTTTGCTATATATTTTAAATATCTTATTTTCTAGAAGATCAAACGGAAAAAATATGTAACATATTTAATAACAGCAACTTCTCGAGGGAGAAGCTGCCTGAAGTGAAATTTAAATCTGGTATCATATAGAAAGTGGAGCGCACACAGTAGGTGCCTCTCAAAAATGACGTCCCTTCTCCACGTGCCATGATTTCCTTGGTTGTTGCCAAGAAACATGCCATTGCCTTCTCCTTACCAGTTTCACTGATAAGATTGAACACTGACGTTCTACTGAAAGCATTTCAATAATCATCTCAGAACTGTTTGATAAAATGCTATCTTCCACACAGAAAACTCACATAACATTGAGAGCAAATTTCACTTAGAATTTTCAGTATCTTTATGTATTTGCATTTTAAACAGTAACTAATAACTAGGCAACATATAATTCAAATCATTTTCTCAATATTTCACTGGAAAGATGAAACAAAGCTTAATAACTTTCAACATCACTGCAGAAATGTGATACATCTCCAAACAGGAATTGGGGCACCATATTTCTTATTTGTCTAACTATCTAATTATAATAATACTTACTATACGAGATACAGAAATTGGCCTCTATTGCTATTATTCCTGTAAGGCAGCAGGACTTTAAAAGTATGGATTTGGAAGAATCCATACAAGAAACAGGAAACAATAAGAAAAAATAAACATGTATGTATAATTGTGTACCTATGTACTTATTATGTATGAATTCTCCAATGTGTAACCCAGAAACTTGTTCAAGACTAAGACCCTCATTCCCTCAGTGGCTGGGAGTGCTGGCAACAGATGGCTCTCAGCTAAGTCTCCCATCTGGAATTGGGTTCATACTAAAAGGAACTAGACCCACAATATATGGAATTACGTCTTCCTTCTAGTGATGGCTTTGAAGACCTCAATTCAAATGTTCAAGATCCTGTATACAGATTTGCTTTTTATAAAAACTTACTGGCATGATCCCCCTTGTAATTTAGTCAAAAATAAACTATATAGACTATACTCACTAATATCTAATAAATTATAGTTTAATAACTAGCTTACTGACTAATAAGCTATACTTACACTTTCAGATTACTGGAAAACCCTTTCATGATAAACCATTCACATTAACTCAGAAATAATACAGGAAATGATTTTTGAGTGTGTTCATTCTTGACACACACATGTATCATTTTGTCATTTACAGGAGTTAATTGTAAGTACAGAAGAACAGGGTAAAATTCTTTTTAATCATTTCTGTGCATCCAGAAAGCCTACTATAGAATTTTTGGTAAAATATCACTTATTAACAATGAATGCATAAATTATTGAATGTGCAAATGAATGAATCTAGATGAATATTTGACTTGCCAGGACCTAATTTTCAGGTGTTTACATATACTATGGAAATAATACCAGGCTAATTTACTGCAATAGAGAATTTATAGGTTGATAGGACAATATATCCACTTTGTGAAAAGTGCCCATAGGTTATTATCACTTATATACCCTTCAAGAATTTTTTTAAAAAGTCAGATTAGTTCAACATGACTTCTTACTTCAATAATTCATTTCTGTCATTTTGGAAAAATATGTATTAGGTAACTAAAAAAAGACTTCTGAAAAATAAGAGTCTTTCTTTTGCAAGTTATTAAAATTCTTTGTAAGCATTTGAAGGACCTATGGAAAGGAAATCATAAGATATTGATCAAAGAAATAGAAGACACACACACACAAAATGGGAAAATATTCTTTGCTCATAGATTGGAAGAATTAAAACTCCCACATAGATGTACCCCACGAAAGGATATAGATATTGCCTTATGGATGGAGCTGGAATATATGTGCCTCTGCATAAAACAGTGATCTAATCACATTTGACCACATTACAAAACAGGTCTTTTTTTTCCCAGTTATAATAAAAGTGCTTCAAAAATTAAATGGCTTAATAAACAGCATGGAAATATGATTAGAAACAACATGAGCTTTGTAAACTTGGCTTTGACCCTACTAACCCCAATTAAGATTAGAGAAATACTTCCTTTAACAGCCTGCAGCAAGGTATTGTAAAGGCAATGCTACCCAGTGAGACAGATAATGTAATGCTCTGAATGTTACTACCTGGTGAGCTCAGACCTACAATAGCAGCAAAATATAAGATGCCAAAATTGTTTGTGCTCCATTTGTGGATATTGCAATGTAGTGTACATGAAATGAAGACACTTTCTAGAAACTGTATAACCATTAAATTTCTGAGGCCTTTCTATGGTAGTAAAATGATGGATTATAGGTCTCAAAAATAAATACTAGCTAGACTTAGGATATAAATTCAGCTTCTGATCATCTGTTAGGGAATGACCTTGTCCTATTCTGATATGTATATCAGCTCTAAGAACCCAAGTAAAACCCTGGAAACATCTTTCCTAGCTGACATTAACTTTTATAGAAAATGAGATGTAATGAGAAAGCTAAATTATGAGTTATACTTCTTATTTTTTAGGATGCTTTACATTCTCTACACTCACCCATTTTGCAAGTGTTTTTTTGTTTCTTTTACTCATTAACTACTGCAAAACAAAAACAATGTGACCAAGGTTGCAAAATAATCTTTTCTACTACTCTTAACAATCCCTAATATCCATCTTCCAGGAAACTATATAAAGTTCTCTATATCTAGGAACAGACCCCATACACTTGCTGTATGTAGGATGTTGAAGTAACCCACCAGCAACCCACTTTCATTCCATCCCCACGACACACACACACAAAAAAAAAGCCCAGGAAAAATACTAGTCAGTAACTAAAAAAGACTTTGAGGTGCATTCAGACCTTACTCCTCTCTTGGAACTTTGGATGAATAGATTCATTCTGTACATTCCTCTGACAAAAAAACAAAAAAAAACAAAAAACGAGTCTCCATCACAAGCTCCTACGTGCAAATTCACTTCAGGCAACTCTCTGCAATGAATAGCCAAGGTATAAATCTCTGACTGTTATTTTTGTCAATATGTTCTCTCTACCTTATCCAACACATTTTTTTAAATATTTAAGATTTATTTATTTATACATACAAGAGCTGGGGTACAGGCCAGAGTCCAGGGCAGTGAGAGGATTCACCAGAGACAGAGTGGGGAGCAGAACAGGCTGACTGACTGAAACACACTGCTGAGGGGAGCAGAGGGCACAGCAGGAGAGGTCTGCTGCACCATGTGGGTCCCCTCCCTGGCCAGAGGCAGGGGTGGAACTCATGCTGCAGTGGCTGCTGTTTGTTTCATAGTGCAAAACTTAACCCACTGGGCCACCAGGGAGGCCCTATCCAACACAATTTAACCTCACATCCTACTTCCCCCAACTACCCCCTAATGAGCCTTCAGTGGGTCTTCTACAGACTTAGTGATACTGTGAGCAAGTCCACAAACATCAGAAAATAACAGTTCAGCTCCCTGGCCACACTGAAACCAAACTTTCTCTAGATGTCACTTACTTCCAAAACTTTCTCCATCAGAAATGGCTTTTGGTTTGCGATGCTTCTCGGAATCTACAAGCCTCCCTCCACTCTACAACAGGACTTCCTGTGTGCCAATCACACCTACTTCTACCACTCACTCTGTCTCTCTCATTTGTCAGTCTGAACACTTTTCTAACTTTCATGGTAAAATTTATGATCAAACTTCCACAAGCCTAATCATAAACCATGACCTCCATATATTCTTTCCACTTCCCTCCTTCAGAAAAATGGATGCCTCTTTCACTCCAGTATGTATCACTGTGTCACTTGATATGAAGAAGCTTCACAAATTCTGACCCATTTCTCCTATTTTCCCATTCTTTCTGATCTTCGCTTTTTTCCCATTGTCATGTTGGTACTATATTTATAATATATTTAATACTATAGTCCCTCCCTATTTTTCTACAGTATAGCCTCACATGGTAGAACAGCTTATTTTCTTCTTTATTTAGCTTAAATGCCAGAATTCAATTTTTCTAGCTATATTTATATTAACACTCATGTAAATTTCTGGTTACTTTCTGGTAATTCCTGGAGAGTTATAAGCAGAAGAGTCATTGGTAAGATTTGGTTTTGAGAGGTTCCTCCAGTGTGGTGTGAGCAATGAGTTTAAGAGAGGAAAATTTGGAGGAATGGAAACCAGTTTTGAAGCTATTATGAGAGTTCAGTGGAAGATGATAGCCACATAAGCACAGTTCACAACATAATTGATATAAAGGAACAGACTTGAGAAAATTACTGTATTAAATTAGCATATTCTTGGCGATTGTTTGGATACTTTAGCAAACTCTACTGAGGAAGTACTAGGGCAGTAAGAGGTCATGGAAGTGATGTTGAGTTCAGATTTTGACAGGTTGATAGTGAGATGCCAAGTGGAATGTAAAGTAGAATAAACAGTAGAGTGTCTAAATTTTAAGAGAAAGTTTAGGGAACGTGTTTGTGAACATGTTCTTGGCAGCTAAAATTCTGAAATTACCTGAACATTTCCCCAGGAAATTTATAAGTACCTTTGGAGACCTGAAGAAGCTGTCTTGTTCTATCAATACATCTGCCTTTCTGCCATGGTATTCCTTCCATATTGCAAATCCTGAAGATCCAAGTTATTCTTTCCTTATCTTTATAAACCTGAGAATGCCTAGTGGAGTGTAATACTTTCAGAGAAGAATGATCACTCAAGAAATGTTTATTAAATTAAAAGTTCCTTAATAACTTAACATTTTAATCCATGAAGAACACATAAATAATGACTGGATTAAATTTATGTGGAATAACAATGGATAACAAAGTATGTCCATATACATGTTCCATTAATAGAGAAATCATCTGAAGATTATAACCCAAAACAAAGAGGTCAGACTTTCATGGCACGAATGTCAGATGTGAAATAGCCACTGGAATAGTTTCCTAAATGAATAGATTTCAATTTAATCACATCCAACGGGTGGGAATTAAGTCTGTCTCAGATGAAGAAAACTCTAAACTGGAGCTCTGAGCAGTAGGAGTTTCCTCAATATATTTCCACCCAATTAGAACCTGCAGTGAATATTGAAAAGATAGAAACATTTTGTTCACTTTGGGAACATGGTGAGTTAGACTTGGATAATTATTTTAATTCAATTACAAAAATTGAAAGCATCATTATTTTCCATTTAGATAATTTCTTTATTTTTTAGAGTGTTTTTTGTTTTATTTTGTTTTGCTTTTTGTTTTCTAAGACTTTCCTTAGGGAATATTGCAATTTTTTTTTCTTTGCATTGATGTAGGAACTAAAGCACAGAAAAAATCCAATGGAAAGGACAAGCTGACACTTGATTTCATACTATTTCTATTTCTAAATCATAATATGTTAATGGGACAGAAATATCTTATAGGAGATTAATGGGTTTTAATATTTTTCTTGTGCTGAGATTCTTTCCATTTGTTTTTTAAAGACTTGATATCAGTCTTGTACCTGTCATTTAAATAGGATGTAAATTCTTTATTAGGAAAAAGGAATCGGAGGGATCTCAAAACAAATGTGTAGCCTCATATAAAGTGACTACAAGTATAATTTAAAGAGTACCCCTCATTTCAGTATTATGTGGGTTAGGAAAAAAGAAGCTAGATGACAATACCACTAAATGTTAATTTCATATTCTGTTGTTCTTAGATAATTTTACAGTGAGGTCAACTGATAAAAATTCAATAGCCCACCACCTATGACCATTCCTGAAGAAATACAGGAGAAGCTGTAATTACATTTTCAAAGTTTTATGATTTTAAGGAAAATGAAAATAGTAAATAACTCCACACAGCTGGTGGAGATCTGGGGACCAGGTTCATCTCAATGGGTGTGCTCTCACTGTGTGGTACATACCAAAGGTTCCCACAAAAATCCATGACTACACAGTGCAATGCAGTGCTATATATTAAGTGATATCCTATAAATAATATAACTACATAAGGATTCCTAAAGTATGTTGGTACTACAATCCACACTTGTCTGTAAGTGATAATTGCCAATAGAATTGAAAGCACAGAGCAAGGTTTATTCCAGGTTCAAGTAACTTGAGGTTTTATTTTATCACCTACAAAAACCTCAGAGTATCGGCTGTCATAATTCCTGCACTGTTTTGCTGTTATTTTCAAGCTTGGTTTCATTCTGGATTGTGACCTTTCAATGAGCCGGAGCAGTAATGCACCTCCATGTGTCATGGGTCAGCTTGCCTGAACACAATGTGATTTACTCTCTTGATAGGAGCAAATGCTTTTGTTGGGTCAGTACTCTACAGAACAGTATGTGATGGAAGACTAAAATAAGAAACAAATAAGGAATTGATGACTTTCCTCACCATCACAAGGCATCTACCTTAAGATGTATTTATATGCAAAGGTTTTGAAAGTTTAAAGCAACATATCCAGGATATCATGTATTCTTTCCTGCTAAAGATTTTACTGTATTGTATTATATTTGTTACTCTTCTGTTTCTATTATTCCAAAAGGCTCTGAACTTCTTTTTGTTTGGCGGTGGGGGTGGGGGTGGGGGAGGGTGGTGGGAGTTAGTCTGCTGCTCCATGCGGGTCCCTTCCTTTGCGGGAGATCGAACTTGTACTGCAGTGGTCACAGAAGCCCTGAAGTGTGGCACTCAAACCCTTGTGCCACCAGGGAGGCCCCCTTTTCACTTTTTTATTTTTATTTTTTAATATATTTTACATTATTTTTCATTTTTTACAGTGTATATTTCTCATCTCCTTGACTCTGAACTTCTTAAAACTAAGGACAAAATGCCATTTACTTTTATATACTGGATCTAGGATGTATTGTGGGGGCAGTAAAATGCTTGTTAGGAAAACAAAAGAAATAAAAAGTTAGAGCCGGTAAATATAATTGCACATGATAAGCAAAATGTGCACCAGATTTGACATCATTCCATGAGAGCCACAGAATAATATTGAGTCCTTTTGAACCCCAGTGGTGTTTTTTTTAGAACAATTTATTTAAGAACATATGTACTATATGATTTCACAATATAATTGGACCAAATACTATTTATATGCACATACATCTTTAGCAACAACCATTTTGCACTTGTTAATAAATCAAAAATAGTATATTATTATAAGTAATTTAAAGCAAACAGGCATTATCCTACCTATGTAACTGAAGCCCAGAGGCAAAACCCAACAACTGATAAAATTTGGTTAAGTAATGTTGTGCCAGTCTACAGAAATTCATGCTTTTAAAAGATCCTAGTTTTCAATACTAGGAAACAAGCAGTTGTATACTACTGTGGTCTACTTCTCTGTTCAAATAGAGATTGGTCTTTGCAATATATAGTCTGACTCACTTATTGATGTTTGTTGACAACTTTTATGCCTCACCCCTCCTCTTGTCCAGAGTCCCACACCTAAGCAAACTGGTAAGAAATCTGGGTGTTTTCTACTTTAATGCTGGTGAAAGTCAAACTACAGAAGCATCTAGTAAACAAAAACTTTGAGCTTGATTCTCACCCTCAGAAATCCATAAATTCCAAAGCCAGTTAACTAACAGGACGTGTGTGTATGTGTGTGTGTTTGTGTGTGTGTGAGATCAGTAGTCTCAGCATGTGAATGAACTCTGGGGAGAGGATTCATCTCAAGCTACATAATAGATATAAAAGTCTAACCTCCTAGATTTTGGTTATTTGATTAGCCTCCTTCCTTTGATTCTCTCCTTAGGAGGGAAGTAAAAAGCAAAAATTGGGTTTTTTTGGCTAGGTTACACACAGAAGTTACAAAATCTGGCTTAAGGGAACAGCATCTTTATTACAGCAGGAAGTTAGGGGAGTGTGTCGAAAGTGATATTATTATTAGCAAAAGTTAAAAACTTCTACCTGCCTTATTCTGAATTGGCCCTGGCATCAACAGTCTTTTTAGAATATGTTCAAACAGGATTATTGGCTGAGGGTGCTGAGAGGAGCAGGAAATTACTCTTTTTATGCCTACATTTGATTGGCCTCTTGCAGTGCATTAATATAGGGGTATGTGGCAGCATTTCCAAAACTAATGTTAAGGAAATTAACATGGATGGTGGAAAAGCGAATTTTTAAAATTTAAATAGCACATTCTCAGGAAGAAAAATGCCAATTTATGGCTATTCATAACACAATAGCTATTTAAAATATAGTTTAGAATTTATTATGTGGCACATATTGTGCTAAATATTTATTGCATTCAATATTATAAAAATCCTATAGATTTTATATTACTATTACCATTTAATGATGGAAGTCAAAAGTTGACCTTGTAAAGCTAGCAATCATAAGAGATATAAGCTGAGATTTGCCCATATATAGAGCCTATCATTTCAATATTCCATAGATTACTTCGAATCTACATTGTGAAGGCTATAATTTTTCATATTTCCTTATCATTTTTAATAAAATTAATCTTTATGAACTTGATTAATAAACTAGCAAGCTATAAGAAGGATTACCTAATGTAAACTTAATGCAGGGAAACACTACCTGTCATAGTTCATTGATATTTTATTCATCTCTATGATCTAAAGAAAGGTATATCACAAATTTGAATGTAACAGCAAAAAGTGAAATACGTATCTTTAGATATTTTTCAATAGTTAATTACTGAATTGTGTCAAAGCAATATTCTGTGGGCTGGGAGGAATTAATCTTGTTGCTGATGTTAACACATAAAGGACACCTGAGAATGTAATTTATAACTCAGTAGTCTGTCTACAAGTTTTCATTTATTACATTAATGCAAATGGTTATACGTTATAGGTTTTTTTTTCCAAGTACTAGTTTTTAATTTAATGTTTATTTTGTCCTGAACTAGCATTTAAATTGATTGGATAGCCTTTGTCTTTGGAAAGAGATAAGTCATCTATTTCAAACAGTTTAAGAATCCATCATTTTGAAGTTAACTATGCATAATTGACAGGTATATAATTTAAGTCAAAAACAGTAGGGGGAGCTCAAAGACAGGTTGGACAAAAAAGGTTGGCTTCAAGAGTACAGCAAAAAATATTTTAGGACAGTTTTGAAGAGAAGAAAACTTAAAAATTGAAATATACAGTGAAATTAGTAGTTGGTATTTTATATAGACCAAGATAATTCTCAACAGAATAGTGAACTAGCTACACAGAGGAACACTTTTCACTATGGAATACTTTAAAGGGCTGGATAAACAAAGCTGAGAAAAATTACTTTAAACATGCATAAAAGCACTAGACATCAAGAAAATGCAAATAAACACTACAATGACATGACCCATTGGAATTGTGTTAAATGACAAAAAAGAACTTAATAACATGTGAATAACAAACAGAAAACTGGACACTTCTGGTTGAAATCAAACCTAGAAAACCTACTTGGGAAAACTGTTTCAGTATGTTTTAAAACTTAAAAAAATCTTGTGCCTCATGATCAAAAAACTTTGTATCTGGTTATATACCATATATACTTACATATACAAAAAAGGAATGTATAATAAAATTTTTAATGAAAACAAAACAAATGTTTATCAAAAATAAAACAGATAATTTATGGAATATTCACATGAGGGGGTATAGAGGAAACATAAAAATAATAACTTCTTCAGATGTAATCCTGAGAAAAAGAAGTCAGACACTGAAAAATACTTGAGAAGCCAGACACTGTGACAGAACCATTCTCTCTGTGAATCATGTCATCTTTGCTTTAGAAATCAGTGTAGCAGTTATTCCTGGGAGGAGAGATAACTGGGTTAAGACATGAAAGGTGCTTCCACAAACTGATAATGCTCAGTTTTTTGCATTTTGTTTTTTAAATCTAGTTGCTGGTTACATGGGTAAGTTCACTTCACCCCATACAGCAGGTAGTTAGGTTAGTGTACTTTTCATTCTAACATGATTCAATATAATTTGCTGTTAATTACTATATTAGATGATTGTTTAAAAGCTTTTAACTTGGAAGTTATAATTTGAAACTTGAAATCAAGAAAGCAGAGATCTAGAGAGATAGTTTAGCACTACCGCTGTTTACCCTGAAAGCTTCTGCCAGTCCTTAGTGTGTCAGGGAAAGACTCAAAGCTGGGAACCAAATAGAGGCTAAGTAGCATTCAGGCTCCACATGAAGTCTCATGCCTAAAAGTCAGTCCTTATAATTAGTGCAGTAAGTAAAAACTTTAGCAAAGAAGAAGATCTGCCTTGATTCCCAGGCTCTGTGTGTGTGTGTGTGTGTGTGTGTGTGTGTGTGTGTGTGTGATGGAGGGGAGAGTTACTAGTCCAATATTTGAACCAACTTTTGAGGGAGGGTTTGTCTGAATCTACGTAGTAGCTAAAAGTGTCTAATTTCTTAGATTTGGTTATTATAATTTTCCTCTGTTCTTCTCCTTAGGAGAGGAGTAAAAAGCTAGAATTGTTTGTGTTCTAGAAACTACAGATGCTGTCCAAAGGGAACTGCATTAAAGAGTATTTGTTCGAAATCTAAATTGGAAAACCTACTTGGAAAAATTGTCAGTATTTTCTAAAACTGAAATAACAAATCTCATGCCTCATGATCAAGAAATTTCATATACCCAAAAGAAAAAAATACTTATATAAGTTGGTTCCTCAGGCCTTCCTTATTTTTAAAACATATCTTTTAGAAGTTCCTCTACTGCCCGTTAGTAGAAATTCTCTTTTAAGTTTGATGTTCTTGTACTTGTTGACTAATATGAACAATTGCAGTATGGACAGGCCATTAGCTATTGTTTGGCAAATTCACAGGAAATTCATAAAGCTAGGAAAAAAATGTAAAATTCTTGAACAGATAAATATGAGCATGAGTAGTAATCTTGAAATTTGTAGAAGAGCACAAGTTACTAGAAAGTATCTGCTGTGGTTTTATAACGAACAAATTTATGTTCAATCTATTCAATTTCCTTAGATGATAAAGTAACAGGTCAACTTAGAGTCAGTTAGATAATGTAATGCTGGGAACTTTCCAACATGATATTCATTCTCATTAGTATTATAGAAACACTAGATTTCTGTTCCATGGACTCAACATTCCATGAGATTTTCCTAGTAAGGCTTTTTGAAAGATGGAATTTTACGTATGAGTTAAATTTTAAAATTTAAGAAATATTATGTGTTCCACAATAGAAACAAACATAAAATGGGTGTGGATGTTTAAACTTTTATGTCCAATTTTAGCATCTAGTTTGCATGCCCAACTTAGAGCTATGTAAAATATCTTAAATTTTAATGATTCAGTGTCTGGAGAGAAGAAAGATTAAGCTCTGCTGTTCAAGACCAGATTGTCAAATTCCCACCTTCAGATATTCCAAAATTTAAAGCATTTCCCTTTTGTACAATGCAGTAAATTATTGTTTGGAGGAGGCAGACTAGGCTAAATGACCTACAAATCTTTCTGTGTCTGTTTCCAGTAAGTAGATATTCCTCTGAGTCAGTGATATCAAACTCAGTGTGTGCATCACATATCTATCAAAACACTCTTTTCTGCCTACTCTCAGAACCCCACATGTCTCATAATCTTTATAAAGATGTACAACAGGGAGTCACCATCAATGAATACTATTTTTTCAAAGAGATCTAATTAAAGAGAAGATGAATTAACAGGAGGTAAATGTTTTGAAATGTCTCTGTAATTTCATTTCCAGAATATGTAATGTTGAACTGGTAAATTCAAATTTCTCAATATACAGGTATAGGTTTCATTTTTATTGACAGGTTTAACGTTTCATTTGAGATTTCAAAGGAAAAAAGTAAAATAAAAGCATCCATATATCAGTTGTTTTAAGTCAAATCAAGAAATATTAATAAAAATGAAATTAGGCTAACGCTCAAGTGCAGATAGGGACATTTTTTCCTAATAAAATCTTATCACAGAATAGCTGTGTCATAGAACAAACATGTATGAGGCAGCACCAAGGACAAAGAGACAAAGTTATTTCTATTTTGGGGAGAAAAGAGTAGGCAATGTCTACTTTAAAAAGAAAATCATGTCCTAGTATAAAACTCAGATATCTTATTTGATTATGCAGTTTAGATTGTTTTTCTCATTTATAAACACATTACATATAATTTTAAATGTCTAAATGTGATATAAAATATCAGTGATGAGTATGAAGGGCAAAGTATTAACCTTCAGTAATAAAATTAAAATATAAAAGGTTTCTCATACCCTTACATTTTAATAATCAGGGATTGAATACCTTTTTAATTGCATTTACTTTTTGTGACAATTTAATATTATTTTAGTACTTCTTCCACTAAATTTATCCTTTCAAGATTGGCAATAGACAAGTGCCAAAAAATGATGAAAGATTAGAAATGTGTAGCAACTGTAGTATGTATTGATAATATTAATGAGATTTTTTTAATGGCGTCAAGACGAATATTGACAAAAGTTAGTCTACCACATCATCTAGATAATGGATTTCTCAACCTCCTAGGAAAATAATGCATGGCATTAATTATGCATATCTTTTCTTTAATGAGAAAACCCTGTGTAAGAATGAACAAAATCCTTTAACATGAGCACCAGTAGCGAGGTAAGACACTGCCTGCCTCAAAGTACTTTCATGGATGAGGAGACTGAATTTTAGTGATTAAATTACTTATGCAGTCCGTACACCTCATGAACACAGTAATGCCTCCTGCATTTTCCTCTATACCGTAATATCTATGTAGCAAAGATATTCGCAAAGAGAAAAATTCTTTAAGCTGTGACCACTGTGGCAAAAATAAATAAGATTTTAAGAAAAACCAATAACTAAGAATTTATGAAAAGAAAACCCGAAGAAGCAAACATTGGATGTAACAAAATAAAAACGCGCTTCAGGGATTTCATGAAGGATTATTATAGTCTCTTCCACTGTTGGGGAGCCAGCTGTGAAAAGATAAGTTTAAATCACAGGAAGAAAAATGAAGATTGAATTATAAAGGAAAACTCCTTAAACTGAATATCAGAATGGAAGGACTAAGAAAAGTTATAAAGGGATGTTTCTACCCTTTAATTCCTCTAAAGCACTGCTGAATTCAGAGAAAGGTCTACACACTAAATTAAATGATCAAGTAGGTCAAACTTTTGGCAGAGGGCAGTAAACTGCAAAGCTAGGGAGAATATTCTTCCGTTTAGAACCCAGGTCTAGCACAGCTGCTTGACAGGTTGGGAAACTTTTCAAAATTACCAAGAGCCAGGCTTTTGCAAGTGACCTGAAAATAAAGTGATCTTTTGTATGTTTCCCTCACCAGAATCTGAATCTGTTTTAAGTGGTACTCAAGTGGGGCAGAATAACTGAATTCACTTCAAGATTGAATTAATGAATCAATGGCTAGAAAAAGCAACTTTTTATTTCTTTATTATTCTTTCATTATTCAACAGATGCAAATAAATCTCTCCAGTTCTAGCTCTTACTAGTTGTGGCAAGTTAAGGAACCTCAATGTACCTTAGTTTCTTCATCAGTAAGATGATGATGATAATCTCAAGTTCAAAAATTATTACAAGAAGTGAGTTACATGTATAGAGCTTAGAATAAGGGCATATACCAGATTCACTTCATGAGATATTTTTATAAATTAGAAATCTTCAAAGATTTTATAAAGCTGGGCCTCCCTGGTGGCATAGGTATTAGTCTGAGTACAATCACCACCACAGCCTGAGTTCCATCACCAGTCAGGGAGCCAACCCACTTCAAGCACAGCAGGCTTCTCCTGTTTTGCTCACTGCTCCCCTCAGCAGTGTATTTCGGTAAATACTCCTGTTCTGCTTCCTACTGTTTCTGGTGACTTCTCTCACCAACCCCCCCCCCCCCACCAACACCTCTATCCTACACCCTGGTTCTTCTACACACATAAAAGAAATCTTTTTTAAAAAGATTTTATACAGCCAATCTGAATAATGGATAGGTTTAAAATTCTAGCTCAAAACAATAGAAAACTATAGCAAAAAATCAGTAATACACATTTATGTGTAAATATGTGTATATAGTATGAAAAGTTATAAACATCAGAACTTCTAATAATTAATGATATTAACATATCAACAGAGAAGAGTCATATACATTTCATTACATTACAAAACTCAATAATCACTAGTGTCAAAAATTTACAGCAAATTTGGAAGAGGGAACTTATTGAAACTGATGAAATAGAAAAGTATCAGTTAATGTTTGCTCCCTCTTTTTCTCTCTCTCAGTTTACTGAAAATCTTGACCTAACATCACCATTACATGGGAGTCATTTACAAATTCAGACTTCCAGGCCCTGACCTACTGCTCAACCAGGAACTTCGGCTAATATATTCTCCATATGATACATATGTATTTAAAAGCTTGTGAATTGCAGGCCTAATTGGTGCAGGAAAACAATATTTTTTAATAATATAAACATAGTGTAAAAATTAGAATGGAAGAAACAAATCTTTTTATTATTCATGGATGAAAGGACAGTCTACATTACAATACCTGATAAAAATCAGAAGAAATCAATAAAAGTATAACAAAATTTAAGAAAATTATCCAGCAGTCTGGAT
The DNA here is from genome assembly GCA_019455555.1 of Galemys pyrenaicus. Taxonomy (NCBI): domain Eukaryota; kingdom Metazoa; phylum Chordata; class Mammalia; order Eulipotyphla; family Talpidae; genus Galemys; species Galemys pyrenaicus. The sequence continues at coordinate 2,105,795 of JAGFMF010011684.1, forward strand.
GATATAAAATGTGTTATATTTGTATATGACATTGTTACAGGCATTTAGAAAAGGTAATTTTAAAAACTGTTGCCATTTTGCAATGAAGAAGTAAACAGTGCATGAAGAAGAAGTAAACAGTGCATGAAGAAGAAAAACTGTGATGTTTTAATAATATCTATAAAATTTATTTTGAAAAGTAATAGTGATCTAATGGAATATCATGCCAAAATTACAGACAGAACTAAGTCAAAATATATTACTCTCTTTTAAATTGATCTATACAGTTAATGGATTTCAATCAATATCATGAGAGTTTATTTCAAGGTTTTTTGTTGTTTTTTTTTTAATTAAAAAGGGTGTTTTTAAAATTATTTTATGGAAGTAATAAAGGTGATGAATAGTCAACACGGCTGAAGAAGAACCAGATCAGGCATTCTCTAGAAATATATGCTAGAATATATGCTCTAGAAATAGAACGCTCTAGAAATTAAGATCATAGTGATTTAGAACAGAGATAGAAAAAGATAAGGAAATGGGTTAGAAAGGGAACCCTCAAAATTAGACCAACAGTACTATAAAACTAATATGTGTGAAAGGTACTACTACCAGTCATTAGAAAATTGATGGAGTAGTTATTCAGTGTTTAGCCTGGTAGAAAACATACATAAACATGGATTCATTATGTAAACTGACTTAAATGCAAGTGTAAAATCTTTAAAATTTTAAGAAGAAATTCCTGCCAATAAAAAAAAAATCACTTCTATATCACAAAATCTTTCAATAGTAACTCACTGGGAAAAGATATTCTCAATACTTTTGGTGAATAAAGAGTTATAGAATATATGATGGATTTCTTAAAACCAATATGAAGAAGACAGTCCAGGAAAAATATGTACAAAAAACTTGGACAAAAAAGTTTTAAAGAAGAAATATAAATGACTAATAATCATGTATATAAGTGCTCAAATATATTAGCTATCAGGAAAACTGAAATAAATACCACAGCTTAGTATCATTTTATAACTACTAGATTACAAATAAGTCAAACAAAAAAGAGCCACTTAAGGGAAGTTTCACAAATTAAATGTGACCACACATCTCACTTCTAACACTCATTGAGAAGCACTAAATTTTACACACATAAATAAATACACATACCCATGCATCTATATACAAACTCAAAATTCAATGCTAAAATATGGCAAACATTTTTAAATCAAAATTACTGTCAGTGGATTCTTTGTATAAAATATTAAATTCTTTTTCACTGAATAAATTTGTCATTTAGTAAGGGAAATAATCGGGCCTCCCTGGTGGCGCAGTGGGTTAAGCAGCGCACCATGAAGCAAACCGCAGCCACTGCAGCATGAGTTCGATCCCTGCCGCCGGCCAGGGAGGGGACCCACATGGCAAGGCAGACCTCTCCTGCTGTGCCCGCTGCTCCCCTCAGCAGTGTACTTCAGTTGATCTGCCTGTTCTGCTCCCCGCTCTCTGTGGTGAATCCTCTCACCCCCCACACCTCTGGCCTGTACCCCAGTGCTTGTATGCATAAATAAATAAATCTTTAAAAAAAAAGGGAAAAAATCTAATTTAATTCATTTATTATATATTATATCACTCATAATTTATATACATTTAATTCACCTAATTATGATTTATAATATTCAATTAAATATATTTTATTAACATTATTAATAAAATTAGTTAATTGCCTTAATTTAATATATTTTATCTACTTATAAAGGAAAGAAAAAAAATTGGCCACAGTATATTCTTCTTATAATACTACATTAATTAAAAGTGTGTTACAGAAAAAGTATTTCACTCCCAATTTGCCAGTCCACAATTAAAAGTTTTTTGACGTTATGTAAAATATATTCTTACTTCCAGAAGTCTTTTTCCTTATAAAAAAGGATATTCAAAATTTTTTTTTTTATTGATATAAGAACTGGGGTACAGGCCAGAAGTGCAAGGATCCATGAGACAGAGTGGGGAACAGAACAGGCAGATCGACAGAAACACACTGCTGAGGGGAGCAGCGGGCAAGGCAGGAGAGGTCTGCCTCACCATGTGGGTCACCTCTCTGGCTGGTGGCAGGGATCGAACTTGTGCTGCAGTGTCTGCGTTCTGCTTCATAGTGCATTGCTTAACCCACTGCGCCACCACAGGAGGGCCCAGGATATTCAAATTTTAATTTAAGTTACAATAATGCCATCAAGGAAAACAGGTCAAATCCACTTAGTTTTTAAGGACCACAAGCCTATTTTTATAGCCACCTCTCGAATTTCAATTCACCACCGGGACTCATTTGCTGTGGGTTTGTCTACATGGACCATAGTTTAGTGAGGGACAAAGTATAATTCAAGGACAGGCCTTGCTTAAGCATATGGACTATGGCATCAGACCATGAATATCAACACCCAACTCAGACACATTCTAGTTATGTGGCGTTGGCTGAATAGTTGTGCCATATTGAGCCTTATTTCTTTACTGGTTAAATGAGGTTAAGAGCACTTAACCCATACAGGTGTGACAGTTAAAATTAAAATACAGAAAAAGTGTTTAGAGCAGTGCCTAGTACTTAGAAAGTGATCTATCTATGTTAGCTACTGTTATTCACATTTAATAACAGATCATGCTGCAGAAAATACCATCAAAGTAATGGTCACTTCAGACAATTCAAGGAACTTTTACTCTTGAAAGTATTTTATACTTAAAGGTTTCTGGTAAAAATATAATGCTAACCCAATTTATAATAGTAAAACAGTACAACAATCTTCTGTAACAATCAGAATATCTAAATTATTAAAGAACTTGATTATCTTTTGTTTCCCACTTACATTAAAATTGACAGAATAATGATTTTATGAATGGGACCTTATACTGGTCAGTACACTTAGCAGATTTTAATTCTGAAACATTCAAGTGGGTAGTGCTGAAAACTAGCTCCAATTATCTCATGATTTTGTCGTGGTGGTTAATTTCTCTTACCAGTCTAAATAAATACATTTTTTTTCCTAGCAGCAAAACAGGGGTTTCAGTTTTGCAAGCCAAAATAATGTTTATTCTTTGTCATGTTTCTGACTTTAAAAAAATTATAATAAGCTATGTTTAGATATCTTTGTTATCTGAACATCCAACTCTCCTTTGCTGTTCAGATGAGTGATGATGAGAAAAACAAGTATATGGGGCCTCCCTGGTGATGCACAGGTTAAAGCACCACACTATGAAGCATCCTCAGCCACTGCAGCAGGAGTTCGATCACCAGCCAGGGAGGTGATGCACATGATGCAGCAGACCTCTCCTTGTCTTGCCTGATGCTCCCCCCCAGCAGTGTATTTCAATAGATCTTCCTATTCTGCTCCCCACTCTGTCTCTGGTAAATCTTTTCACACACCCCCACACCTCTGGCCTGTACCCCAGTACTTGTATGCATGAATAAATATTTTAAAAAACAAGTATGATATTGTCTTTATGTCAGAGTTAGGATGTGTGATGTGGTAGCTGTATGAGGAGGGGGAACAGGACATAATTACTCATATCAAGGATCTTAAGTCAATTTTAAAAAATGAATCAAAGATTAAGATCAATAGTGAGTCATACCATATAGTTTCAGGTCAACCTCTGATAGTGTACAGTAGCCAAATAAAATAGTTAAGAGTGAAGGAGGTGAGAGGGCAGCAATAAATAAATGTTTTATGGATGAAGTGGGAACTGCAATGGTTCTGAGGGAAAAAACGTAGAATTTTGTAGGTCAGTTACCCCCAGTTTCAGGCATCAGACTACCAGCTTCATATTTTGCCATACCCACAGTACTACTTGCTGATTTTTGTTATATCTGAGTTTCCCCCTACATTATTTTTTTAAATTCCATATGAGGATACTTTTTGAAAATGCTACTTGTATTTAAAGGGAAACTTTATAGCATCATTATAAAATGAAATTCAGTGTTATTTGTCTAAAGAGAGATAGAAGTGGATATGAAATGCATCCAATGTAAACCGAACAAACTTTTTAGTTTTCTACCTAGAGAATACTCCTTCTGAAAGACTCGTTAAAAAGCAATTTTGTCTTCACTTAAAAGAGACATTAAAGATATATTAAAGAATGTTAAAAACTCAGTAACACCCATATGAGACTTCTTCTTCCTTTACTCTGCCTTTCTCTTTCCAAACTACCTCCTTCTTTCTTCTTTCCCTCTTGTCTGACTTCCCACCCTCCCTTCCACAAACATTTATTGAGCACCTACTCTGTTCCAAGCCATGTAATGGCAAAGAAAACAGAACAGTCCTTGTTTGTATAAAGCTTCTATTCTCACTGAAGGAAAACAGTCAATAATTAAAGATACAAGAAAAAATAGAGCATGGCAGAGGTTTCAATGAAGAAAAGTAGAACAGGGAACTTCCGAAAGGTAGAAATAACATGAATGGGAAGCCTGATAAACTGATAAAGTGACAAATGAACAATGATCTGGAGGATGAGATGGAGCCAGCCACACAGATACTTGAGGAGATTTCCTGACAGTGGAAATAGAATGTGCAAATTCTGGGTTACAAAACATGCCTGGTATATTTAGAGGATAGCAATGAAGACAGAATAGTGGTAGTGAGTGAGTGGGAGGAGGGGATTGTGAAGTGGTCACCTTGCTGGGAGGTGCTTGGTAGGGATCAGATTGTATAGACCTTTGAAAGACACAGCAAGCACTTTCTGACTTACTCAAATGAAGTCCTTGCAAGGCTTTCAGCAGAGACCACTGTAATATAACCTAAATTACTGCATTTGTAGAATTACTCCACAGTAAGGTAATTAGACCGGAGTTGGGCAAGTGTATAAATCAGGAAACTAGTTAGAGACTAGTGCAATAATCTAAGGCAGGTGATTAGAATGTTCAGTCCTGAGGGGAGGCACTGACGCAGTCAGAAATACAGATCTGTTGGGCAAAGTAAACCTATTCTTCTCCACTCTCCTGTATTATTTAAAAAAAAAAAAATCTCCATTTTAGCACTTACATATTTATAGGTCTGTGATCCCAGCCCCATATCTGTTGCCAGTTACCAGCAATCCAAAGATTCCTTACTCATCTAGAATCTTTAGTGCTGACCGCATTGCCTGACAAAGGTGCTTAAAAGGTTTATAGAACTGAATTCTAAATGAGTGGAACATTAGAGACACAGAAGCACGAAAGATGATGGTAGGTATCTGAAACAAGATATCCAAGTGGAAAGAGTAGAGAGTATGAATATTAGAGAGAAGTATCTCTCAGAAAAACAAGCTCATATTAGAATTTTATTTTACATGAAAAAGAAAGAGAACAAAGAGAAGCAGAAGAGGAAGCCAGCTTTAAAATGATGGGAAAGAATTAATAGCTCGTGGATGCTTTTACTTAAAAAAAAAAATACTCTAAGTACCATCAATAAGATGCATTTCCCTTATAGTGTTTCGTTTTAAACCAGTAGCGCGATCTTAATTTTTTAATTTCAACTACTATTTCACTGAAGCCAATATTAATCAATCTTTAGTCCATAATTAGTCAACACTTTTATTGTGTTATTGATTTTATCAGGTTAAAAAAGAACCAGTGAAATATGTGTATGCATAAGGAATTCCTTGGGTTCAACAGGGAATTGTCCCTTAGATAATCAGAGAACTCTTAGAATCCTGAAGCTTACAGGTAGGCCAGTATCATGAGGACTCACCATAGTTACCTATGTTTATGTCTAGGATGCCCAAGGAGCAATATCACTCCTAAGAAATGGTCAGTGCAAAACAAAAGCAGTCGGAATGTAAGACAGGTTTGGGGCAGCAACAGTAAATGATGAGTAGTTGAGAGAATAGGGAAAGAGAAACAGAGGCATGAGGACCTAGAAAAAAGGTGGTTGGAGAGGCAGAATTTGTGCTGATTTACATGAATGCATCCCTGATGTACCAGGGAGATTTGGACCATCTTGAAAAGATAAGATTGAATAAAAATAGAAATAGATGAGTGAGACAAGTGTAATCACTTGTCTGTAATATGAGGAAGTAAAGCATGGGATGTAGGAGAGACTAAGTCCACAGTTATTTGTAGAAGACAAAACAGGACGGTGTTTCTTTCCTCATCTAGTCATCATCACCTGCCTTCATCACAGCCATCGTCTTCCAATTGGTCTTGCACCTCTGTCCACTCTATAATACACCAGCCAACCATAATGGTCTCTAAGTTCCCTTGAGTAAATACCAAAGGCTGTTTTATCCAGTTCTACTTTATTTTCCAATACTTCTCACTAATTCCCACTTTTCCCCTCCCCTCAGATTCTCAAATTATATATCTTCCAGAAAAGTTACCTGTTCTTACATCTTCTTCTACCTCTCCCTCAACCACTACTACAATGATATTTATATCACCCCTATTATTTGATCCTGAGGTACCTCTCCTGCATCTCTTTATAATATTTGATAATTTTATATCTGTCTTCCCCAGAAGGCACAAAATTCCTGGTGCCTACTAAGCACATAAATATTTGTTGAAAGTTGAATGTTCGCTATTGATGAACATAAAGATATGAAGACAGTGGCTGATTGTTTATTTAGAATGGAAACGGTTTTAAAATGAATTTGCATTTCAGATAAGACACAGTTGTGCCTCTCAAATACATTAGGAAGAGAACTGAATGAATGGAACATTCTTTCATAAAGACTAAAGAAAAAGAGAACAAGTTTGGAATTATTACAGAAAATTGCATAACCTCCTACTTTCCAAAATTTTAATAATACAGTTCAACCAAGATAAAATTGACATAAAGTATATTTAAGAATTGACTCAGTTCCTTAGAGGAAAAAAAATAAAATTTACTTGGAATAGTCACTGAATGGCTATTATTGAAATACTTATTCTTGAACTAAGAATAATCATGTAGAAAGGTGAGAGGTAAATTTTAAATGGTATTTATTTGGAGTGTAGTTTTAAAGCAAATCCTATGAATCAAGGTCAATACTCATGTGTTCTATGGTAATGGAGTACTCTTTATTCTGCTATAAACCCAATTCTTACAGTTTCTAGTCGCAATGAACAGCTTCGCTGTCCACTGTTTCCCACAAAGGGCAATCAAGAAGAAAGCCAGGATGACTCTCAGTTTTGAGTTATTTCTGAGTATGTGTCAGGTGTTTAATCTGCACAGCAACTAAGTCATCTTGTCTACCAGAGTCACTCTTCATGACCAAAACTATAATTTGAGGAGACCATTTTATTTCCAAGAGAGCTGGAGAAATTGCCAGTAATTTTAAACACTTACTCTGATTAAAGTGTGAATTCTGGGCAAAGAATCCTTCGATTGAGTGGAGTTGCTTATGCCATTTCACATTAATGAGCTGCAGGATGTGATTCTGAAATGCCTGCCATTTTCAGAGCACTGCATGTGGAGAACTTCCTTCTCTTACATAGAGTCTCTATTGCTACACATGTACTTAGCCAACCAGAGTGAGACTCATCCTGAAAAGGTCAGAAGTTGAACAGCCTTGAATGCGACTTTCACAAGGCATTGGATCTGGAAGTAGTTAGCCTTGGAGCACAGTATCTTCTATCATTGTTAATATGAATATTTATAAAGCACCGTCAGTAAGCTTAACAGTTCCTGCCCAATTAGCTTATAATTTAATTAGTCCTCAATGCAAATCTCTAAATTGGGGTTGGGTTTTAAAATTGATGCCAACCAATATCACTATCTGTGGCTCTTTCTCTTTCTTTTTCACTTTGCCGTTACCAACACATTTAAGTCACACATACCCATTACTCCCTTATTTTTTCCTCACTGAAAAGATGTAAATCAAAATGTACCTATAATAGTACAAATCTTGTGGTCAATACAACTTAAAAATCCATAGCACTCTTGCACCTAAAAATTATAGACACACTTTATAAAACTATTTATAGACAATCTAACACCTTTGTATACAGCCATCAAATACCAGCTTTGAACCATGAAAACACCCCTAGAATATTTATACAAACTGACCTTTAAATAGAGTGTGTATCCATTTGAATTTTTACACTATTTCTCATACAGTTCCTGACACTGCTCCTCTCTGTCCTAGAGCTGGTTCATTGTACTACAACACTGTACTACAAGATTTCTCCTAGGACTCAGTGGTGGTGCTACATGCTCTCTTGGATGACTTGAGTTGTGTTATTACAGAAGATCACTCACTAATATAGAAGATGGGAAAAGGTCGCCCCTAAGAAAATTACTTAGTAACTTTTAATATGCTGCTATGCTTAAAAAAAACAACAAAAAAATAAAACCCACCCTTTACTAAAATCAAATTCTTGCAATCATTAACACTGAGTGTTTAAGTATTATGAAATACAAATGTAGATCAAAAATACCCTATCTACTTCTATCCACTTTCCTTTGCTCTGTGCTGTCCAGCCGAGACTGCTGGGCCTCCTGAGGCCGTGGGGTACTCATCTCCAGAAAAATTATGCCCCAATAACACCACAGGGCAAATGTTCCATGGGAGCCATTTGCACAGCTTCGAGATAGCATATGCCACGACCTAATGTGGAAACCATATGAGGTAATAAAGAGAAATTTACTAGCTTTCAATATCAACAAATGTCTCTTATAAAGTCTTTAAATCTCTCTCTGGCTATTTTCAGACACACGTGTGACAGCTAAGGGATCAGATGGAGGGAGATGGCCGATATTTGTCTGCGACTCACTTCTTTGCTACTTGCCCATGCTCTTAATAGTTTGACAAGAGAACATTAAAAGTGAGAGCTATGATTTAAAAAGTAAGGGTATGCTTGCTTCAGTGCATTTTTATGTTTTTATTATTTATAATAGCTAGTGGTTCAGAAAGTTTATCTTGCTATCCAATACCACAGAAAATCTGCATATTAATCAGCCTTTCAAATGGCCACAAGAGGGTTTTTCCATTGCTTAAGTTTGTTATTTCTTATTTTTCTTTTTGATTATGTAGCCATTCCCCTAATAGGGGAGAGATAATTTATTCAGTTTCATTTTTCACTATCACCAAGAATGCTTTTGGGAATTTTTTAATTAAAAATTATCTTTTGCTTCTTGTGACCAAATGAAAGCATTTAACAGACAATAAAAGCAAAAATGTGAATACTTGAAAGTATCTATAATCCTGTTTTCTCCAAAATAAACACTGAATGATTGGCAGCAAGTTTGTCTATGAGTATGTTCATACATTTAGTATGTAGGTACAATCAATAGTATGATCACGTAGATTAGCACATATATATACACATAAAATTATTAAAGTTGAATAGTACTAAACATAATTTTTTTAAAAATCCTGTGAAGCTCTACAAGTATGAATAAAGTATCCATTTTCCAGAAATATGTTTACAAATTATGCATTCTTATCTTCCTCAAAATATATATATATATATTATAGCAGACAAAGTAAAACTTTACTTGAATATTACCTTCCTAATATTTTAGAGAGACTGGATGATGCTTGATGTACTTGATCTAAAAAAGATAAGGTGAAATGTAACTTCAAATATGTCAAATCTTCTTTACAAAGTAGAATAAAGCCCATTTTATTCCTTCAACAATGTTGTTTTTTGTATGTATACTTAAAGAGTTAAGTTGTCTCCAGTTGAAAGGAATCGTTTTATGGCCTTGCTTCTAAATTGTGTACCAATTCCTCTTGTTTTGATTCTGCTGTCATAGACATTTAATTAATAAGAGTCACTGTAAAAGGGGTTTGTCTATAATTTGATTGAGTCAGCCACTTATGAGTCATCTATTTCTGATTTTTTTAAAGTCAAATGCAAGCACTTGGCTAACACACAACCACCTGGGATAAAAACAGAAAAGAATTAGCCAATTTGCCTTTTTTGATACAACCAGACCGTCAGTTGAACCTTCCAGTCTGCTAACAAAAGTTTGTTTTATTCATTAAAAGGCGTATCTTTAGTATCCTTCCGTTATTCTTAAAACACCAAGTTCCCACCTCACCTGTATTAGTTAACATTCAACTATCATCCAGAGTCAATAATGTTCACTGTACACTTAAAGGCAAGCGATAATCTGGAGAGGAAACAGGCGATCTTGGAAAACAGATGTTTGTGATCTCGCAAGGGATTAAGAGACATATTTTAGAACACAGACATGTGTCTGAAAACAAATTCAGACCTTATAAAATCAGACACAGATATCCTCTGAGACACATGATAAAGCTCTGTAGAAGGGGGATTTGGGAAAGTAGTAACAGACTTCATTAAGGAAAAGTGTCTGGTTTGGGGGAAGAATAAGATGACTTCAAGCTGAGAAAGATAGCTATTAGAATGGATGATAGAATTAGTATATAAAGAGAGCTTAATGGCCCAAATCTAACAAGATAGAGTTAAATAGGGACACATTTGAAGTCCTGCCCTTTGGTTGAAATTAAAATATCTGATTGAGCAGCTACAAGGGGGAAGGAGATGGTAGCTAAGCTGGGCACATGTAATGAAATGTATGTCAGTACGTGACAATAGTAGGATGTGATAGTCAATGAATATAAGTGATCTATTCATGCATAGTATATCCAGGAAGAGGTGAAAAATAATCTCTCTCATACTCAGAGTCGATTGGGTCACAGTTGGAATAATCTTCTCATCTCAGGGCCACACACTTAAATAAGAATGTGTGAGATACGAGTTATGTCTAAAGGAGAGTTGCCAGGATATAAAAAGATAGAGGTCATGGTGTAAGGGTGGCTAACTTAAAGAATAAATCGCATGGACAACATAGTTAAAGATACAAAAGAGTGTGAAGTGGAATTTTACTTGCCCTGTGTGTCTTCACATTCTAAAGTAGGATCAAAGCTACATGAAGCTTCACAAAAGCAAAGTCAGTGAGAGTAAGAACAAGTTCACAGTGCAAGCTGACCCACTGCATGTAACAGTAGTCCGGAGGAACCAGAAGGTATACAGAGGAAGCATCCACAGAGGGACCAAGCACAAGTCTTTGAAAGGTCAAGTCAGCACTTGAATTTTCTGTGAAGCAAAGGGTGCTGGTGGCTTCTTGCAGCCTGAAACTCTGATTCAACAAAGCAACTTAGGGTTTTTGTTTTAATTTTTAATTTACCTTCCCTTGGACTAATTCAATTGCTGTACCCTTCACCCTTCAACTTAAATTAATATATCTTTAAGACTACATGGACTAATTTCAACATTTGACATATAAACAATATATAGCCAATAGGCTTGCCACACTCTCAAACAGTAAAACATTCACTGCCTGCTTCCTTGTAGCTATTATCTGAGACAGAAGATACTAAGCACCCTTGATGAAAATGGCTCCAAAATTAGATATGCTAGAGCACTGAATCTAGAGCAAAGTGAAATCATTTGAACCTGTCAGGATCTGAAGAACTTCAAATAACTTGGTGGCATGATTCATAAATTCAAGTGACAGTCCAGAGCGTCACACACTGATGTGAAGAAAGGTCCCTTGGGGTCCTGTTAAACTGCAGATGGTGACCCAGTAGGTCAGGGTTAGGGTCCGAGAATGTGTATTTGTGCTACATTCCGGGAGACGGCCTTGCTGCTGCTTCATGGAACATACTCTGAAGAGCAAGGTGAGGTCTATGTCTGAGGAAGTACCATGCAAGGAAATGCATCCTTCCAACTATAGTGACTAAATTTGTCAATTTTCTTAAAATTTTGACAAATCCAGCATGTTGTAAAAAGCAGAGGTTATCCTTCAATTCATCGGATTTAAAGCGAAAAGCAAAATATTTAAGATGGAATCATCATTGTTTCAAAAAATGTGATTTAAAGGTTAGAAAACATTCATTTCCCATCAGGATTGATGTAATGAAACATACTAAAGTAGGCTAACAAAAACACTGACTAGGAATACAAGTAGATATTTGGAAACTTTGCAGTGTTGGTTGACGATCAAGCTCTTCCCTGTTAGTCACAGGTACATGGTTTGTGGTAAAATGCAACTGAGAAATTCTTAAGTGTGGTCTCTCGACCAGCATCATCAGCATCACTTGGAGACTTATTAAAAGAGCGTAATTTGGGGTTCACTGCAGAGCTACAGGACCAGGATCAGAACTTGTGGTGACAGGGCCCAGTAATGTTTACCAGCCCCTTCAGGAGACTCTGTTCTGTATGGACTGAGAACCCACTGGCTAGGTCAGCGTGAATACTTTTTCCCCAATACTTTAAAATTTTGGGCCTCATTTATTGACATGATTTGTCTTATTTGATGGTATATGTGGAAAAGCAGAGTTGCTTGTTAAACAATGAAAAATGGACTCAACAAGGAGCTGGTGGGCTAAGTTATGACTAAAAATACTGTCAGCAGATTACTTTGAAAACTGGATACTTGAATCACCTGACAAGAGAATAGAGCCTCCCTCACCACCCAAACCTACAATTTCACTTATAATTTTTTAAAATTTGATATAGGACCTCCCTGGTGGCCTAGGGGTTATGTCTCAGCATTATCACTGCCATGGCCTGAGTTCAATCCTGGACCAGGGAGCTGACCCACAAGGCACCGTAAACCGCTGTTGCTCCCCTCAGCAGTGCATTTCAGTAGATCTGCCTGTTCTGTCTCTGGTGAATTCTCTCATGCCCTACACTCCAGTTCTTCTATGCATAAATAAATAAAAAGTTGACATAAATCACTCACGTAAAATAAGCATTATGTGTTCAATTAAGAATTTTCCAGATATTAATAGAAATATGGCGTAGCTCATTAAAATTCTTCTTTTAAACTTTAGATATAACTTTCAGAGACTGAGTCCCCCTCAGAACAAAAATAGAAGAACCTAGGAAATAGGGTATAGAAAAACCAAGCAAACAAAACTATTTTATATGCAACTATATTTAAAACTTGCAGAGTCTTAAAAAAAATGTAAGTATTTTCTTTTGTGAATTAAATAAGCACAAAATACTTCTACTCCATGGTCAATAGCATTAACTTTAGTCACTGGAAATACCATTTACCTGCACAACAACTGGTATAAAAAAGGTGAAGCCAAAGCCCTGAGAGAGTCCAGAGGATGCAGTAGTTCATTTTTCCTGGAGAACCAAGAACAGTTCCAGAAAAGGTACTGTTCAACTGGCTCTTGAATGGTGGGTTTCCAGCACACAGAATGGCCTGGAGACTTCTTCCATAAGAGAGACCATGTGACACAAAGAGTAGTCCACTGCGATGGGGCCTAGGAGTGTGAACCTGCAAGTCCTGGAGTTGCACCATACGAGACTTTCTGAGTTGAGCTTATTTGTACACAGTGGCAAGTCCATGAAGGATTTCTAGGTGGTGAAGTCATAAAACAGTCTCTTGTTAGGATAATGGGCTCTAGCAAAAGTGGGATCTCTGAACCTGATCTTGCAGAGACCATTGTAGGAGAATTCTGGCAATTTCTAACAACAAAAGGCTGGGTTAAAGTAGGGTGGTAGAAATGAATACAAGAATATGAGGGAAAGCTGAGCTGTGTTTAAATGTGGTGGGAAAAAGAGAAAGTCAAGGTAGAATCTTTTACTTCTTATTTAGCATTTCTTAATATTGGGTGCAATGCTTATTTTGCATTAGTCATTCATAAAACTGTTTATGCTTAGATTGGAAGAGGGGCACTCCTCTCACATATCCAGCTGGTGCACATGATCACTTTTCAAAATGACAAGAACAGGTAGAAAGTACTGCCACTGGGATGCAGAGCTGCATGGTAGATGCATTTCCTAAGCAGCAGTTCTTTGTTTAGAGAGGAAGTAAGTGAGCACTGAATGCAGCCAGTCACAGGAGACACCAAATAGACTATCTCCTGGGTCCTGTGCTTGCAAATTCTGATGTCATTTATCTGCATGTCTGGCCCAGGCATGAGATCTTCAAAAGCTCCCCAGGGATTTAAGGCAGTTGAGAACTTAAAAAAAGAAAAGAAAGAAAATACAAGTGAAGAATTTTTCAATTTGAAAGTACAGCTTTAAATTTTCATCCTGTTGATTTGCCTAATAATCTGTTGAGATGCTAATGAAACCAAAGTGTTATGTATTTACCTCCTAGGGATGATGGAAAAACAAATGAGATAATATGTGTGAAAGTACACTGAGCTGGTGTTTATTTGGGTCCTATTATCAATGCCAGTATTTCCAAAATTTCCTACAGGAAGTAAATATATAAATCATTGGGAAAATATAATGAAATAGCAAGATTTCTTCACTTTCATCTATAAATTTTTCATCAGTAGCATATGCCACAACTTAAAAAATATATATCCTTTTTATGACAACAGGTGAGTGATTTTATTTTTTAAAAGGCAACAGAAGGGATATAAATGCAAACTGGAAGTCAACACTTATTTTTGGAGGTGTTAACATTTCTTCATAAATTCTTCTTTTAGGTGGCAGTTCCTATAAATACTAAAATCTCTCAGTTGATTTCGCCTTGTACATACTAGGTACTCAATAGGGATTTTGTTATAGCTTGAACAACAGTACATGTATGCTGTTAATATATTACACAATTATTACATTTTTTGGGACTGGGTTAGAATGAAGAGATTGATCTATGCTAAGCCTTAAACAATAGCGACTGAAACTTAGCAGCAGGGAAGTCTGAACAGGGAGATAAATACAATGCTCTAAAATAATTAAAATGCCTAAAACAAACAAACAAAAAAAGGAAAATATCTCACTAGGGCACCTACATACACATGATTTTAAAATCATTAGGAAGAAAGAGGCCTCCCTGCTGATGCAGCAGGTTGAGCACCTCTGCGGGGTGAAGCATCTGCTGCACAGCAGTGTGAGATAGATCCCTGGCCATGGAGGTGACTCACATGACTTAGTAGACCTCTCCTGCCTTGCCTGCTGCTCCCCTCCGCAGTGTATTTTGGTCTATCTGCCTGTTCTGTTCCCCATTCTGTCTCTGGTGGCTCCTCTACTCCTGCGCCTCTGGCCTGTACCCCACCCCAGCTCTTGTATGCATACATAAATAAATCTTTATTTAAAAAAATCCCAGGAGCTCCAAGTGTGGGACCTGAGGAGTTTTAAAAAAATCATTAGGAAGAAATCACACAGGAAAAAAAGAAGGAAAAAAATGGGAATGAAAACTGAAAATTTAAAAAGTGTAAAAACCAATGTAAAAGGACTCAATGGATTATATTTTGAAATAATGTGGATACTGCCCAGGCTAGAACTAGTTAAGGTCTCTCAGCAAGGTACAGAGAGGTTGGCATTTAACTCCTCCTACTTCATCTGACTCTCTTAATTTCAGCTTTCTGGGCACATATTTATAGTATTTATTTAACCAATCCTGGCACGTTTTTAAACTTTATTTTCTCTTTAATATGAGTTTTATTATGTAACTTCTACAGTGATTGAAAGTTTGAAAATACACAGATGATCTGTTTCTGTATTCAGTGTGAATGAGTTAAATCAAATTTGGTACCACCATAAATTGGGGACATTCAGTTCTAAATATACTACTCTATATATTATGACCAATAAATAGTAGGAATATGAATTATCTTGGTTGACTGTAATAAAGGCCCACCACAAATTTAAAAGAGTTATCCTACATTTTCAGGAAATTTAATATAGTTTATTGGATAATTAAGTATATATGTAAATTATATACATATTTTACTGAAAAGTTAAGACAAAGTCATGATAGAACATGAGAATGAATAAAACATTTATTAGAGAGAATAAGGATTTTGAACGATTAAGACAAAGAACTCAGGAGAACAAATGAGACTCTGCCAGACAATTAGCAGTTTTGACCAGCCCTTAACCTGTCCATCTTTAACACGCATTATGAATGAGCAGAGATTCTGCATTTCAAATAGAAGTCAATTTATTAATCAGAAAAAATTTACATATAGTACGTCATAGGAATAAATTTAATTGTCTACTTAATAGATTAAAGCAATGCAGGTGCTAAAAAGAATGAGTCATCATGAATATATTATAATGCTTCCTGACTTTTCTTATTTGGTAACATGAAAACCAAATGTTAATGGGATTTTGCTATTCAAAATTTTGTTGATGACAAGGTTTGCTTTCATTATTTCTGATGGAGGATTAAATTTATATATCTGCATATATTCTCTGAAACTTGTAGTTTCTCAAAGTAAAATAACTTCGAATTTTCATAACTATAGATACAATTTTCTATAAAAATTTATAGAGTGGTTTCTGATTTATATGAAATTTTTCCTTAATTTTGGACAACCACTACCTGAATATATAATTAACTTTTCAGTAAATAGGATATCCTCAATTGCTTTTCTAACATGACAAAAGAAAGGTTCTAAAATTCTAATTTATTTTCTTTGAAAATGCATAATTATAATACAACTATTAAGAGATATTGTGTGATAAACAATTCTCTCCCAAATAAGAATAGTTATTTTACCCTTTAGTCATTAGAGTCACATTCATTATTTAGTATTGTACTCACCAAACAACCCTATAATGAACAATTTACATTTCACAGTTACAAGAAACAAACTCTTGATGAAAAGTATTTAAACTGGGGTTAAGCCCTTCTGGTTCACTCATATTTTCCATTGTTGAGATAAAATACCAACTGAAAGGTAATATGCTTAGTTGGTAGTTATGTTTCATTGATAAACCAAATTGCTTTCTAGAATTTCTTACAGAAAAATTCTGTGAGCCCAAAATTCACTTAGCACTTAAAATTGGTATCAAGTGGTATCCATCTATTATGGAAGTAAAGAAGACCATAAAGGAAGACACTCCTTTGAAGAAAACATTTATGAGGGCAGAGTAGCTTAAGAGAAAGGCCAAGTTCACTTGAGCTCCAGGTCTGCATTGCATTTCCAACAGTTTATCAGACATTTATATCTAGACAATCTTACTTTCTCAGATTCAGCATGTCCAAATGGAACATATCATCTCACCCTAAACCGCCTGTGCCCTTAGCTCCATGAATGGACCACTTGAGGCAGCATCTTGTCCTGAACTTCTGCATCTATATGAATCACCAGATCCTATTGAACCTACTTCCAAAATAGCTATTTTTCTAAATCTTTCAATTTTTGAATAGCAGTGCTAATGGTCTCCCTTCCTCTAGCAGTTTGCTTCCCCAGTCTAGCTTCAAAGAGCGGCCAAACCGCTGACCTCAAAGTCTTTCCATTTTATTGGAACAGAGTCCAGAATCGTCCGCACACCTAGCATGTTTTCTATTTCCTACATTCTGCTCCAGCCCATCTCCCCTTAGAAGGGAGTTGCTGAGACTCCCAGAGCTGCCGCTGGTCCTCCAAGCTCCTCCAGAAGGAGCTCAGTCATACGAGAACTCACTGCCTTTGAACTTTGCATGTGCTCTTCTTTCAACCTGCCTTTGCTATTTTCTATATGGCTATTTTCTACTGAGTTGATACATTCTCCTCCATATTCTGTGAACCATACCTGGACACCAGAAAGTCCATGACCTCATATCCAGAAGAGTTTTTCTCATAGCATCCTATACTCTGTGCTTCATCCTGAAAGTTACTATACTTCACTGTAATTGTTTACTCATTTGACTTTAATATGGAGTCTCCAGCTTTATAAGAACCATTGACTATGACTGTCTTACTCATTTGTACAAACTTGGTCCATCAAAGTGATAATTCCAGGGTAGGTGTCACATGAATATTTGTTAAATGCATGAATTTGAACGGGGCTATGGGCGAGGGCTACGGAGTTCAGATTTCTGTCCTTAGCTACCCAGTCAAAGTACTGCAGGAAATAGCACATGAAAATTAGCTGTCTGTTATTACAAAGTCACCACCCTGCTCTTCAGTTTCACCAACAACCAACAGCACCCCCAGTCCCCCCCCAAAAAAAACTCAATTACTAGCTAGATTTAAATCTATTTGACTCTATTTCTTTCAGTCTTGGTAAGAACATCATTATATTTAAGAAAATTAAATTACTAATATCAGTCTACCCATTTCTCCAAGAAAATGAAATTACTTCTCTACAGAATTAAAACACCATTTCCTTGAACTTGATGAAGAAGCCAATTTTCTTTTGTGTCTCCCGCCTGAAAAAAGAATATGTGTCTAGACAAAATATTAGTGGTTTTTCCATGAGATACCCTTTTTCACTAGAACAAACTCTATTATTCCTACAAACTTACATAAATAGATCTTTTTACATGTCTTCCTAATTTCAAAAATGAAAAAAAATTTGAAGTGAACAAAATTCTAACCAATATTTCCAAATACAGAAGCCTGCTTTGAAAAAGTCAATTATAGATTTAGATACCCTTCTCCAAGTTATCATACACTGTCAGAGTTCGTGTTGAGGGGAGTAGAACCAACTCAGTTCATCTCCAGCTGGCTCGTAGTGGTCTTTGCAGCAGCGGCGCTCAGATTTGAGCACATGTCATCCTCTCCTGAGGGCATTTTAGACTGCAGACTGCTGGATCTATGCTCAGACTTTTTGATTCCACAGGTGTAAGGTTAGGCCAGAAAATGGATATCTTTAACACATTCCCAGGTGATACCAACACTGCTTGTCTGAGGACCACACTTTGAGATATAGCTGTACCTGATCAGGCAGCAGGAAGCACATATTGCCTATATTGTTTTGCTGTGGTCTTTTGACACAGACTGTCTCTCCTACTCTCCCTTTTTATTTTTCATCAGTATCTAATTCAGCATTTTTAAAGTATGTGAAACATGTACTCAATGCTGACTTAGCACAAAGACACATCATTTTCTTAAAAATGAAAGATAGTGTTTCTTTTCTACAATTCAAAAAATTAAATGAAAATAACCTGAAGATTGTTCTAAGAAGTTCTTACCTTTAACAGCAAATATATTTATCTCAATTATGATTCCTTTCTCAGGCACCACGCTGGCAATGAAGTTGGCACCAAGGAACAGGAGTCATTTGTTTAATACGATATGTAGCCATGTGTAAACCCTAGAACAATGCTAGCCCACATTTAAGCACACTCAAAGTTTCTAGTTCCTTCTCTCCCCTTGTTACCTAAATGGTGTTTGCTTATTCCAAATTCTCAGAGCTACAACGAAAGAGGAAGGTTTTTAATTCTGAGACAGCCTTCCCCATTTATACCATTAATAAACTTATAAGAGCAATTACAACAATCCCTTGAGTACTGCAGAACTAAGTATGAATTCTACCACAAACAAAGTGGCAATTGCAGAATCTCTTTGTTCCAAAATCATTCCATTATCTCTATGCTCCTCTGTTATAAGAATGTGCTGGAAAGAGCAAGTGGAAAACCCTATCTTGAGTTGAGCTTGGAGGGAAAATTATGCTGCTTCTTCTTATTATTAATTACTATTCTAATTATTATTATTATTATTATTATTATCATCATCATCATCATCATCATCATCATCATCCTGTAGACTTGTTAGAAAGAAGGAATGTCTTAGGAAATTCTGGCATAGCTGAATCAAGTAAAAGGTCTCAACATTTTTTAAAAGTGATGCCTTTAATAATGATTTCTGAAAAAATCAGGTATATCCAGTTGTGACCATTGAAAGGTACTATCTAAATTCCTATCCTTTCCCCAAGGTTTAGAGTGGAGACTGTACTTGTTCACTGCTCTAACCCTAGTTTTAAATGACCAAAAAGAAAAAAAAACCCACACATAAAACTTTCAATACCCAACATTTATGTCCAAATGTCTCTCGCTTTATGCATTGTAGGTGGATACACAATAAAAATTTAAATGTAATTTGACACTAGCATTCATAAATTAAATGTTGCAGAAGCAGATACTTCTTCTGTAAAAGAAAATAATAAAAAGATAATTCAAATATAACTCGAACCCCTAGTCTACAAATATATCCATCATGAGACTTCAGACAGTATCAAAAATATTGAAAAATAAAGATATACATTCAGGATGTAAATCCTTGCCTATAGCATCAGCCAATGCTTGGACTAGTAAAACATTTTTCCCTGAAATTGTCAGTTTAGATGGTAAAAAAAGGTTTGACTAAATTGTTCATCAGAGTTATGTAGAAAGGGTATGCCATTCTCGGGGACATAAACATTAGTGCTTTTTCTTTTTAACAAAGCTTCTTCCCCATTTTTCAGTTCCATCCACATACAGATGACTGCCATCCCTGCAGCTCAGTCCACTCACTGCAGACTCAGCCTGAGTTCACGAAAGCACCGAGGGAGGACTCCATTACAAGAATATCAGCGGTAACTAGGTCATGCCACTCAGGTCTGAACCTAGAGGTCAGCGAGCCTGCTGGTACCAGCATGGCCTACTCTTCCGCCCAAATCACCCAACTCTCCCCCCTCCCGCGTCTGCTTAGGCCCTGCGTCAGATGTAGGATAGTTTCACACCACAATGCTTTATTGCCCCAGCTAGCATTGGATTTCCTGTAACCCAAGACAGCGTCTCTCTAATGAGCCAGGCTTATGCCCTTTGGATACTGTTCCTCTAATGAGTCACAGGACTGGTCTCTGGGGACAAATTATTCCTCCCAGGTCTCTCCTCCTACCCGAGTTCTATTTTTTTCTGCCAAATTTTGATTTCTTTCCCAGTCCCTGTTGCTTAAATCCCATTGAACCCCTCACTCACACCCTAAGTGCTGGCACTGTACAATTTTGCCTTTGTAAGTTCATTTTCAGAACTCAGGGTATAATGATAACTAGTCATTAGGCACCCACCAAACACACTGCACAGAGAGGGAAGAAACTGGGATGGAAGGAAGGTACAGAAGAGGCCTACTATGCTGAAACACATTTCTACAGAATAATTATCAATGACGAATTCTCCTATCTGGTGAGGATGAAACTAACATATTATTTTAGCACTCCTGCAACATTTCTGCACAGAATTTCACTTTTTGGAAAAGTTCCACAATTTTTAACATACTATATCATCTCTTCACGCCCTGTAGCTTCATATTTTAAGAATAATAAAATGGCACATACAAAGTTTTGCCATACCATGTGCTAAGTATTACATGTTTAAATAGTTCTAAAACTGAGTAAATCTCTCTTGAGGTTGTGTCTAAAAGATAACTATGACACGGCAGTAAGAATAGCCTCTATGATATTATACTGATGGATAGCTGCTATCATACATTTATTCAAACCCATAGAATGTGCAACAACAGAAGAGAATCATAATGTAGACCATGGACTTTGGGTGTCAATGATGTGTCAGGTATAGTCATCGGTGTTCTAAATGCACCACCGGTGGGGGTATTGACAGTGGACATAGCTATGCATGTGTGGGGGCAGTGCATATACATGAAATCTCTCTACCTCCCAATTTTATTGGAACCCAAAACCACTTTAAAAGCTCTATCTATTTAAAAAGATGCGGTGACTTGTACCATAACAACAAAAATAGTAAAATATAACCACAACCATTATAGAAAAGTATGATAGAAAAACAGAATGTCAGCTCAGAGATTAGCACCTGTGGAACAGGTGCTGTAATGCCAAATTTTGTTGAAATTAATTTGAAATTAGTCATGCAGTATATAAGAACAAAGGCTGGCAATAAGAATTTCTTCTAGTGGACAACATTAAAGTCTCAGAAGTGAAACTCTAAACCTCTAGAAATAAAAATCAATTGAGAAGAGCAGCCCAGAAAGCATAATGCAATCAGTCTGCTTGCTGCCAGCTAATTTACAATCCATGACAAGCAGAGCCAAGTGAGTTATTTATGTTTGTTCTTCTGGTATAATAGAAGGGATGAGAGTGAAAAGGATCTGCTGAATCAGATCGTGTTTGACTGAGGAGTGACAGAGGAGTTTTCTTCAATTAATAGCCAGCTGCATAACTTGAGCTAATGCCAGCTGGGGCTTCATCATGAAGTGACACAAAAATAAATGATTCTGTTCTCAGGTGCTGGCTTGATGAAGTGAATTAGTCCATCCAAAGTAGGGGGAGGTAGAGTGGCAGGCAAGTGTGCTACCTGAGTTTTACAAGTGTGTAATTTCAACTGTGTTAGTATATTCAGTTCACGCTGATTGTCAAATTTCCAAATAGGTCTATGGCTCAAAAAGGTGTCTGAATGAACAAATTCTTAGATAGGAGGAGGCAAAGAATATGGAATTAGTCTGGTCAAGGTCAAGTTGATTTCTTCCACAGATTAGTAAAATCTATATTCATATTCAAGTCACACAGCCAAGGTGTAGGAGCAGGCAAAGGGGTTTTATTAGGGTATGCCTATGAGGAAATTCTTGAGGGGGGGAAATGATCACTGCAATGACATACAAGGAATCTAGTACAGTTTTCAAGAAGTCATTCAGAAGAGATTAACAGGCCCAGCTGCTGGGACTTTCCTATCGAGGTGCCTGTCCTGGTGGTCACAAGTCCATGTGTCTTCTGGCTGCCTAGGCACATTCCCGTCTGTCTGGATGGAAGAGAGCCCACCCACAAGCTAGACCGTTTCATTACGGGAAACTTTCCGAGGCTCCTTGTCAGGCAAACTTCGGTTACCCATCACTTCATGTAAACACCTCTTTTGGGGGGGGGGATTTCTCATAGAAAAACCCACTTGAAAGCATATAACCAAAGAAACGAAGGTCAAAAAAACAGGAAGCAACCTAGGAAACTAGGTACAGGATAACAGACAGAAAATAAACCCTCCTAGTAAGGAAGCAATAGCAGTTTGACCCATGAATTCTTCGCTGTTTGCTCCCTCGATTTTCAAACTAGCTCTGGAAATATAAACATACAATTCTAAACATCCACAGGCCGGCTGCAGCAAAATGCCACAAGCCAGCTTGACAAGTGGAGCATGCAGACCATAAATCCTGCGGTGGCAGGAGGGGAGGTGCGGAAACGACCGTCACCATTCAGTAGCCGTCACCATTCAGTAGCCGGCACCAGAGAAAATTGGGCACAAGAAAGACGCAATTGGCATGCATTCCTGGATTCTCTCAGTCACTGAAGAAGGATTTCAAGGATCCAATTACCCAGTTGACGCTAGCTCTACCCATGCCAGAGGGCAAAAGTTACAAGACTGCCAAAGGCCAGGATTGCTTTGGACATAGGCAGAATTGTTTGGTCTCTGTTGTGAACAGCAAGGAGGCCTGTGTGGAGACCCTGGGGAAAGGGCTCCTCAGCATGTCTGGCAGAGAGGACACCCATTCTGACCTGGGTTTTAGAAGAGAACTCAGAGGACTAAGATCACAGGATTTGACTCTTTAAATATGTCAGCGTAAGATATAAACAAACCTAAGTTGGCCATATGACACTCATGAGAAATGGTTTTTATTACTAGGCTCATAGAATGGAAAAGGCAAAATAAGAAACCCATCACTACGAGTTACATCCAGAACAACAGTAATTCCTACAACCACATGGCACTCTGTTTCATTAGTGATTGGTTAGTCTGGTACGTCCTAAGCTATTACATGAAAGCTACCTCCACAGTGAGAACTGTGGGGCTGGGAATGAGTTAGCTGTTAAGAAGTTGAATTAACAAGAGCTTCTTCAAATGCCAGAGGTACGGTGAATGGGTGCCCCAAGTGTCACTTTTTTAAGTCAGCAATGGATAGCCACAATATAGGCACAATTTCTAGGTATGAGTATTACATGACAATGTTTCTTAGGCATTAGTTTACTTCTTTCAACAGACTCCTTAAGAAAAACACTAGTTTTATTTTCTAGCTCTGTCAACATTATAAACCAAATGTCTGAGTGGAACCAGAAATATTGGATAATCAATGTTTAAGACTACTTTGTAATCTCTGTTACAAAGTAGATTAAAGCCTCTATTTCTATATTTGGAGGGAATCATATAGGGATCTATTAACAGATAATCTTATTGAAACATGGATATAACATACATATAAAATTCATGAAACATGAACTATATATAATCTTACTTCTTTTATTCAGGGACAGCTGATCTAAGAGTTGAGTCATCATTTCTTCCATCTTTTGATATGTTCTTTATCAGAAAAAAAATGAATGAGAAAATTGAAAACTACCTTGCTTTAGAAAGCATGTCCCAGGATTGATGCTAGATAACTTTCACATATTTTTGTCTTTAAATCTAACCAGCCCTCTAAGGTTAACATCTGATTACATATAGAGCAAAAGAAGCTCAGTGGTAGAGATATGTCAAGAGATCACCTTGATCACTTTATCTCTTCTTGAACCTCCAAGAAGGTTCACTTGACAGAATAACCTAGATGCACACACACGCTGGTTTTATCCTTGCACTTGCCATCATTCATTTCATTTGCTGTCTTCTCTTTAAGCTGTGATTTCCTTTCCTCAAAGGTGGGGACTGCATTTTATTCATCCTTTCACTCTCAGTGCCTTACACAGTGCCTGGCATCTAGTAGACTGTCAAAAATATCAAATAAATGTGAGCCTGGCAGCAAGTTAGGAACAACTCAGTTTTCAAGTCAGAAAAGTCTGATTCCAACACCTACCATGAAAACATGTTGGAGTTTATCAGTGATGCTTGGCAGGAGAATGGGTGTTGAGATTAGTTTATCCAGTTTCATTCTAGGTAATTCGTAACAAAGAGGTTCTCAAAAAATTATAATTGACAGAATTATTGAATACAAATTGGCTCTAATTCCTCAAACCATAAATAACTTGGAACTAAAGATTCAGACAAAATTTAGCCTCCGTGAAAGTTACGGAAGGTTTCACTAAACATATGAAAGAATATTTACTTTGTTAAAGCATAGGTCGGTATCTCATCTGGATTATAGGATTACAGGAAAATATTCCAACATCAATTTTACTTAGCAGAAGTCTAATGAGTAAACCCTATGCACTCTGCATGAAAAATATGGGTTTTTCTTACTGTACAAATTTACAATGTAAATATAAACATGATGGCATTTCCTGTCACAGCATTAGTCATTTAAAAACACAAACCTGTGAAGAACAAGGATTTTGACAGCTAAGTAAAAAGCTTTAAATACTGTGGGGAAAGACTGCAGAAAGGACTTTTAGGGATAGCTTTGCTGGTGCAGCCTGATAACACATAACACCAGCTCACTTCCCAAATCCTAGTCACCATTTTCCCAGCCAATTTACATTAACTAATGTTAATTTAAAAAGACACCCACACTTAAACAGGAAAAAAAAAAAGAACAACTAGTTTGGCTTAAAATGTAACTGATTTCCCTACTGACAGGGTGAGTTAAGCTTCTCCCCCAGGCAAGTAGAGACTGTGCCCTAGGCCCACAATGCTTTCAGGAAGCCATGACAATGCTGTAATTTTCTTTAAAATCAGGGGGAAACTTAATATAATCAAGCTAAGATTATATCTGGCTTTATAATGAAGTAGTTTTAAAGTGTATTATTTTTAGTAACTGTTATGAAAGAAGAGCTCCTCAAAATCAAAAGTGCAAATAGTTCCTGGGAAAGTCATGCTGAGGCCTGAACTAGACTAGACGCTACAGATTTGCTATGGTGTTACTACTAGTTGGAATGCGAGGGACATAGTAATGTTTCATCATACCTTTATTTTTCCTCTCTCACCATAAAAACAATAAATACCTCAAAAAGTATTAAAAATTCTTATCAGTTGGTTAGATCTGGATAGGATATCACTCACAAATCCAGTTCAACGGGGCCATGACAGAAAAGGATTTCCTAAGATATCATTTCTCTATCTCACATCTTTCCCTCAAAAACAACTTAGAAATAATCAGAATTTTAGAGAAATGAAGAAAGATGAACTAAACACTGTGAACTGAAAGAAATGCTAACTTAGAAATAACCTACAAGGCTTTTTATCCCATAACATTGAATTAACTGCTTCAATTAATTTCTGAATGTAGGTGGGTAAGTTGAACAATAGTCATACCAAAATGCTAAGTTAATGCAGAATTTAGTAGTATCACCTTAATTTAGTACCCTAAACTGAGTGCGTACTCAGTTACTATAAAGGCTGGTTCCAGAAGTAATGTCATGAATGCCTTTCTCAACTGGGACAACATAACAACATTGGTTCAATTGGCTATTTTGTTTTCATGCCAATGAGGACATTCCTTGATTCCCAGAAAGCTCTGCCTGTGAGTGAATTCTATGTTCACCATTCACAAAAAGTTGGCTGATCTATATTATGACATTCTACCTTTAGCAGTAACTGTTCTGTGGAATAGACCAAAGAGGAAATGATGAGGGATAGAAATTAAACACCCTTCTTTTGGAGTCTTTGTTAAATTTCTCTTGGTATAGAAAGAGGCAAGAAGTAACAGTTTAAGTTTTTGTATCTGTAAACTATTTCCATGATCTTCTAAACATTTTTATAAGAAAGAGCAGTCATCTATCATTCACAATCCAAATTCCAGTATTTGAAACAGAAAATTTTAGGATTTCTAACATTCTAAGCAGTCATTTTTAAAAATCTAAAAGAATGAGAATTTAATATTTTGTCTATGATGTGATTAATAAGACAAGATAATTATATATATTATATAAAAAGAAGTCAAAGTAAACATTTCCTTTCAACAATCAAAATTCACTTTTTTACATTTGAGACCAGTACAGAGGACCTACCAGCAAAAATAAAGCAACAGTTCATCTGTCCCTTTCAAACTATAACATATTAAATTAGAGCGACATCTGACATTATAAGGAAATAGAATATTAAAAGATTTAGCATTCATCCTGCTTTGTTACAACAAGAAATTCCTTTAACATGACTTTTCTGGTTATGGTGGCTCTCTGCATATTTGTAGTGCCTCTCTCCCTTATTATTCTGATAACAGCACCCAAAGTTTCTGTGGGAGAAATACCCTCCAAAGGATAAGACTGACTTCCATGAGTAGCAGTCATGCAGAAGCCCTAGGCAGATACATGACTGATTCAAAACTGGTACTTAATCCAGATCCACCCATTTCAAGTTGCCCTAAGTCTTTGCTGGAACCATTGAGAAACACATGTTTTCATGCCACTGAAATTTCCACAGGTAGAATCGTTAGGGGGAAAGCATGTTCTGAATGAACTCCACAAAAAGGTTTTATGGACTCTACCCTTACTCCAGACCAAAGATATCTAAGAGACCAAGAACTACAAATAGCATAAAGTCATCACCAGTGAAGGGAGGATTACTGTGAACTGAGGGTGGGATTAAGCAGCCAGGTTTGGTATAAAACCATGCGTGGACCGTGGGGGTCTCTTGGTTTTTCACCAGCTTTCAGCTTGCTATAGGGATTCCAGCTGAATGGAACTCAGTAGGATGCATTCACGAATTTATCTTCCTCTCTTCCGAGTTATTCATTTCTTCATTCCCCTTCTTTTGTAAATAACCCTTTATTAACCTTTTTTGTGTGCCTGCAATTGAGTCATTACAAATGCCTTTTAAGCGCACTGGTGAGGACCCACAGTCAGGCAATCCATTTTATATCGGGGTTGCCCTGTAACAGTTAGGCACCTGTTGTGGTTGACCACGTTACACCCATGGTTGACCAGCCCAAAGTAACTCTCCTTGCATTGGTCACTCTAGGGCATTAAGTCTGCAGGACACATGGCATACTCCTTCTGTCTCAAGTCTTGGGAAGTTTTTTTTTTTTTTTCCCCCTTGCATAAAGCTCTCTCTTGTGGATGTGTTTTTGGCCCAAAACCATGAGCTTAAGCAGTTTTATCTCAAGCTTCAGTTCTTTCAGTTTTCTTCCAGCCTTAAGTTTAAATAAAAATATTACCACCAGTTTTATAAACACAAATAACTTGGTAAAACCTGGTGTATGGCAAATGATTTTTGCTTCTATGCACATCCATGGGTGGTTCACAAGTTATCCTTACTTTACAATCTGTGCTTCTGGGTGTCTTTTTGGTAACATGTTTAAGTGCCATTTGCTACATTCTTGGTTCTAAAAGGGGTAATGTTCTACTTCATTTACTAAGAATGTATAACAGCAAATTCTGGCTCTTAATTTAGCTATTAAGAATATGACGGATTAGAATCATACTGCTTTTAATTTAGTTTTTAAAACTATGCAGGACCAGATACAGATTAGAAGAAGTAAAAATCATACTGTTTTTGATTAAGCTTTAAAACGTAGGCAAAGTCAGATACAAGATGCCCTCCATAAACTGTATATGGCGGAGGCTTGACTAATGGCACAGACAAGGGATAAACCTTCCTTTTCCCTGAAGACTGTGCTGGCTTCGCTGTCTTTACGTAACCCCAAAGACAAGAATAAGAAAGAGAGCAATGCAGAGAAGGAAAGAGACTGTCCTAATCACATTGCAAGAGCATATGGAATAAACCTTGTACCCATTAAAACCAGCTGCATGCCTTGGACTTCAAATTTTCCGAGATATCATAAACTGCCTTTCTGTTTGTCTTAAAAAGTTTAAATTTAGTTTCTATTACTTGCAACTAATAGGGGAGAAAACTGATAATGGAATATACTATATCACCACATGTATTTTTTCAGTGCTAAGGGATATAATAGAAATTTTGATATCATACAAGTTCACTCTTTCTTACCCCTCTCTTTGCTGTCTTTCTATTTATTTGATTGACAATAAGAGAATCCAACTATATCTTTTTGCACCACTGGGGCAAAATCATTTATTTATTCATTCAATCATTCATCAAATACTATAAACCTATTATGTGCCAGGCACCCACTGAAGATTCATAATTGAGCAAAACTCACAAATAGTCTACTTTCACAAAATTTATAATCTGGTAATAGGGAGTTGCAGTAAAAATAGAGGTAAACTACATAAATACGTAGGATAATCACATGTGCTACAGAAAAAAAAATAATACGAGAGAGGATACAGAACATGTGGGTCTGACAATGGATTTCATTTGGTTATTGGTTTTTAAATAAATCATTTTTAAAAATGATATATGAGAAAAGACCTAAAGAAAATGAATTCCTTACTGAGGAAGCTCTGGTCCTAGAACTGAATATAGTATTGCTCAATTCAGTAGGATGGGTGGGAAATTTTCCTTACAGGGGTTTATCTAATTATCCAAGGGAGAAACTCACACTGATGCCTCACTTTTGCTGCTACCTCTCTGAGGAAACTGGGCATATTTATTTTGTTTGACTGGACAAACAAGTATGAGATAGGGTTGGCTGTAGGTTCCATGACTCATTATTATTTTCAGTGTGCACTCTCTGGCGTAAAGGTTGTGATGTGAATTGCTGACTAATTTTATAGAGCACCTGGGGCTTCTCAGGGCAAAGGCACTATGTCAACACCAACATTTAACAAATAGCAATGATTGGCCAAATCCTCTGGTGGTGTTAGGCAAATAAAATATGTTCCCTCTTGGAAATTCATGACGTCTACCAGGTTTACCACTAGCAACCTGGATTAAGCAAAAATGAGGCAAAACATTTTTAGAAAGCCACCTTTGTTCCATTGTATACGGCCTTCGAACAACCAGTTAAGTACTGAGTACTTAACAGAAAATTAAAACTGAGTATGATTTTTTTTTTAAATTTCACTAACACAATAAGATCTTGAATAAACATTTGAAATGTTCCTTATCATTACCCAGGAAATTTCATGTTAGTCAGAAATAAGAGTGATACTGATTCAATAATACAAGCAGATCATTTTTCACTAGTTTTTAGAACACATAAAGATCTCTTCAACAAAGAGACCTTTTAAATACTGCATCATCTTTGTAGTTTCTCAAGGTGAATTTTGATTAAAATAATTTTCTAAAAACATAAATGGTTTGCATCATTAAAATGGTAGATGAAATATAATAACATTAATAAGATTTCTTTATGTTTCTAACATTCTATAGGACTATAGGGAAACATAACTAATTTTACTGCAAATTTTTTTGTTTGTTTGTTTAAGATTTGTTTATTTATGCACACAAGAGCCGGGGTACAGGCCAGAATCACCGGAGGTGAGAGGATTCACCAGATACAGAGCATGGAGCAGAATAGGCAGAAGGACCTAAACACACTGCTGAGGGGAGCAGCAGGCAGGACAGGAGAGGTCTGCTGCGTCATGTGGGTCCCCTCCCTGGCCGGGGATCTAACTCGTGCTGCTCTGCCTCAGATGCTTCACAGTGTGGCGCTCAACCCGCTGCGCCACCAGTGAGGCCCCTACTCCAACTTTTTACTCACTCCGTAACACTCTGCACCAAAATAAGCATTTGTAAGACAGAAAGTATATATGTAATATATATGTATACCTATGCGTAATACATATGAACAGATATACGCAACTTATAAACAAACATGAGATGAGGATGTATATTTTAATTAAGAAAGGAATAACTTGGGATAAACCCAGTATTATTCTATTAACTCCAAAGTTCATTAAAAAATTCTCAAAGTTATTGACCATCATTGCTCTTAGAACTACAAGACTCTTTTGCTAAAAGACTTTAGAATTAATAGGACTCACTTATTAGAGTGAGTCTAAGTCTCACTTATCCAAGAGGTACTATAATATTTCAAGCCATACCTATTCTTAGTATTTTTGAATCTCCTTCCAGATGATTTTCTCTGTAGCATAAAGTATACATAGCTTTTATTTAAAAATAAAGTCTTATTTTATCTATTATTTATATATTTTTATTTACCATACCCTGAATATCTGCCATGATAAAAATTATCCTTAGGTATCAATATTCCATTACATGCCTGCACCATGATAACATCATACTAATGCCATTCCAGGATATTTGGCTTATTTTCAGTTTTCAATAATAAACAATGGATGAATCTAAATAGTTCCACATATTCTTAATAATTTCCCTAGATTAAGTTCTTAGACAAGAAATTTCTGGTTCATAGGACTATGAATTTATCTTTAGACTTTTGGTAATCATTATTGAATTATCTCATAGAAAGATTATTCAAATTTTTACTTTTGCTACTAGTGGAAAATAATATCCCAGCTTGAATATACACTTGGCATTACCTGGCAAAGCAAATGTTGGCCCCACTATTGTTTGTTTTCCTTAAGTTTGGGCTTTCATTTATGCTACTAGAAAATTATGTTTATTTTCTTAATGAAGTAATCATGTAGATTTTCAATATGTTTTGGCCATTTTTTTGTTATTGATAGATTTCTAAGGAATTTAAATACATTAAAGTTAATTTTTTTTAGCAATATTAGAAATAGGTTTCCCTGACTTGTCACTTTCCTTTATATTTTATTTATGGTGTCTCTAATGCACATAAATACTTGATTTTTTAAGTATATCTATCAAACATTTTTTCACATTATCTAGTCCTGTTGATATACACAGAAATATCTCCCCATATTAAAATTAAATAATCATCTATATTTTATTTTAGTAATATAACTAAATGACTTTTAGTTTTTACATTAATAAAATTATACATTATATTCATGAATAGAATATTATTTTAATTAAAACAATGTATATATTTCTATGTAAGGTATCGGAAGGAATCTAAGTTGTTGTTATTATTTTCCCAAAAGATTAACTACTGCCTTCATACCATTTATTGAATAGGCATTCCTTTTCTCATTGAATAAAATACTACTTTAATCATATAACAAATAAAAAGGTATATATATGTGTGTGTGTATATATGTGTGTGTTTGTATTTATACACACATGTGTGTGTGTGTACACATATGTCTTATTGGATTCCATTCTTTTCAAATGACCTTTATCTAGTTCTTTGTCTAAACCATCATCCTAATTCTAACAAGTCATTTTATAACATGTTATATTTTTCCAAAATGGTGAGTTCTCCACTTTACCTATTATGTTGCTTTTCAAGTATCTCTAGAATTTCTTGTGTATTTATTTCTTTTAAGTGAACTTTTGAAGCATTTCATCAAAATAAAAATATCTCATTGGTACTGAGTGCAACTGAATAAAATGTGTAGATAAATGGTGGGAATTGACATTATTAATATTTTAAATAGCTTTCCCATAGTTAATACATTAAATAGTTCTTCCCAAGTTATTCCCATGAATAAGCTTGAACTTTAGAAAGAGTCTGAGTAGATTCAAATCCTAAGTTTCACTTCTTACCAATTTTATGATCTTGTACAAGTGACTTAATTTTTCAGTATCCTTGGTACAAAATTTGCAAAACTGGATTAATAACACTACTTACTTCACAAGATTATATAAAATTAACAAATCATTTAATTACAATATGAAAAGCACTTAAGTATTAATTAGCATGAGATATTATGTGTCCAAACTTTCTTTTTGTTAAGATTTGTTTTTGTTTTTTCATTAAAAACTTTTCTGAATTTTTACTATCTTCATTCAAAGGTATAGTATGATCTTGTGAGTGGAAGCTTGTGCTATTTAGAAAGGTATTTTAGGACCTCCCTGGTGGAGCAGTGGATTGAGCGCTACCAGTGAGGCATCCAGGACACAGCAGTGGGAGTTCACTCAGCTGCCAGGGAGGAGGCCCCACATTGGACAGCAGACCTCTCCTGCCTCCCCTGCTCCTCCCCTCAGCAGTGTGTTTAGATCAATCTGCCTGTTCTGCTCCCTACTCTGGCTATGGTGAATCCTGTCACCTCCTGTGACTCTGGCCTGTACCATAGTGCTCATATGCATAAATAAATTGTTAAAAATAATAGAAAGGTATTTTATTTTTTCCATTATAACATAACTCATTATTATTCTTCCACCAAAAAGCTATTTTTTTTTCTTATATGCATTTTGTATCTGGTTAGTTTTTTGAATTTCCACATTATTTCTAATAATCTTTCAGTATAATACCTTCAGTTCTTCCAGGTAAATGCCAGAAAGCCACTTTTTACTTTATATTTTATGTTCAAATAAATGTATTAACTAGAACTTCTCAAACAATATACATAGCAATATTTTAATATTACATCATAATGCTTATAATGAACATGATTCTAATAGAAATTACTCACACTTAAAAATGTTTGATTGCTGAGACAGATGCTATAGTCACATGATGCTATTTCACTACGTATTATTTTTTGCATTGACAGTGAATGGATATTACAACCTGATCAAATACCAGTTTGACACAGGGCATTACAAACCTATTTTCCTTTTAACCTATCAAAATGATGGTTCCTTGAGCAGATTACTTTTCCTTAATCACATGGACATTTATGGATCAACCTTACTCGACAGCATTAGGACTGTTTTAACAAAATGGAGGATTCAATTTACAAATATTATACCCAGGATTTTACCTTTTTATTTAATAGTTAGATCATTTAAAGTAATTTTCGATTGCATTTTGATCAACCTACAATGAATTGTAAAGTTAACGCCTTTGTATGGAATCCAGAAAAGATTTAATGACATATTAACTATGTCTTAAAAATACATAAATACTTTCAAAGAAATTCTCTGGAACTAATATTCCATACAGCTTGTATTTAAAAACAACTTTTCTAATTATTTACCAAACAGATAATGCTTTACCAAGGTTCTACCCTTCAATTTGTGTCAATTTGGTATATCCATATATACAAAATATGTACTTTTTTATAGAAAGGCAGAATTTAACCAAGATTTGTTGGTCATTATTATTCTATTATATATAATTAAAATTTTTTTCTATATGTGTGTGTGTGTAACTATATATATATACATACGTAACTGTTTCACCAACTGTTAAGTATGACTGCTGCCTCATTTTTTCTCACCACAGAAAACTGGGAAAGACATTTTGGGAAGTGAGAAATAAAGCATCCTCTCTGAAGTCTTTGCCATCCCCCAGGAGAAACACTATAATCTAATAGATGAGTCTCCATGCCAACAGTGCACACCTCTGTGATCATTCTTTTCCTAATCACCAGGGAGTAATTTTCCACTTCTAGCTCTGAAAAGAGGGAGCATGGTTTCCCCCTCCTCATAATCAAGCTGCTAAGTGATTTAATAGATGTTTCATAAATTAAAAAACAATAGTAAGATTTATAGCAGGAATACTCCTTGATAGCTTATCTCCATTCTTACAGCCTGGCTCTGAATACAGGGGGTACTTTTGGATTATTTTTGGAAAGAGCATGTACTTTTTTCACATTACATAACACTTTAAACAACATTAAAAAGAATGCCTAATGAGATTTTACAAGTAGGTATTTTAAATATTTTATACCACATAACTGAGAAAGATGAACAGGACATAATAAACTTTACTTAATATTTCAGGAACAAATATGGTAAGCTATTGTTTTAAAAGTAAAGATAAGGCAAGCATTAGAAAATCAGACTATCAGAGATTCTGGAAAGAGATTAAGCCTTTCATCCGACAGACCTTGATGATGTGTCCCTCATTTACCAAGTGGATAATAGAGGAAAGTTTGGATTATATTAATAGCTACAGGTTCTTGAACACTGGCCACATAGTTGGCATAATGCTAAGTGTTGTAAACATTAGCTCCATCGCTCTCCAGGCAGAACGGAGGAAAGCTGACACTGCTTTAGCTACGAGGTGCCAGGCACCAGATCAATGAGTTCTTCATAGGAGCCATCTTCTTACAGTTCCCCACCAACACATAGAATAATGATTATTCCCCCATTTTGCAGATGAGGAAACGAAGTCTCAGTTCCCATAGCAGTAGAGCTAAGTGACATGTGATAAGGACAACATCCATGCTGTTTTTGTTAGACCACTGCTTCAAATGACTCAATTTGTTTCTGAGAATAGCAGCTAACTCTTCAGTGACGTATAGCACATCAGGCAATAATCTAACTGCTTTACACACATCTTCTCCTCAAACTTTTACACCAGGCCTCCCTGGTGGTGCAGAGGATTGAGCGTCACACTGTGACGCATCTGCAGCACAGCAGAGTAAGTTCGATCCCCAGCCAGGGAGAGGACCCACATGGCACAGGAGACCTCTCATGGCTCGCCTGCTGTTCCCCTCAGCAGTGTATTTCAGTAGATCTGCCTGTTCTGCTTCTGCTGTCTCTGGTGAATTCTCTCCCTTCCTGTGCCTCGGGCCTGTAACTCAGGGTTTGTATGCATAAATAAATCTTAAAAACCTTTACACCTATCTTATAAAATAGGGAGCATAATTGTCCCCTTCTCCACTTTGTAGAAAAGGAGACTGAGACATTTCAGAAGATGACCTCTCCAGTCACAGCTAGTGTGTGACAGGACTGGATATATATCCAAACTCTTTAATTCTAGATTGCAAGCTTTTTAAAATCATTATACTTTCACTAAATCTATCAAAAAAAAAAGGTAACTGTATTTGGGGAATCATATTTCCAAAAATCTAAAGGAATATGAATGAAATTAGCATCTGGAAGAGCAGGTCATTCTTTCTAATTCTAGGATGGGTGGTTTCCTTAGATGTCAACTATTCTGAATCTCCACTTAGGAAGTTACACAACAAAACACAATTGAAACTGTGACAGAAAGTGAACCATGAAACAACTGTAGGCATCTGAATCAGAAGTAGGTCTCGCTTTTCCAAAATAGGTCAGTTATACCTGACTACAGAGACTTTAGGATTCTATTTCTATGTTCATCACAGTCATTTCGAATGATACAGTGAAAACCAGAAACAAATACTAAGTGACTATCTGAATAAATGTGTTTCCATTCTAAATGTCTGAAGAGGTAGGGGTGTAAGAAGATGCAACTCATAGGACACAAATGTAAATTTATTTATTGAGAAAATATAAAAAAGAACAACAGGAAACAATGACAAGTCTAATTCCTCTCTGAAGGTCTCCCTGATCTTCAGCCCTCATCTCCAACTTGTTGGAAAATAAGGAAGATTGTTGGTTCTCTGTGAACTCTTTCTATTCATCCCTTTAGAAACAAAAGCAAAAGGAGTACTTG
This sequence comes from Galemys pyrenaicus, assembly GCA_019455555.1. Taxonomy (NCBI): domain Eukaryota; kingdom Metazoa; phylum Chordata; class Mammalia; order Eulipotyphla; family Talpidae; genus Galemys; species Galemys pyrenaicus. The sequence continues at coordinate 2,141,450 of JAGFMF010011684.1, forward strand.
GCACCACTGATATTTTCAGATCCAGAGATGGATATGTAATCAACCCCTGCCTCTTCCACCACTTCTATCTCAATGGTAAGAAGGCCATTCCCAGTAAGTGAAGATTTCCCACAACCCTCACTGCCATATAAAGCAGTGTCATTGGTCCAGTGCCATGTGGTGTGCTGACCTTTTTTACCACTAATGCTGAGATGAGCACAAGCTTCTTTAGAACATAACAACCTGTGTTCCTGGCCACCAAGGTAATTTGTGGAGGAGCATACAGTTTGACTTCGGTAAATATATAGGTCAGGTTTCCTTAATTTTTAAAACTTTTCCTAAATTTGATGTGCCTTCTAGCTGGTTTCTGGGATTTATGAGCTCTGTGTTTAATTTTTCTTAACAGAAACGTCCTATAGAACATAATGGGAATGCTGTATGTTCACTTTTTATGCAAAGTGCTCTCTCAAGGGGCAGTAAGTGTCACTCTCACTAGAGGTCCACACGCATGAGACAGGGCACCCCATAGGCAGTTGGCAGGGTTGTGACCAAATCCTAGCCGGGGTCATAATGTTCTGACTTTTTATTCAAATTTATTCTCATTGTCCACGTGTTTATTTCACCCCAGGAATTCACTGTGCTAAGTGCCTCCTATTTAACAATCCTTTAAGGCCATACTTTGGCTTCCACATATGAAAGGCATTCCTGCTGTAGACAGCTGAGTGATGTAGAAGGGGCCATGGCCATCATGACTTCAGAATCTTGCTTTGCTTTGAGGCAGTAACTAGTAAAGGTACTGGCTATTACAGTGTTCTTCATTCTTCACCCAAATAGTATGTCACAAAAAAATATAGTTCAGGGTTTGGTACAAGTATATCTTTGTATTCTTGAAAAATCAATATTGTGTTCTTATCACCTAACATTTCTCTTGTTTTCCTGGTAAGTTTGGCTACTATGTAGCTATGAGAAAGATTTCTGGCCTCCTTCAGAACACAATAATCCTTATTATTGGAACATCTATTTTATCTTTGTCCAATTTTCCCTATTTAAAATTCTGAATAAAACAAAAGCTTTGTTGCCTTTTTGTAAAATACTACAAGTTCTTTTTGTAAATAGGCCAGAAAGAGAAAGGGAGAAAGAAAAAGGGAGTGGAAGGAGGAAGAGAGTAAACAAGTTACCAAGCAGGTAAACATATCAAAGTATCAAATGGCTACCATTTATATTTTTTAATGATTCAGAAATTTATTTTCTAATGAATAAAACCTTAATGAAATGGTATGCAGAACCACTATCTCTAGAAATCCTTTTTATAAAGCTTTGTCAAATAATAGAAGAGATAAGTAGAATGGTGAAATAAATGAACTGAACTTTTTGCAGGCAGAGAAGTTTTTGATCTCATATTTCTTATTCACCTCATCTCAGAGTGTTTTTTCCAAAGTAAACATAAATCACAAGGAGTTTTGCTAAATCTAGTATGGTCTACTCTAAAATTAAACTTTGTATGGCTGTAGGTTTCACTTTTATGCATAAAGTCTTTTATACCACTCCAAGCAATATAATAACTATTGAAAATGCCACATGCTCTGATTTTTACACCAACTTGTAATCTATACTATGCTTCTTCACCTTCTACATTGGTAGACACTTGTGAGGCTACCCCATGATTTTATCTCATGATCAGGACAGGATTCTTGGGACTGAGAATCTTTGCATGCCAAATCTGCCATCTTTGATAACTGACTAGGTATCTAAAAGTTATAGAGACACTTGGCAGAGCAGAAGGTGTCTACCAGATATCCCTTCTTGTTTTGTCAGATCTTTAAAATATAATGGTTTATAGAAGATACTTTAGAAATACTTTGTCATTATGTTTATGCCCATTGATGTATGCCCTGTGATTTAATAAAATCATTTACAGTTTCCACCATGGTTGGTGGACCCTCCTTTTAGAGAACAAAGCATTTTATTTAATTAAATTAGGTAAAATAGCAATATGGAAATGCAGGAAATAAACATTGTAGCCAGCCAACACTAAACACAGCTCAGCATAGCTATATTTGCAAATGAAATCAGCTCAACAAAGCAGGATAAACTGACAAGGCAATGAATGCAACCGGGAAAGAGAGCATCTCTGGAAGCACAGACCCAGCAGTAGGTTCCTTCAGCTCTTCCAGTTGAAAAAAACTGGTGACAGAATGATCTGCCCTTACACCCCACCCCTTAAAAATGATTTATATTTAATATGGCATATCATCAGTGCCTTCACAGGGCAGCTACCTGCTTGTGCTAGAACCATAAGCTTGAGGACTATTTTTTAAATAATGAATGAGTACAGATTTAAAGCAAAGGAGATTTATCCATTTTCTTCCAAATCTTAATTAAGCATCTATTATATATTAAGTGCTAGTCTAGGCTGTGAGTTACAATACAAAGAAAACAACAACAGATAAATGTTGTGTTCCCCCCCCCCCCCATGGCACTCAAGTTCTAGTTGGAGGGATGTGAATATTAAAATAAATACATAAACTATAAGGTATCTTAGGAAGTGGTAGGAATGATAAAGAAAAATATAGCAGGAGAGTCCCAGGGTAGGGATTTAGTATGAAGACTGAAGTTTTAAATCTATTGCTTAGAAAATGTCCCACTGAGGTAACTAGTGAATGAAGGCTTGTGGGACTGAGCCATGCTACTACCTGGTAAAAAACAAACTGTTGTTTACATTTTCAAGCAGCAGTCTATAGATGACAGGAGAGAAGAAGGGGAGTTAAGGTCAACAATGTGGAGAAAAACCATTTTTATTAAAAAAATTCCTATTTTTGTAAAAAGAAATAGAGAAAAGTAAAGGATTAGAGTATATAGATTCTTAAAACTTGAGGCATTAAAATATGTTGCATTTGATACCATAATTACAGGTTACACCCCCAGACACCAGGCATTCAGTTCAGTTCCTTGTAGCACAAATAGTTCCAGGGAGAAGTTAGAAGGTCTCATCTCTTGGTCTGGAAAGTCATGTCAGGGTGATGGTTTAGAGGAGTGAAAGGATACTAATTTTGCTATGTTCACACCATATGCAACACCCACCAACACAATGTGTGTAACTCCCCGTCTCACAGATAGGAGCAAAACATGGGCTTATCATAGAGCCAAGCCACAGAGTAAGTGAGAAAAATCAATGAGTGGTGTGGGAGGGTTATGAATTTCAGTGGTGCAGCTTTAATTCTTTTATACTAAATTTAGCCTTGAAGAATGGAAACACCAGGAAAGAGAAAGAGCACGGACCCCAAATACCCATATTCAAGTAAGATCATCGTTCTGTTCTCCTCAGGAATGGGGTAACTGTCTCACTGCCATTGCTTCATTCGCTAAATGAGTAACATTAATATATTTAAAATTCCTAACTTGGTACCTCTTAACCCTTCATGTGAGACCATTTAATGATCTACTATCTTTTAAGAGAATCCAGTCATTGTAAAAAAGCCTGAATGTATGTGTCCATTTTGCTATTTACTACTATAGTTTAATTATAAGAGAAAACTTAAACTAATACAATTCTTACTTCATAGAAGCCATCTTATGGTTTCTAGTAATTTTGGATCCACCAGTAAGTGTGGATCCTTTCAATGTCTTTCAAAACAAAGAAGTCAATTTACTACATAAATTTTCTTTAAGAAAATTAATAGGAAAAAAAAAGTCTTTGTTTTTGAGAAGTTTAATGTTACTAATTTCAAACCACTGACACCTCTATAAGCTGGACATAAGCTATAAATAGTAGTGTAAATGAGGCTAATTTTCCATGTGAAACTTCCTGGTATGACAATATTTCACAAAGTCATTCTCAGAGTTCACCTATAATGTCAAAAGTCAACAATAGCTAATTGTTTATGAATGCGTTCCCACAATATGGACCATGTTGCTAAAATGCTTTACTGACTTTCTCACTAGAAAAGCTAAAAATATAAAATTTTTCCTAGGATTCTATTGGAAATTTTGAAAAGTTGCATCATACAGTACTCAAGAATAGTTTGGTTTGTTCCCATTTTCTGGAATGATTCATCATCGATCAATCACATTTTTGAAGGACTACGTCTGTTTGCAAAATTTCCATTTTCCTATCCAAAGCACATGGGAATCATTTACATAAAAATAAAGGAACATGCCACCCTTTACAAATACGAATTTCTTGACATACAGTCCAGTGAATTGTGGCAATTCCAAGTCTTTAATAGATTCAAGTTTAAAGGAATGGTATGTTATTTGAAAGGGTTTCCAAGATACAGGGGCAGCCTTGTTTTGCAGACAATATTTCTTAAATATTTGGTTTAGGATATGACACCAGAGGCCTTGGCAGTGGATACTCTGAAGAAATGTAAAGTTTAATAAATCCATGAAAATGAGTCCCAGATGTGGGGTATTATGGATGATGCCCATAGTCAAATGTGTAAAGTCTAAATATAATAAAGATCATAAATCTATCCTCAATGATATAATGCCAGGTAAATACAATTAATTTAAAACTTTTACTAACCTGTGAGTTGACACCGATTTTAGGTCTTAAAGAAGTAAAAAGATGTAAGAGAAATATTCTACCTTGAGGATTGTTAACAATTAGGCAGGGAAGGCAGATAAAAACCTACTAATTCATTCATTTCTTAACTCATTCATTCAATTTAAGTATACGTTGTTACTGGGTTAAATACTTGTTGGTGATATCAGGATACATGAGAGCTGGCTTTCTAATATTTGTATTTCTTAGCAGGGGGAGGAGAGAGAGGTAAACAGCTGATTATAATGCACTGAGAATTCTGCTCATGAAGATCAGACAGGAGCACAGCACTCCAGGTCTGGGCCTGGAGGGGGTGGAGTCAGAACTAAAAAAGGAGACATGGGTGGAAGCTAGTTAGGACGAGCATAAGCAGACTGTGCAGTGGCTAGAAAACGTGCCTGAAACAGAGAACAAGTTCATTGCTCCTAAAGAGGATTGCTTCTTACAGGATATGGCCAATAGAGAGAGAGGGTACTGGTAGGAAGGTAGGCACTGGGTCACAACAGCCAAAGGCCTAGCTAAAGACTTTGTGTTTTATCTCTAGGGCCCTAGAAGCTATTAAGACATTTTTTTCCAAAACCTTTGAAAGAATGACAGTGTAAGATAATAAAACATGACAGTATAAGATAAATGAGCCTGACTTATAAACTAAGACAAATATTTCAACTGTTCACCAATTTTCAGTTATTTTTTTTAAGATGCATTTATTTATGCATACAAGAGCTGGGGTGTAGGCCAGAGGTGTGGGAGGGGCAGGGTGAGAGGATACACCAGAGTCAGAGTGGGGAGCAGAACAGGCAGATTGACTGAAATACACTGCTGAGGGGAGCAGTGGGCATGGCAGGAGAGGTCTGCGGTGGCAGGTTGGGGCTTTAATTCATGCTGGAGTGGCTGCGGATAGCTTCACAGTACTGTGCTTAATCCCTTGTGTGATCAGGGAAGCCCCAAATTTTCAGTTTTTGTCTCCTTTTGATACCATAGGAGATTTGTGATTCGGTTTCCTTTAAGCAACAAATTTGTGTTGCTTTGAAAAATGAAATAGGATTCGCTTTTCTGAATGGAGGCATCCTCTATCAAGATCTTAGAAGCCTATGGATGGAGGTGTTGCTCTTAGGAATCCCATGGAGACTACTGGTCTGCAGGGTATCCAGAACTCACAGTGGGTTTATCTGTTACTGCAGTACAATTTTACCTACTCTAATGTACCTACCCAAGTAACGGAAATATTCTTATCATTAATAAACTACTACCTCTGAATTGTAATTTGTCAGTGAAAACAAGTTAATGTGGCCTTCTTAGAAGTGCCTCAACTGTTGAAAATAAGTTTGTTATACTGGTAAATCCAATGACTCCTTCCAGATTAGAAGCAGTAATTACTGAGAACTTTAGTTTATGCATGTACTTATAGTTTTTAGCTTTGAAATGTTTAAAGATGCAATCAAAGATGAAGGTGTATATTTAGTTTAATAACTGCTAGAAATAGTAATTTAGTAAATATCTATTACAATATTTTTAAAGAATTAGCTCCAAAAAGCAAAAATTGTACGTTTGCATGCATTTTATTATTTGTACTTTCTGACTATTATGCTTACTATGTGATTCCCAGCACCAATTTTTCTTTACCTTATGTGTCCACAAATATTTAGAAATATTGAGGAATGCGGAGGAAGTCAGCATCTTCTTTCTGAGATGCATCTAACTATCTTTTAAAATTCACCAATATGACATTCTTTGAATGTGATTCTAAGCCTTCTGTATCAGCTGGAATTTTATGTGAGCATTACACAAAGAAAATTGCTTATCTTAAGCTTACAAAATCAGAAAATTTATGTCATCTAAAATTTTACATGGTTTAGGTCTCAGGAGAGCAATATACTATGGCCAAGACACTTTTAAAAAGATGGGAGTGAAGGAAACCACTTCCTGAATAGACAAGATATAACTTTGCCTGTAAAATCAGAATGCCTTAGGCAAGACTTTTGAGATTTGGTCAAGATCATCCCTTGGGTTCAGAACTAACCCTTTCAAATTGCATGAAAATTAGAAAACAAATGAAGATGCTATCGACGGAAATTCATTTCCAAGTTAATCATTGGTATGGAAATCATTAGAACAAGAGTTATTTATTAAAAACCATTTTTTCTCTCTGTCAAAATTATTTTAAATGTGTGCACTTTGAAATAAAGCATATTTGTCTAGTTAGGTTTGAGTCCTCTTTTAAAAAATCACTTACAGCTTTTTTCCTTTTTCCATGAAAACAATACCACTTTAAACAAAGCAGAACCTTAATATGAAAATGAGGTTGGTGTCAAGAAGAACATTTCATCTGACATTTTCTGTGAACTGAGATGTCTCTCAGTAGTGCTAAATACTCTGGACAACAAGATAGGTTACTGGGAAATGCTTCACACATATCTTAATCATTTTATAAAATCAGAGATAATAATTAACCTGGAGACTTTTTCTCATTTCCTTAGCAGTGATGTTTACCTACTGATAAGTATCAAAGTGCTTAAGATTTACTTGTCCAACTCAGAGAAAGAAGTTGTCAATTTGCTGATTCCAAACTGTTGCCAGTGGGCTCCAAGTTGTCATAGCCTATCTGGGCGCTGCCAGGCTCTGAGGAAGTGACTGGGTGGGGTGGCAGCAGGTATCTGACACGCTACTGAGCAAATGACCTGAGGGGGCCTGAGAAGAGAAGAGAAAGTTTCACACATGAAGTGCTTAGAGCCAACGAAATTTGAGCAGGAAAATGCTTCACCTGAGCAGCAGGATTCATTGATAAAGACAGAAGCAAATAAAAACACAGGTTAGTTAACATAAACTCCCCAAAGAGGATGCGATTCCCTGCAGCCACAGCACCAATAGGAAGATACCCTGCAGTAGTTACTTGACTACAATTTAGGCATATCATCTGAGGGCAGAGCACCCTACAGGCTGTGAGGAAATTATAATAAGTGGCATTTACTCAGTAGTCATTATGTGCCAGACATGGTTATAAGTGCTTGGGGGGCAATAACTCCTTTAATTTTCACTACTGCTGAGTTAAGTATTATAACTTGCCCTTTGTTCAGATGTAGAAATGGAGGCATAGAAAATGGACAGAACTTGACCAAGGTCGTATAACTAGTTCAGAGAAGATCCAGAATGTAGTCCTAAAAAGGTTGTCTCCAATGCCCATGCTTTTAACCACCAAGCTTTACCATCTCTTAGAGAGGAAATTACAAAGTAATTCCCAGTCTTTGCTTCCACATTATAATGAGCAGGACAATGCATAAAATGATAGATGCCAAGTAAGTGCTAAGAAATACATAGTTATTGAAATGGGATATAAAAAGAGAAGTTAGAAGATGCAAAAAAAATATCGATAATGTCCCTTGAATTGGATGTGAACAAGGAGGGACAGTGGAATGGAAAACAGAAAGAAAGCACAGGCTGAAGTCAGAAGGGCCTGGATTCACATTTCAGCTCTATCCTTCTAAATTGTGAAGGTAAGTTACTTAGTGCTTTAGTTCCCCTGTCCATAAGGACAGCAAAACTTATTTCAAAGTATGTTCATGAAATTTAGCACAACTTGTTATGGGCAGGTCTCGGTGTAGTACTTCATAGAAACTAGACACTTAATAGTTTTATTTTCCAGGTATGGAGGGGAAAATTTTTAGGTTAAGGGGAAAGCACATTAAATGAATCTGTAAAAGCCAGAAAGATAACTTCTATCAGCAAAGTTCCAGGTGACTAAATGAGTTAAGAGTCTGATTTGTACTTGGACTGGAGAGAGAACATCCCTTATATTAGGAGGCCCCAAAGCCAAGAAAAGTTGCATGTCATTGGTTTTAACCAATAAGTCTTATACACTTTGTGCAAGTCCATGAGTATAGCAAGACAGTGAGAGATGCCTCAATAGGAAAACTCACTGCATTTTTGGTGAAACAGGCTGATCTGAAGGTCATTCATCAGTCAGAGCTATGTTTGTTCAAATATGTATAGAGAACTAAGGATGGCTGACCAGAAAACAGAGAATAGGGATTAATTAACTGACCAAAGGAATGTTTGTTAGGGTATACAATGGATAAGGCAGAGATGATAAGGAGCTCCCTGGAAACTTATTCCTGTGAGGGAAATTGACAAGAAAACAACATGTATAATATCATTTGGGTAGTAATCTTTAGGAACTGAACACAATACAGTTCACAGGCTGGAGAGGAAGCACAGATGTCTAGGATACAAGGTTTTATGGGGTAAAGGGATAGGGAGATGTATCTTCTAAGAGGAGACAAATATTCCAATAAATCTCAAAAAAAGAGGTAGGTATCAAGGAACAGATTGAGGGAGTTCAGGAGAGGAGATATTCTGACTGAAAGGAACTGCACAGACAATGGCTGATAAATGAAGTAAGGCAACATATTTATGGGGCTGCAAAACAAGTCCCATGAACAGGCTGTAGTTGGGGTGGCATGCAAGATTGAAAACCCATGCACTAAATATACTGGAGATCCAGGGAAGAAAACACAGCAGTGGGATAGGGTTGGCTCTTTCCTTTACAGAGGTATCTGTGGAAGGAGAGGGGCAAAGAATGTGTGGGTGATGACATTGGAGGCCTGCATACTATTTAGAGAACTATTTCATGGAGCTCAGACCAGATACAATTTCAGGGTCAATGGTTGATAGTAAGAGGGATGCAAACTAATAGATTATGAAAGAAGTCAAATAAGGAATGTTAGATGACCTGCTTCTCTGTAGTGTCAGGTAAAGTGTTGGGAATATGAAAGTGTGAGACAGATGTACAGCTCCAGAATGTCTAAGGGCAGCTGTTCCTTTCTGTTGTTTCTTTCCTGCTAGCCTCTGTCACCTTGTCCTTGCCTGCCCTCTGGAATACTTTCCCTTGTCTTATAACTAGGAATTTGAACTGGAGTACTTGACAACTGAGGAGACTGTCAGGAAAACAGAGGGCAATGAAGACACAGAGGAAATAAAAAAACAAAACAAAACCTAAAAAGAGCATTGGAAAATTAAATGTGAAAATATTTTATGTAAATACAATCACGTGTATTTGTGTGTAAACAGTGATATCCTTCACCACCAGAAGGGTCTTCTTAACACATGGGGAAATGGAAATATCACAAGCTTAGATGGGAGCATTTGGCTTTTACATTTGAAAGGTGCTCATAATTTGATTTTTAGAGAAACATAGGTGAGATGAGCATTCTTGATTTTAGAAATGCAGTGACTGCAGGACAATATAAAGATCTGGATAGATTATTCCCTGCCCATCTGATTAGCTTCATCTCCCAACTCTGTGCCTGCCTCCATACTGGTTCCATGGGTTTTTTTCTTTACGTTCCCCACTCACAACCTAGCATTTACCATATAAGATTCTTTCTCTTGTCTTTCCTTTCTTGACTAATTCTTAATGGATCCTTCAAATCACAGTGTGAGTCCCCCTTCCTCAGGTAAGTCAGTCCTGACCTAGTAACCAGGTCAAAAGTCATCTCAGATTCTTTTTCGTAATGTCTCTTCTCTTTCATAGCATTGGCGCCCATCACAGTACTATGTCCATGTGTACATGTATGTGTGTGTGACATAATTTCATTAGTGCTTCTCCAAGCCACTTGACTGTAAATTCCAAGTGGGAGGGAATGATTGCATTTTGCACAGCATTATACTCTCAATGTCTGCAAATAAATGGTGAATGAAAATGAGAGCACACAAGCATAGGCGGAGGAAGTCAGGGTATGGTAAGAGGGTCAGAGAACAGCACCGAAAAAAGGTGTCAAAGATCAACTTAATTCATTGAACATTTGCCTGTCCTAAGTATTAGGTATACAGTATGTTTTCTCCTTCTCAGCTGAGTAGGACAATATTGCTCTGTGTAATTTTATTTAGTTATTTTTTTTTTTTTTAGTTTCCTAAAATTTTAGACTACAACAGAAGCAATGCTGTTTAACATACTTCTGTTAAAATCCAAAGGTGAGTGTTCTTGGTCCTGCAATTTTCATATTACAGGTTTTCTGTATTAGCTTTTAGTCTATCAAAATCAAATGCAGATTTGAGGCATAGTAACTTTTATTCAAGGTATTAACATCATTGTCTAAATTCATTGAAAGTATAGTTTATTTTTGAAAATTCATTCTTCTATGTGTTTCTAATCATTTAGTCACCTCAAAAAGACTGATTTCACATCTGAAGTCAAATCCTTGCTTTTCTCTTGTGATTATAAGGACTTAGTAAATTAGAGCATGGCCAATGTCCAATAGTTAAAAGCAACTCTTACAATTACTCTTCTTAAACTACCTGTGGGAGATGGTCAACATGCAGTTCTTTGGCATCTATTCAGGAAGGACATGGAATTATGGGTGAGGAGGGTAAAATTCAAATTAGTCAATCTCTTATTACAGATGTAGTTATCAAGCAGGGAGTAGGCCTATTAGAAAAGAAGGTTAAAGTGAAAGATAAACTGAAATTATGAAAATTATCTGATATTTTGCCCATAATCAAATCACTGTGAATATAAAGTTGATTATATCAATCTTTACATACAGTAAAGTAGTGCATATTCATATTAAAGTCATATGAATTTTTACAAGGTAAAATACATTTTTTTAAAAAAATATAATACTGACTTTTTCTAAAGCTTTAAGGACATTTATGTATGAAACACAATGAAATATTTCAGTTTCGGTTCAGTCAGGATAAACATCACAACTCCACTGAACCTAGACAATAGTAGATGGGGGCAGCAAGGCTCTCATTGTTAAAGTAGGAGGTCACAGATAAGCAAAGGGATGAATGATACAGCTGGTAATGAATTTGAATTGGAAGCATCAGTATGAGCTCATATTTTTTAAACTCTATCACCGGCTTTTAATCTATCTAATCACATATACAGATAGTTACATACAGGCAGATTTGTAGACTTTTGTATACACACAGGGGAGTATACACACAAATATTTCCCTGATCTATCAGTCAAGAGAGTTTACAGCAGTGATAGCCAGTAGCAATAGGCATATGCAGGACCCAAATTATTGTTATTAATATTATTCTTCAATGAAAGGCACTAAGGAACCTCAGAAAAATGGTTGATTCTAGGATGGGCAAAGGAAATGTACAAGAGAAACTTGAATCTTCTATCTTGCTTTAAATTAAGGAATTACTAAAAATTAAAATTGCTTTAAATTAAGGAATTGCTAGAAATTAAGTGCTAAAATAAAAAAGCCTACAGTAATAGAGGATAGAAAGGACTCCCAGTGATCAAAGCTGGAACAATGTGAACAACAATATAGCATTGAATTATAAGCTAAAGAATAAAATAGATAGCCATGAGTTCATACTGATAATATACAAATAATTGGATAAATAAATAAATGGATGCTGAATAGACAAGTCTTCTATAGAGAAGAATTCCAAATATTTTATTCAGTAGTCTGCCTCCAAGGAGGTTGGATAACTCTCCCTTCTTAAGTGTAGCTACTCATAGAAATTTTCTTTTGAGGAGTTTCATATGAAAATAAAAAGAATAAGTTTACAATGAAAAAAACAATTAAAGAAAAACCTCATCTGGATGACCAAGGTTAACATCAATAGTAATAAGTTATTTTGATAGTATGATAAAGATGGCACTTGACTCTCTAAGGTCTTCTCAAAACACTTTAGTGTAAGCATAAGAAAGATGTCATAAAAGCTAAAATATGAGAAATTCTACAATATACTTGATCATTATTCCTCAAAACTGTCTCAGAAACAGTCGCAGCCAAGAGGAATCTAGGGAACATGACAACTAACTATTATGCTATCTTAGAAAAAAGACAATAGGCAAAACTCAGGAAATATAAAGCAAGTAGGGACTTCTTGAAAAGTATTACTATTGTTCATTAATTTTAAAAAGATTATTATATAAGGCAATAATAATCATAGAGGAAAGTGGGTGTCAGGGAGATGCACTATCTTTGCAATTTTTCTGTAAATCTAAGAATGCTATAAAATAAAGTTTATTTAGAAACCCAGTCAATCTGCCTGTTCTGCTCCCCACTCAATATTTGGTGAATCCTCTCATCCCTTATACCTCTAGCCTGTACTCCAGTTCTTGTATGCATTAATAAATCTTTACCAAAAAAAAGATGAGGACTGAATGTGTGATACGCCTTAAAAAAAAAACCTAAATTTATTTTATAATTCTATAAATTTAAGTAACTGGTATAACTAAACAAGTCTAATTCTGCTCACATAATTACTTTCAAAACACATAATATTCCTCATATATTAACCTCCATCATTTGTTTCCCCTAAATTTCTTTAGAAAATACTAGACCATGTTACATATCATCAATTAAAGCCAATGTAGAATGTTGGGGAATTGGTAAACATATGACTCAGATAAAGAAAACTTTAATAAATGTAAGAAAGAATTTAAGTAAGACATGCATTATCTATATAGATATATCTTTGAAAAAGACAGAGTCAAGAATGGCTTAGTGTTCTAAAACACACACAAAAAAAATGTAAGACAAACTAACAAAGAAATATGAAGTTTTAAAACAACTAGAAAACAGATCTAATTCAACAATTTGTTATCATTTATTTATGATTTTTAATATTAGCAAACAACACATGTACATGAAATGTTTCTTCTATATTAAAACACCCAGACCTATTTTGGGGCTAAATCTGTGTTACTGAAATGCACCCGCTAGAGTTCAGATTTGCTGTACAAAGAACTAGGCTCATCCAAACACCCGTCTTCAATTACTACATTATTTTCTTTCTTTAACAATCACTGTCCTTCATCCACTTTCTAAGGGTAAGTTTGCATCTACACTTGTCACTCTCTTCTGAGTCCTCTCCAAAATGTGTGCAGCCTGGATGTGAGCACAGTATTCCAGGAGAGGTATGACTGAAGCAGGGTCAAGTGCACTCATAACCTCTTTACTTTGAGTCATTCTAGTTCTATTAATGTAACTCAGGTTGTTATGTGAAATCTCCAAAATAGGTTCCATATTTTACTTTCTGATGGCAGACACAAATACTACATTATCTGTAATTACTGTGAATGAGGTTGGCACATTATTACTTGGTTGTGAATACCATATTTGGTTTCCAGGAGGAGTAGAGTATCCACGTATCACAGCCCTCCTGTGACATCACAGCCAGACTGTCACAACTCCACAGAATCTGGACAATGGTGGATAGTGGTAGCAAGGTTCTCATTATAACCTCACACAAGCTAGCATATCTCCTGCCCTCCAGTTACTCTAAAAAAAAATAAATAAATAAAACCACCTTTTACTTTGTTTGTTCTAGCTATAAAGATATAAAATCAGAAGTAAGCATAATGGTGGGGAAAGAGTATGCTTTAATCTAAGCATTTAATCTCTTGGTACTTTCTGGACATTTTATAGTACATGTATTCCCTTGAAAAATGTAACTGCTTGTCTAACAAATAATGAGGTCATAGAATATTAATCAATCAATAATTCAAGAACACTTTGAAAGTCAGGTGCAAAGCATATATTGTTTTAGTCTTTATAGAAAATCTGTAAAATAATATCAAATTTCATTAGTAAATTGTGAAAACTGTTAGAACAAAATGACTTAATGCATATGATGGATTTCCTTAAAAGTCCTATATTGATCCATCTGATTCAGCTATCTCAGTTCCACTAACCAAGATACAGATATTTTAATGATGAATGCTTTTAGAAATACACAACTTATTACTATGACCCCAAAAGACAAATCTCAAAAAAAAAAAAAAAATGATAAATGCCAGCCAAATTCCTAACCAAAATAAACTACTCATTGATATTATAATTATCTTTAATTCGGAAAGATGAATAATGTTCATCTTAGGAAGTTTATATATAGTGGACTTAGATTAAATTTAAAAATTAAGTTATAAAAATTTATAGATTTATCAGGAAAGGAAAAACATTAATTTAATAGGCAGGTTAATAAAATAAAAGATGATCAAGATTGCATTTGAATAAATTAGTAAAGGAAAAAATATATCTATTAAAATCATTATTTATTACAAAAGAAATGGTGATGTTCGTTTTATGAACTAATTCATACAAATGTACACAAATTAAGTGTTCATTTCCACTCTTCACAGGCACTGTAGCATATATGAAACAGCAATTTGCTTTCTCAGAAGGATTTAGATTTGAGATTATTTTTAAGGTAACATAGGAATAAAGAAGGTACTTCTTCATGCTAAACATAAAGGTTCCTAACTGCATTATTTCACTGATGCAAAGCATATTGCTAGAGGCACTAGGGACTTCAGTTTAAGAACAATAGAACTAAGACTGATGTGCTGGTTGCTCCCTTAACACTATACTCAGCAGTTTCAAGCACTTATCAGTGATGAATAGGTGTGAAAATTCAGGTACTGAAAAACCATTTCCTTGGAAATGAAATCTCTTTTTTTTTTTCTTTTATCTTTCACGTGTCTTGATTGAGTCTCTGAAGAAACCAAGGGTACAGAAACAGTAGAAAAAGCATGCCACTCAGATTACCCAAAGGAGACACTCATGATGAGGTGGAACGAAAATAGATTCTGGGGAGGGGAAGGGGAGAAATGGTCATAATCTTCAAAATTCTTATGATGTGTTATTGCTTTCAAAGTAGTAGATTTTTTTTTCATGGTAATGCCGTTTGATAGAAATGGACTCATTTGTCTTTAAAAGATCTTTTACTCTTAGCCAAGTAAAACACTTGACTATGCTAATACTATAATGAAATTTTTAGTGTTAATATATACATAGTAATCAATTCACCTAGCTGGGAAAATACAAGGAGAAATGATAGGAAAATGGAAAAATACATGAGAACCTGAAAGCCTATATTCTTGAATCCTATATATATTTTTTATTTCATGTAGTACTTTTTATTAACTATCACAGGGATTGTTTTGGTGGGGAAAAATAGATAATAATCTTGTCATACATTCCTGAAATTACAACTTATTTGACCCAGTCTTTTAAATATAAAGGATTTCTCAACTTCCAAAGGCTTTGGCAATTGTGAACATCCTCTTTCTTGCATGCATGTCATTCATTACCATTTTCATGACTTCCATTTCCCTCTACTTGAAACATTTCAAGCACAGGAAATTGTAAATTGACATGGATTGACATATCTCATTGGATGGAGCCTCACTTAGATGCTTGACAACAAAAGATCATGTACAGACTCAAGAACCCCAGTCTCCAAGATACAAATCTCTTTAAGTGACACAAGCTGTATCACCCTACACCACTGTCCCATTGCAAATAGAGTACGAATCAGGATGAGCATGGAGAAAACATAAAGTATGTGAGAATGCTCATATGACTGTTATATCAATATAGTGACATGGAAAGACTTAGCATTTATTTTCATGAGCAACATTTGTTTATATAGATTATCTACTTATGAACACTTTAATATCTTCAATAGTATTTAATGAGATGTTGATAAAATCTGGTATATGAACTTCCCTTATTAACTAGCAATAGTATTTATAACTTAGATCTTTCAAATATAGTATGATCTTCACAGAAACTTATGGAGAAGGAAAGAGACAGGAGGAGATCAAAAATGCTTCAAATATCTTAAGTCCATCAGTTGCTATGATTTTTATTTAATGTCATTCCTCTTATGGACATCTTTAGGGTAAATTTCCTTCTGATCTTAGCATCAGAAGAAAATGTGCTTCACCTGAGTTGTTTATATATAATGGACACTAGGATTTGTGTGTAAGCTTGCTAATTTACACCAGCTCCTAGGAAGCTTAGCAATGACTTTATATGCCATCTGGTATACCTTTCTTCATGGTCTTTTAAACTCTGAGATGCTGGATATCTCTCTGCCTGCCTCCCTTGAGATTTAGATAAAATTGACTTGAACTTCCTATTTCATGACCAGTAAGATCTAAAACTCACATCCTGGTATGTAATAATTTAGTTGGGGTAGGGCTCAACTGACCTTTCTTGCCAACACAGGCTACTTACTTCTTTTTAATTTGCATGGAGTCAGTGCAGTCATATCACTTACTTCCAGTCCTTCTGAGACTTGAAGTAAGACATATACACATTGGTGATCCTTTTTTAACTTTTGTATCTAGGGGACTGGAGACACATTTGTGGACTGAATACACATGGGTCTTAGCCTTCCAACACATGAATCTCTCTTGCTCGTGTCTGCCATTTTAGTTGGCTCATAGGACCAAATTATCCCACTCCCAATCAGAGTGACTTTTACCCTCAGCTGATGTGAGGACCCCTGTAGTGCAATCCTCAAAGGACACTCTTACTTACCACGAGGACACTTCCAAAGTATTCCTTTTGGCTAAGGCAATTCTGTTCCCCAAGAAGATGTTGGTGCTATTTATTAAGGTAGTATAATTTTCTTCAACTTATTATTTATGCAAGCAAATATTAACATCATACCTCATTTCTCTTTCTTCTCTATTAACTGTAATTATATACCTTTGTTGATTATCTTTAATGATGCCTAAAGTGGGGATGAGGTATAAAAGACCAAATAACATGTATCCCCTGAATCCTGACAACAAATCTAGGTGATTGGTATTTCTGTACTTTTCTTTTATGAATGAGAAAAGTGATACTCCTAAAAGTTAGGTGATTTGTTCAAAATCAGACAGTAAACCTCATGGTTGAATCTGAATGAGTTTAGTAAGGAATGGGTATGAAACCTCTCAAATGCTTTATAAAATATATATGTCATCTCCTCCTCTTACCCATCCCTCCAATCCCAGCTTTGGGTATTCCCAGATTTGAATAGGAAGATGAGGAATGGATTGATTTTAGCACAGACTTCGTCAGGACTTTTTGATATGATACAACTCTCTCCTCTAATGACACCTTCTTCAACACTATCTCTATTGAGATACAGATGGCCAACAGGCACATGAAGAAATATTCATCATACTTATTATCAAATAAGTATGATGAAAATCAAAACCTCAATAAGATACCACTGCATACCTGTGAGAATGACCCATATCAGAAAGACCAGAAACAACAAATTTTGGCAAGGGCGTGGAGAAAAAGGAACTCTTGTACACTATTGGTGGGAAAATAAAATAGTACCACGCCTATGGAAAAATGGTATGAAAATCTTTCAAAATATTAACAATGGACCTACCCTATGATCCAGCAATTCCACTCCTAAGTATATACCTAGAAGACCAAAAAACAATGCAAAAACACTAATTTAAGGAGATATATGCACTCCAATGTTCATTATAGCACTCTACAATAACCAAGTTATAGACACAACCTAAGTGTCCAAAGACAGATGAGTGGATAAAGAAAATGCAGTATACTAGAATACTACTCAGCTACCTGCCTCCTCTTCCTGTCCACCCATCCACTGAAAAAAAGAAAAAAGAAGAAAATGAAATGTCGTCATTAGTAACTGGAAGAGATAATGCTAAATGAAATAAGCTAAAAGGAGAAAGATAAATGTCAGGTGATATCACTCATGGAATACAAAGAAACAAAACAAAGGGACAGACAAAATTAAACCAAAACAAACCCTAGAAGCCCGACAAAACTGAGACTACAAGAAGGAGAAGGAACAAAGAGAGGGGTTCTAATATGCTATGGGATATTATCGCTGCTTTGGTGGTGAGTGTGGTGTGGTAACATATCTCTAAAGAAGTGTTTAATTTAAAAAAAGAGAATCACAGCTCTAGGTCCTTAAAATGTTGAAGATGAAGCTAACTTTCTGGGATGTGCTTTGATAAAAATAATTATGAATATATAAAACAGTAACTGATGTTCTTTCACAAAAAAGCAAATGAAATTTCAAGTATTCAATTACCATCATAGCTAATATAGTTGATATTTAAATGAATCAAAATGTCATATTCCACCTATTCTAAATATGCAACCAAAAATTATTTTTACATAAGTCTAATATTTCAATACTTATATTTTAGTATTACAAAGTCATTTCAATATTTGAAATATCAATTTTTTTAAATATTGTTTAAAGTCTTTTGTAAACAACAAAAAGTAATAGTATAATGAGAAACTAAAGAAAAGTAATAAGAGAAATCTAAGAAGATAATTATTACCTCAGAATGAAAGGAATCTAGGAAGATCCTGTTGATTGAGTTCGTGTGTGTGTGTGTGTGTGTGTGTCAGATGAACTGGAGTATAGACCAGAGAGGCAGGAGTGTGAGAGAATTCACAGTATAGTGGGGAGTGGAACAGGCAGATTTATTAAAATACATTGCTAAGAAGAGCAGCAGGTGAGACGGGAGAAGTCTACTGCACCATATGTGTGTGGGGTCACCTCTCGGGCTGGGGATTGAACTCAAGCTTTAGTAATGGTAACCTTGAGACAATCTTTAGGCAGCCAGGGAAACTTATTCCTACTTTTTAAGAGTTATTTATTTGTGATAAATAAATACAAGAACTGGGGTACAGACCAGAGGTGTGGGGGTAAGAGATTCACCGGAAACAGAATAGGGAACAGAACAGGGAGATCTACTGAAATACACTGCTGAGGGGAGCAGAAGGCAAGGCAGCAGAGATCTGCTGTGCCATGAGGGTGACCCTCCTGACCGGGGAATCAAACTCATGCTAGAGTGGCTACAGATGCTTCACAGTGTGGTGCTTAACCCCTTGCACCACCAGGGAAGCCCCTAGTCCTACTTCTTGAGGAGAATCATGCTAAGCATTTTATATAAACATCTCATTTTACACCATATTTTCTCAATGAGGAAAAGAAGAGATGGAAAGTAAATAATAAAGTTCCCCAAGATCAGACAACTTATAAGTGGAAGAGAGAGGACATTCATTTTGTTTAACTTCAAAGCCCCTGTATCACTGCGTCTTAGTATTTATGATATCACCAAGTTTGTGAAAAATATGAGAAAAGATGTTTTTGTTTAGCCCTGATGCATGGGTCAGTTACAGAATTTCACCAATATTAAAGGAACTTTGGAGAAATGAGCTAATAAAATCAAAGAATATTTCATGAAGAGATGATGTGCTAGAGAGGGAGGAAACTTGAAAGATAGGTTGGGTTTGGAGGGAAACAGAAGATGGCAGAACATCCCACATAAGGACATTAGATGCATGTATTTGAGAACAATAAGATAACAGACAAAATTAAAGGAGTGAAATCTGGTTCAGGAATCATGAGAATTAAATCACAAAAATTGAAGGTGTTAGGGTAAGACACAATTACAAAGAGCTTTGAAGCTCAAAGAGAAAAAATCATGAATTAAGTTATTCATTCATTCCACAAAGATCAAAGGATGTCTAATATATAAATGGGGAAAAATAAGGACAATGGAATAATAGGACTTAAGAATTCTGTTCAGTACTGTAACAATCACTGTGACGACCCTGCAACAGCAATATTCTACCTAATGCTGGTAATTAGTTTTAAAGAAATAGTGTCTTAGATAAGGATGTTATTTGGAGCAATATCATCTGAATTTTTTAGGTAAGTAATTTAGCAGATAGCTATCTTGGCAAATGTATTTAAACTCTCCACAATATCAAAAATCAATGTGTATGGGGTTATTTACGTTCAAAATGTTAATTTTCATAGAAATTTTACTTATAAAAACACTTAGACTATTTCCAGAGAAACAGAAATTATATCTTGAAAATTATAATGCTCAGGTACAGTACTGGAAATGTAATTTTTAGCCTAAAACACTTATTGAGCACCTACTATGTGACAGGTACTTGCTAGGAATGAGAATCTAATGATGGACACATGTAAGACAATCCATAAAAAGAAAACCCTGTCCTTTATATATTAAATGTTGATTTGAAATGGGAGGAAAAAAGCAGCTTTTCAAAGATAGGTGATTCTTACTAAGGCTACAGGGATAAAAAGTAATGTCTTATTTCCCACAATTTAAACTCAGCCTAAGCCATTGTCTGGTATATGCCAGAAGGTTCCAAGAATGTGATACAGAAGTAGTTTAGTTTTCCAAGCAATCTATAGCTAATGGAAGACCTAGGATAGCACAGTTCTGCCACTGAGGGACTACTTGACCCCAGGCAGCCTGGATAACCTTTCACATACTAGTCTCCTAATTTGTATATATAGATAACTTCACACATTATTTCTTTAGACTGGGTAGAGACTGGATAAACAGGAAGGGAGGACCTGAGAACTTTGACCGAGAGCTGAGAAGACAGGGCCACATACATTGTACATGAGATATATTTTCTTAATTACTATGGCTATCCAGCATTACTGAATACTAAGTTACCATCTTACCATTTTAAAAGGCTGACAATTAAAATGCAGGCTTAGAGAAAAGGAATTAGGTCAAATACCTAAGTCTGAGAAACTAAGGATTTTGTTTTGTTTTGTTTCTATGGGAAGGGCCAAATATTTCAGGAAAACATCGTTTCAATATATTGTTGCTCAACATACTATTTTTAAGTCTTCTCTTAAAATGAAGGACAGTTACACCCAAACAAGACAGATATGAGTAAATTAATATGGTAAGACATAAAGCAGTGGATTTTTATATTACCATACTAATCAGTTTGTTCAACCTCCTCCTCAGATTTACATAAAAACATGAGAACTCAAAGCCAGGGAAGAATGAATCTTCCTAATAAATGACTAGGACTAGTGAGTACCTTGTAGAGGCTTGACGATGAAGCAGAAATCCCAAAAAGTCCTAATAAAGCAATTAAGATAACTGAACCCCACCAATAATGAGACAACTGCCAACCTCAGAGAAAGTGCTGATGATTAGAAGAAATGAAAGGGACATAACATCTCCTAAACTCATGGTACACGGTAGGGCTTATAATTGGCCTAAAAATTATAAGTCTATTTAAAAATGTCCCTAATTTACATCTTGTATTTGTCATTTATTCCCTGAGGTATCAGAGAAACATAAAAGAGAATTTAAATTTATAAATATTTAAAATAGGTTACACCAGTTCTGGTTAAAGATATACTATGTTTAGTTATTTTCAGTAAGTTTCTCAGAGACCGGTGACACTTTGAAGTAAACTTCAAAAGGTTTTGAAGAAATCTTTGTAAAATCAGGTTACATATATATGGATTTGTGACATTCTAACATAAACCAGAGAAAAGTTCCTATTAAAAAGTGAGCAAAGCCGAATCATTTTGCTTTTTCTTCCCACTGTGATTTTTATTCATTTGAAGATAAAATTCAAAGCAAACATCTTAGTATCTTAGAGCTTCTGTTTTTCACCCAAGAGCTATTTCCAGGCAGCTTAGGAAATATCACATTTCCAAAATCAGGTCATGAAATTGGAGCTGCAATTTAATTAATATGTTCATAAAACAGCTTCCACCACTACAAAATAGAAAACAACAATAAAATCAACTGCATTCTTTGTAGTCCCCAAAATACAATCAGTAGGAGAAATTCTAATTACAAAACAATTCCCAATTTAGTAATTAAGAATTGTAGCATTATTGTCACAACCCTGTCCCTTTCTTTGACAAGATACTTTGTGTAATTCTATAAGTCAAGTAAAACCTCCTTTATTGACTTTATGTATTCATTCATCATCACCACGTTTTCCAATGTGTTTGACACTCTGAACTTCCCTCTTCAGTAGCCTTTTCAATTCCCCACAGACTGTTCATAACATTACTAAACTTTTCCACTTGTCCCCTATGAACCTGCATCTGAGATATGATCTTGAATTCTATGTTTCAAAGAAAACATAAGGCATGAGACCAAATATTCCTTGGTCTCTCCTACCACCCATCTAATCTCTAAGTTCTCTGCAACGTGCCTCCTCTTGCTCCCTCTTGTCTTAGAGGAAGCCATGTCCTACACTAGTTGTCCAGTTGTCAATACATCCTTTGGGATGTGCTCCCTGACTCCTACAAGCACTAAGTGTTCTTTCCTAACTACTGGCTGTTCCTCCCCCCTTCTCTTCTTTTCTCATATCTCACTCCAGGCTCCCTTTCTTTTCTTTTCTTTTTTTTTGGTCTTGAAGTTAAAGGTTTATTTAGGAAGAAGAGAAGAATAAAGACGCCCAGGTATATACCTGGGAGAGGCAAGAGAGTCCAGGCTCCCTTTCTATCTGTCCTTGTCCAACATTATGAAAGTAGCATGCATTATTTTTCTCTGCTTTTATATAAACCCTTAAATAGAACTTACCCCCAAAACAGCCCCCATTAAGGAAAAGTGACTCCCTAAAACTATTCTCCATAGTGTCGCCAATAACTCCCAATTCCTACATCCATAAGATACACTATTGGCCCCTTGAATCTTGACTCTGTAAGGTATTTGGACGAGTCATCTAAGTTTGTTTACTTCATTTGGACTCCCACAGTGCTTTGTATATACCCAGTACTAATATGCCCCCTTCTGTGCGGTAATTATTTGTTTCAATGGCTATTTTCTCCATTGGTCTATGAGTATCCTCAAAATAGGACTGTTACATTTATCTGAGCAACTCTTATGCTAAAATAAATCAGTATGTTCCACAAGTTCTAGTTCAATTTACAACAAATAATATATTTCAGCAGGTCCGATATTGGACTATGTACTGATTAAAATGTTTCTTTGACCATTTGACATAAGTATCTACTCTTTACCTATGCAAAACACTTGAAAGACTTGTAATTAGAACATTTTGCAGAAAGCAACAAGATGGTAGCAAAATCCCAAACTTGTAATACTGCCACAGGACTCTCAAAACATTTCATCTAACTGTCATTGCTACCCTTTGAGGTGGTGGGAGAACCCTGGTCAAAGTAGGTTTAGGGTCAGGCAGTTTGTTTATGACTCAATATTGAAAGGGTGAGTGAAACAGAATTCAGCTGTGCTCTGCACACACAAGTGTGTGCCCAGGGAAAGCACACATTTGCTTTGCACAGCTGTCTGTTCACCAAGCATCTCAGTCTACATTTCTAATTCATCTGTATGAAGAGGGGAGACTTTCCTTCTACCCAAAGAAGTGCCTTCTTCTATTTCACAGAAAGGATCCCAAAAGTCAGACTGACCTTATGAACACAGTTTATCTCAAATTCCTTATAAACTTCTCCTCTCTGAGGAACGTTAACAGAGCAGCTTAGGTGGTTGAAGTATAGGACATAGTCCTAGTGTTAACAATGAGAGTTTCTCAGGAAAAGAACACTGGAATCCATTAGTGTATAACCAACTTGCTAAATAACAGGGTGAGTCTACTAATTTTCTCTGGTCTGACCGACCTGTTTTCTACATGGTCCATAGTCAAAGTGGTAGGGCCTGTGCCACAGAACAACAGGATGAATTTAAGACATTTATGTTTTTAAATCAGCCAGCCTTTGTTTCAAGTGGGTTCCTTTATCTGAATAATACATGTATGACCTTGAGAAATATATTCACTTTCTTTGGGCATTAATTTCCACATCTGAGAAAAAGTTCAAATAATTCTCACCTCGGGGCCTCCCTGGTGGTGCAAGGGGTTAAGCATTGCATTATGAAGCATCCTTAACCACTGCAGCATGAGTTCGATCCTTGGCCATGGTGGTGACCCACATGGCAAAGCAGACCTCTCCTGCCTCACCCGCTATTCCCCTCAGCAGTGTATTTCACTTGATGTGCCTGTTCTGCTTCCCACTTTGTTTCTGGTGAATCCTCTTACCCCCACACCTCTGGCCTGTACCCTAGTGCTATTATGCATAAATAAATGTTTAATAATAATAATAATATTTTTTAACTCAAAAGTTATCACTTCATTGAATGATACAGTTCATGTGAAAACATGTAGCATGGACAAAGGGCTCCAGTCAGAGATGGTCTCTTCCATGAAGTACACAATAGTTATCTTTGTCACCCATGTATTAAGAAATTCATTCAAGAGGTGTTAGCATGACCTTGTTTAAGGGTCTAATAAATTGTTATTACCAATGAGCTATGAGACTTTTTAATAGCCTACTATTCAATGTGAAGTGGTTAACTATCTGCAGCAATCATTTTTAAAGGTGAGGAAGAGCTCAGAGAAATTTCTCAAGGTAACACAAAGCACTGACATCAGAACGAGCATTTGAAACCTGGAGGTTTTTGTTCTTTCCCTAACCAATAAGCTGACTATAAAGAACTGAATTATCTATATATTATCTCGGTTATGTTTATAGCTCCTATACCTCTAGCAGCTCGAAACTCTACCCAACAGCCCATCAAGTAGTAAGCAGCGACAGCAATTAAGTTATGGCTAGGAGCTATTTTGGAGCTATTTTAACAAAGCTGGGATAGAAGCTATAACTGGGCAGAGTACTAATAAGCATAAGTGTGTGAGTGTGGTGGAAAAGGTGAAATGTGGCTATAGAAAAGGAAGGGAAGAAGAAAAAGAGGAAAGAAGGAAGAAGGGGAGAGGAGGGAGGGAAAGGGGGAGGAAGAGGAGGGAAGGAGCCTTTAGCCTAAGCCAAGAGGGAAACCAGCTATTCAGTTCCCTCTTTAGATTATTCTTTTTCTCAGAATTCTGAAATGTTTTTCTTTATTCCTTATTTGCCTGTTTATCTCT
The DNA here is from genome assembly GCA_019455555.1 of Galemys pyrenaicus. NCBI lineage: Eukaryota > Metazoa > Chordata > Mammalia > Eulipotyphla > Talpidae > Galemys > Galemys pyrenaicus. The sequence continues at coordinate 2,166,461 of JAGFMF010011684.1, forward strand.
TAACCATTAGGCATTGGGGGAAGCACTAGGGGAAGCAATTCAGTAACAGCCAGGAATACAGAAAGGAGGGGGAATACAGAAAGGAAGTGGAAAGTGATGAGTTTAATAAAGCAAAAAATCCCAAATTCATAACTAATCATTTTCACATGATAAAAAATATTTCTTCCTTTTTCCCTTTTGTGGAAATTGTCTAAATCCTTGCTGGCCTGGGCCACCCACTTAGCCCACTGAGGATGTAACCTGTCAGCAGTTTAAAGTGCACAAACTATTTTACTACAGTGGAAAATGGCTGAGGCTAAAAAATTTTTTTAAGTTTATACTATATTTATTTGTTGAAGAAATACAGTAGTGCTTTGCAAAAGTGACCCACAGATGGGCAGCATTAGCATTAGAGTTGCAAATTCTGGGCCTCCCTGGTGGCTCAAGGGGCTAAGCTCTGTACTAGGAAGCATCCACTGCAGCATGAGTTGGATCCCCCACATGGCTTAGCAGACCTCTCCAGCCTCGCCCACTGCTCTTCTCAGCAGTGTATTTCAATTAATCTGCCTGTTCTGCTCCCCATTATGTCTCTGGTGAATCCTCTCACCCACCACATCTCTGGCCTATACCCCAGTTCTTGTATGCATAAATAAACAATAAATAAATAAATCTTTTAAAAAAAAGAATTGCAAATTCTTTAGTTCCACCCTAGACACAAAACCAGACTGGATAGGAGGGTAACTGAGATCAGGATGACCTTAATCATAAACCTTTCAGGTAATTCTTATCCACCTTGTCAAATTTGAAAAGCCCTGAATAAACTACCTACAAAGCTCAGGGAAAGCCCAATGGCATTGAGATAAAGGCAGGGATGGGTGGGGGTACGGGGAGAGCACAAAGGACTATGGTGATGGTGCAAGGGTGAATTGGTGGTGGAAACTCTATGGGTACTACACCTAGAGAAGAAAGCAAACATTCCAGGACTAAAAATTATATTTAACTTCCATAAGTTGTGGGCACACGATATCACCAATGGTAACTTTCCTCCTCTGTAATATCATAACTTAATCAAAAATTTCTAAAAAATTAAAACAAGAATATGAGTTTTTATTTTCATTTTTAAATTACAAGGTATTGCTAGCAGAATTGAAGGAGAATACAGCTAGAGGCAATAAAAGAAAATGAAATAGAAAGCCAAGAGAAAAATCATACACTGAGTATGATCAGTATTTCATCTAAAGGAAATTCTTTACTGTATTACATTGAAACCTGAATTTCAGTCTTAAACAATGAATGGCTTTACTACTGAACCCCAGGGATTTATGAATAAGAAGGGTTTGTATAATAGTGAGCGCTATGTAAACTTTATTGGCCATAAGTATTTACAAATAAGTTGTAGTTGGCCCAAACAGATATTCAGGATCAGGTTGAAAGTTTAGCATTTGTATTTTAGAGTTTCTAGGTAGTTTTGTTACTTGGAGGAAGAAAAGATACTGAAGTTCTAAGATCTCACTAGAAGACAAGTAAACATTAGAAGGATTTTAGATTGACAAAAGTGAGTAGAGTTCTACTACTTTGCCTGAAAACAATACATTTAGTTCTTCAATGGATACATAGTTTTCAAATTCAGTATTTTTTGAACCCACTACAATTGTCATAAGACAAATATGATTATTATGTTGGCCAAAACATACATTCTGGAAAATGCTCTTTTGGGTTGAATTTCTATAGTTCCAACATATGAAGAGAAGAAAAATTTAAAAGAAATATAAGAAGTTGATAAGGATATATCCTTTCATTAATAAGCAGGCCATCATACCGTTCTATGACTATTTACTCATTGGATTCACCACTGAAAACATATATAGTTATTGAGAAATATTCGTGACTATGAAAATACTGATATATTGAGTTATATCTAGATTCATGATGTAAAGGATTTAGATGAAACAAAACAAAACAAAGTGAACTAGTATATGAGTTAAACTCTTAATTTATAGAAAAACCAAACTGTGACTTAATAAAATCTTAGTAGGAACCTGAAAAGGGAAAATTCAACAGACTCATGTGGGCACCTTAAAAAGAAATTTTAAAGTTGAATCAAGGTGCAATGATCACCTTATTTTGCTTCTTAATCAAAATCAACTCAGTATCAGAGAATATTCAATGAAAATATTTAGGTCTGTGAGCTTTAAAAGATTAAATCCTGGGCCTCCCTGGTGGCACAGTGGGTTAAGCAACACACCACCGGCCAGCGAGGGGGCCAGTGAGGGGACCCACATGGCTGACCCACATGGCGCAGCAGACCTCTCCTGTCTTGCCTGCTGTTCCCCTCAGCAGTGTGTTTCAGTCAGTCTGCCTGTTCTGCTCCCCAATCTGTCTCTGGTGAGTCCTCTCACCATCCTGGACTCTGGCCTGTACCCCAGCTTTTGTATGCATAAATAAAAAAATCTTTAAAAATAAAAGATTAAAGGGGCCTCCCTGGTGGTGCAGTGGGTTAAGCAACGCACTATGAAGCCAACGCAGCCAATGCAAGTTCAATCCCTGCTGCCAGCCAGGGAAGGGACCCACATGGCGCAGCAGACCTCTCCTGCTGTGCCCGCTGCTCCCCTCAGCAGTGGGTTTCACTCAGTCTGCCTGTTCTGCTCCCCACTCTGTCTGGTGAATCCTCTCACCTCCCTGGACTCTGGCCTATACCCCAGCTCTTGTGTGCATAAATAAATAAATCTTTAAATAAATAAAAATAAAAGATTAAATCCTAAGCACCAAATAAATAAAAATAGTTAATCAGGATTTATAATCACTAGTCTCAAATCTTCTTCGAGCTTCCTAAGTGCACACTGACAACAGCTCTGTACAGCCTCACTTAGCAAGGGACTTGGACATGGCTTCTGTTTCTCTCTGTCCTCTCTCTAAGTCATTTGAGTCCATTATAGAAAGAATGCAAAGGTATTTAATGAAAATGTCCTCCTAAGCTTTAGAAATGTAAAATTCAGCTGCATTTAACATGGACTTAGTGTTGCTGGCATCAAATTACAGTATTTTTATAAACCAGATTATACAAAGCTGTTATATATCTTTTAAATAAGGCAAAAAAAAATCACCACATAAGTATATGTCAAGCACAGTCTGTTATGCCACTATTGTTGGACCCCTAAATGATTTCATATCATGGTGCTTCTTTAAAGTCCTTTTAATTTTTTTAATTGCTGCTAGATGAAATTTTAGTTCCTAGAAAGCTGACATGCATTTCTCTTTTTCCTACCAGGCAAGAAAACTGTTCTCTAATTGCCAGACTAACAGCATATTCTCAGAACTGGCCAGAATAAAAAATTAGATGAGCCATACAGTACTTTTTTACAATACCTAGTGAGGCAAACCCTTATCTTTGCTTGACTTGGTATTAAAAGGGTCAAAAAGTGCAATGAAAAGTAATCTTTGCAATAAAAATCCTCCAGCAAATATTTCTAATGTAACTTTAAACAAGAAAAGCACATTCTTCATGCCAATCTTTCAGAACTCAAGGAGTAGTGTTCTATTAGGACATGTAATGGGACCACTGATTAACTTTAACTTGTAACCAATAAACAATGAATTTGTCGTACCATTACACAGCTATCAAGAAACAGCCCCAGGGTATGAGGACGAGCATCTAAGAGGGGGTGTGCTGTACGTACACAGGCTCTATTTGAGCCATTACCTTGGATAAGTTTTGAAGACTACCCTAGCTCTCCTCTAGCTCAATTTTGCTCCTTCTTGCTCCTAAGGAAGCAGAGAGAAAAAGCAAACAAACAAATGAACAACAATAACAACAAAAACCCTCTATGTCCTCTCTAGCCACATAGAGCCTTCATAGAGATGAGTTAGAGCTCATGAAATCAAAGCACAGATCCCCTTACAATGTGTATTTTCCCTGGCAGTGGACTGGTGCCAACTTCTGACCTGGCCCTTCTTGAAGAAAAAGACCTGCAGGTGAGAATGAGAAAAGGAAGTCTTTGGAAATGAAAAAGAGAGCAACTTGACAAATCCTTTCTTCTGGAGCATGATAATTCAGGAGCATGGAATCTAACCCAATAGGGACTCTTACAGTAAGACAAAGGGAAACCAGGGTTTCTGTCAGCAAACACCTAGCATCTCTCACTGCAGTACTGAAAGGTGAGGTTATAAATAAGAGAAAAACAACAACAATTGGGGAAGTTGAGAACCAAACACAACACTAATTGGGTCACCTGAAAAAAAACACCTCCTTCTTCCTTTTAAACTCAACATCTTATTAACAAATCCTTCTAGGAGACAGGCAAGAATCTGTATCCAGAGCACTCACACTCCACATCGGCTCAGTTTGACCACCACCACAACAAACTGGCACGTCGTACAGTGAAACGAATGAACGATTACCTAGCTTTGGGCACAAAAGAAAACCACCATCACTCCCAACTTCTCTATATAGCTTTCAAACACACACGTATCACAGATCTATAGGAGCATGAATAAGCATATTTGCATTCTTTCAAAAGCTATAGAGTTGAATAGCTCATTTCATTCCAGTCAAAAGCAGAGGTGAGGTAAATGCAACAAATAAAAGGTGGCTGTAATGTCAGGCATTCAGGGTGTGTGCATTCTACCTATTACAACATAAACAAGTGGATACAAACAACAGGACTCAGGAAGAACAAACACTATTGCTTTAAAGTCAGGTACACATTATAGAAATAAGAATGGTCATTTTCCCTCCAGGGGCAAAAAATTAAACCTTTAAGAAATGCATAAGGAATAGAAGAAAAACATATTTGACAAATGCCTACTATGTTCCAGAAACTGTTTCCAGGACATTCTAATCTCAGGGGTAGACTGCGTGAATGAGTCTGTGAGAAGGACAAGCCCTTATTGCTGATGCCTGACCCTCACCATCAGGGTCTGCAAGGTGATGGCACCAGAGCTCCCACTGAGGCAGAAAATCTGGTGATGTACTTGGAAGTGGGCCACTGAGGTTTGCAGATATGTCACCCCAAACTCCCTCCCAAGCATACTGGAGACTGGGGATGGTGGCTCTGGGCAGCAGAGAAAAGGAAGATACGCCACAGAGTCAATTCTGGATGTATCTGGTATTGATAGAAAATGGGTACCTGACCAGAGAAAGAGAGGATGTCACCCACCTTCTCTGCAACTGATTTTCAACTAAAAAGCAAAAACTGAGACCTCTGTATCAAAACAGCAGGTGATACTAGTGGAGTCTTAAGTTTTGGGGGAGCTTTCACTTTAGATTGTCATAATGACATCTAGAAAACTTCCAGAAACCTACATTTTGATATCTACTACTTATCCTGAAATAACTCAAAAAATTTACCTGGGAAATAGACTTTCAAAATCAGACACACTGAAGTACCCAAAGCAAACCATATTAGACACAAAACCTTTAAAGGGGCCTAAATTACACGTTCACGAAGTTTGAATACAATCAGCCCTAAAACAAGTCATTTTAAAGCAATGAGCTTTGCCCTTATAAAACCCTCAGCAATTAATTCCTACACATTTAGTCATAAACTCTAACAAGAAATGGTATGTGATATCACATGTCAGGGACCTAAATGCATTGCATCAAACCTTAATACATGACCAAATATCAATGCACTAAGCAAGTTTTATGAGTCTGAGCACCTTATGATTCATGCATTAGAATTTTATTAAATTGGTTCATTTCAGTAGAAATATTTTTTGAATACTTAAAATATCCCTTAAATGTGAGTCAGCGACACATCTTAGCATCATTTTCAAAATTGAGTCAACATTCTAAGTTTTCCCTTAATCTTCTTTTGGAAACTAAAAAAGAACTAAGGCCAGACAAATTGATGCTGGATGTCAGAAATACATGTGTGCCCTTCCCCAGGGGATTTTCAAATAAAAGAAAACAAAAGAGCAAAAATCCAAATCCCAAACCTCCCTTTTTTTCTTTTATTAGCTAAATAGTTGCCATTTTCAAAGTTGTTGGGTCTGTTTATTTCTCTATGAAATTTCAGCAATTATAAATGCCCTCATACTTGACTTCTTATTTGGTGATGCTTTTAAATGAACAAGTAATTTGTTATTGCATAACCATTACTTTCTCAGACAACATTTGATTTTATACATGTTTTACTTTCATCCTCATGAGATACCAATATTCTTGTTCAAGATAATTTTTGCCTCTGGTACCTGTCACAGAATTTGATAATTCTGAGTTTTACAAACTGAAGGGGACATTGATTACTCACCATATCCAGGAATGCCTTCTAAAGGGGAAATTATTCACGTGCATCATGTTTGCAGATCTTCTGTCATTAATATTTTCCTTGTCTCATGTTACATGTAGTGATTTTCATAGATGAATTCCAACTCTCCTCTTTGAGCAGCTATCATGGGCAATTATTGCAACAAGTACTGAATTCCAAAAAAATCCCTCCCCAATAACAAATAGCAACAACAAAAGCCCTTCCAGGATTTGAAGAAAGAAACATCACAGAGCACTGCAGGTATGGGTCCATCCATTTAGGTTCCACTAGTTAGTCAACACAACACACTAAAATCGCCAGTTCAATCACTAATCCTAAATGGTGGCAAATATTGTCCTGGTAAAATCCAAGAGCCTAGAGTATAAATTAATGCATCCTTGTGGGAAGGACTCTGGAATGTGGGAAAAGAGGAGTCAAAAGACAGTTTCTTGTTATCCTCGTTAAAGAAGTGTTAGAAGGGAAATGGAAAACTTCAGGTTGTTTTGCCATGCTGTCCTTTAGAAATGAATATTGCTTTTTCTTCTTTCTTAGGCACATATTCATATATGGTCACTTTAATGCAGTGCTGCCTTCTGAGACGTTTCGGACAAAGACCTGGGCAGAGGGGCGAGAAACCATGTAAAGCCCAAGGCAACTTCTTCTCAAAATCTCAGAATTGCTGGTTTTCAACTGCGAAAGTCGGAAGGCAATGAGCAATTTCTGCCTTGCAGGAGAGGATTACCATTAGCTACCATCACGACTTCAGAGGGTGCTGTCATGAGGAAATTCATTTCTGCCTCCTAACCCCATAATAAGGCTGTCTGCTCTCCTTAAGTAAAATGACTAAGCTATTGATCCTTTCACTGCAGAAATCCCTTTAATTTGTTATCAAAACCATGTGCGGGCTTTTCATATTTTGCATTGGAAAGAAAATGAATTTCACAGCTGCAGGTCAGACGTTGTCTAAGAATTTCTTTCCCCGCTGTCTTTCTCTTCTCTTTCTCTCTCTCTGCTCACCCCAAATTCAGGTCCCCAATAGGTGTCATTTACTCTGATGCTCTGACACCTTCTGAAAGATTCTCATGCCCAAGCTATACAGACCTTGCATGCTTTTAAAACACAATGGCAACAGGCTCCTGCTGGGGTCCCCCAGCGCTGAATTTCCAGCAGAACCTTTGGAATCGCCGCAGCCGCCTTGTCTGCCCTGGGCTGTGACGCCCGGCTCTGAGCAGCTCAGGACACTTGCAGGCTCCGTGGTACTGTACATTAACTCTGCAGCAGCCCCGCTCGGCTGCAGAGACTGCTGCCTGACAGGGGATGTGCTGGCGTCAAGGGGGCCCTCTAGGTGGGTTCCCAGACACTGCAACTGCCTCTCAGGAAGAGCGAATCAAAGGAGGTTAAAGGAACAGCACTCCCAGAAAGAGCAGATTTCTCGCAGTAAGTATTTGCCAGGCAAGACAAGCTAAGCAGGAGACCTGTAAATAACCTCACAGGGAAAGGACACCTTGAATAAACAGACATTACAGAGGGAAGGTTTCTGTTTGTCTGTTTCTGTTGTTTTTCCTTCTTACCCAATGAAAGAAAATGGAATAAAAGAAGACCAGAGTGAATTTGCAAATGACAGGGTTGGGTCACTTCCATTCATTTCTTAAAGAAAAGTATAAACATTGGGGCAGGAAGGTCTTGTTAACTGGATGATTTAGCCACAGAAGACCACAGGGTAATTTTTGGAAAGGAAATCCTGTGGAATCCAGTTCTGTGGAAGTCAGTTATACCTCTTTGCAAGTCAGTTGTAATTGTGCATCTATAAAGCTGCTTGTTTGATTAGGGGGTGTGTAGACCTGGGGAGTGCCAAGATAAAGCATTGCAATGCCTACAGTTACTAGTTTGCATTTCCTCAAGCTTGTCCCTTTGTTGAAAAAATTCTATTCAACAATCCCCTGAAAGCACCCCATCACTGTTGATGCCATTTTGGAGCAAGAATAAAATAGTAAACTCTTGTAATAGTAGGTTGGCACTTAAATGGTGTTTGTTGGAAATCAGTAGGAGAATGGACTTTACAGTAACAGTGTACTCAATTTAATGTATCACTTTTAACTTAGGTATTTAAAAGCTCACTATGCGATTGCTTAATATTAAATGGAATACTGGTAACATTTAATCTATCATGCTATTATCTTCAGTTAGGATTTCCCTAGTGAGGCCCTATCATTGCAAAAAAATTACCCAGATTTGGGGGGAAGGAACATTTTTCCACAAATTCATACCAAGTATAAAAAATTTAGACTTGAAAACTGTCCTGATTTGGGAATTTTTCATTTTGATCAAATGATGAGACTAATGGAAGTGATCCTGGGAGGAAAAATTGAATGATTCCTTTAAAAGCAGTTTGAACTTGGAGGTTCAGAAAGATGCTACCACAGCTTGAGAGGAACTTGAAAATATTTGCTGGGATTTCCTGTAGCTCAAGCAATGTCCTCATGACCTCCTTTTCCTAAAGGGAATAAATCTTTCCCATAAGGTCATTTGTGATTTGAACCAGAAACTTCAGTCTTAATTGTTTTAACATGCTTTGAATCAAGCATCACAGTCATTCAAAATCTGACATTATATTAGATATGTAAATAGTATCAGAGTAAGGAACAATATAATGTCCCAGGACCTGAGCTAGGCTTTACATTTTTGCCTCATTTAATCCTCACAACACCACTAGGTACATACTGTCATTAGCCCTGTTTTAGGAACAAAGAAACTGAAGCATTCAGTTATCAAGTAGCTTGCCTAAGATCAAGCATCTACCCAAACTCATGGTTTGAGTCATGCCTGGCTCCAGAGTCTGAATTAATTAACATTATATTATAGGTGCTGCTATACTACTGCTGCTGCTGCTGCTACTGCTAAATACACCTTATATTAGGTGTTTCGCTTCCTAATACATTATTTTTATAGGTATTACTTTAATTTCACAGAATCATGCTGAGGAGAATAAGACATTTATAATGCCCATTTTGGAGATATGTCCCAGAAGGGATAGTATTGAGTCATCATCATCAAGTTAGCAGTAAAACTAGAAGAGAATTTAGATTGGATGATAAATGGTGATGATAACGATGATGATGATGATGATGATGATGACGGACATTAGCCCTTTTCAAATTCAATACTTTATCCTTATAATATATAAAATAAGAAGTTTCCACGAAAGGTAGCAAATACATGGAATAAAAGTGATATAGAATTTCATTTTCCCTTATAATAAACATTGTTTGGTTGAATTTTTTTGTTCTTTATTTTTTAGCCTATTCTATTCTACTCTGTTCTTATTTCAAAGTGATACCAATAATGATACCAAAATATCTCTGAATCTTTCTCAATCATCACACAGTTCAAAATCCAAATTTGTAAGCTACATTTCCATTTATGGACAACAATATAAGCAAAATATGTTAAAAACTAAAACACAAATGATTTAGTCATCAGGTTATTAAAGGAGATTAGAGTTACATGCTATTTAAACTCCCAGGAAATTTAAACTGAATACTTTCAAAGGGAATTCTTTTTTAAAATTTTTATTTGCATATATTAATATTTGTAACTGTCTAGAATAAAGTATAACAAACTATAATGAAAGGGCACACAACTGAGAGCTATGAAAAATTGTAGAAGAGCCAACTCTCTACTTGAGAGATAACAAAGAAAAAAATATAATTTATTTCACATTTCAGGAAGTCAAGTCTACACATTAATAAATAATCCTAACAGAGAATTTTGAACACTCAAGGCAACATGTGTGAATTGGGTTGCTTAGAAAATAGAAATAACTTATTTCCAGTATTTTTATTCCATACAAATTAATATTTTACAAATGTGTGGTCTTTAGGGAAAAAATAATTGGGCCAACCTTATAGATTTCTAATTTAAAAACAAGTTCTCAGTAATAATGTTGACATATAGAGTCATGCATATCTACTAACAGGTAACCACCCTCTCATGGAACATCTTAATGAATACCATAAGTAAATATAAAAGATTACTTTTATGGATGATCCCAGCCCCATCATTCATCAATAAAGAAGTGTTAATTATTGGCAGGATAGCTTGACATAAACTTGGTGAGTGTTCCACAGCCATAGCATCAATTCTATGGACACAAAGACTAGTACTTGTCTATTTGCCTCCTTAATCCCACAGCAAGCACCAGAGTAATAAGTCATACAATGATAGACTCACATTAAACATCCTCATACAAGCCTGATGTAACAAGGACAAAAAATAACTAGAATATTGATTTACTGATAAAATGTAAACTAAAAACTCACAGCAAAGCAGAATACTCTTTAATCAACATTTTAGTCAACTACTGCTTAATACAATCAGAATCACAGTAAAAATAATTCAATAACCAGCGTCCCCATGTCCTTTTCCAACAAAGTCATTTTCTGCCATAGCCAAGGGGTTATGTTCTCAAGGGTGATAGTTTTCAAGTTAAAATCCTGAGAACCCAGTACTTTTACAAATGTGCCTCAGGCCAACTGGAGGTCAAAAAGGAGGTCAGGTACCTTGTTTCCCACAGAGCCCCTCTGCTTTTAGCTATTTTCTTTCAATATTTCCTTTGAAAAAGGGAGTTTGGTCCCTTTAAAAATGTTCATTAAGGAAAGGTTCATAACAGTATGAACACAGAATTATCACTTTGTAGGCAAATCCTTATCTTTAATTGTCAGTTTCAAGACTCCATTTTCATCCAGTCCTGTCAATAAATATAATACACATACTTCCTTTACATTAAGTATAAAAGAAATTGACTAAGTTACACCTTTATGCTAATACAAATAGCAAAATTAAGCCACACCTGGTCCCTAAATGTGGGTGTTTCTTCCTATACATTTTAACTATTTATCTGATATGGAGGATATAATGACTTATCTCATTCTCATTTATTTTTCTCAAGTTTCACTTTCAAAATGAACCTTTAACGTCAGAGTTAAGGTACATTTTTCTGTCACCATCACAACCTGCTATAACCTATAACTAATGCCTCTTAAATAACTGAGGTAAAACAAAATTAAAAGTACTCTAGAGGGCCTCCCTTGTGGCACAAGGGGTTACGCTCTGTACTGTGGGACTTCCACAGCCACTGCAGTATGAGTTTGATCACTGGCCAAAGGGTAACCCACATGACCAAAGAGTAACCCACATGGCGCAGTAGCAGACCTCTCCTGCCTCACCCACTGCTCCCCTCAGCAATGTACTTCGGGTGATCTGCTTCCCACTCTGTATCTGGTGAATCCTCTTACCCTCTGCACCTCTGGCCTGTACTCCAGCTCTTGTGTGCATAAGTTAATAATCTTAAAAAAAGAAGTGTTCTAGAGTTAAAAATAATAAGGCCCTAAAAGGGATTTTTTATGAACCATTTATGAGTACTAGTTATTTGTTCAAATACTTTAATAAGTTTTCTATACTTTCAAGAGCCTGAATAACTTATTCTCCTGTCAAATTAAAGTCAAATTAAAATATGTACTCATTCTTTTCTACATATTACTTTTGTATAAACATATTTACATAGATGAATATCTCTACATACTTTTTTTTAAGGATTTATTTATTTATGCATACAAGCACTGGGGTACAGGCCAGAGGTGCGGGGAGGGTGGGTGAGAGGACCAACCAGAGACAGAGTGGGGAGCAGAACAGGCAGACTGACTGAAATACACTGCTGAGGGGAGCAGTGGGTGAGACAAGAGAGGTCTACTTGTGCCATGTGGGTCCCCAGGCGGGGGCAGGAATCAAACTCATGCTGCAGTGGCTATGGCTTGCTTCATAGTGAGTTGCTTAACCCACTGAGCCACCAGGGAGGGCCCTCTCTACATACTTTATAAGCACATTTTCCATTGTATAAATATGTTATATCCTAGGGAAAAAAATTTAGTCACTTGGATATCTTGGGGCCTGTGACTTTTTCACCTGACCCTATTAAAGCAATATAAAAAATATTCCAGCAAAATTTGAATTTACATGTACTTTTTGTATATCCCTTGTATGTGTGTGTAAATATATCTATTTTGATGTTTGCACTATACGTATCATTAACTAATAAACAGGTGAGAGTAGCATTCTAGAATGTATAATGAGACACTAGATGACTAGACATTCCCCACCTCGACCTCTGATCAGGAAAAGAATATTCAAGACCAAATGTTCTCCCCCACCACACAGAAAACCAATCTCTCTGGAAAGGAACGGAGTCTGTCTCTGAGAATTTATAATACCAAAAATATTGTTGGCACTTAGTAAATGCTACCTTGATAACTATGTTGATAGTGATGACTTCCCACTTCTGGTAAGTTTCAGCTATGTCTGAAGGCATGCTGTTCAGTACATTTATAGCTGAAATAAGAGGAGCTCTTCACAAAGCCATGATTTCAATTGAAAAGAGTCAGGGAACTGCGTCATGCTTCAGTAAGTTGTTAATATATTCAATCTAATAACCAGGAATGCAACTACCAATTGAAAAATGAAAAAGAAATCATAAAACACCTATGTGTTTACCTAAAACAGACGTTTTGCTGGAATATACACAATTTAACTAATACATAAAAGTCATTTTGGATCATGCAGCCTAAACAGCCTAAACTTAAATATGAAAAAATTCTTGTATCAAACTTTTACTTTAGGTGAGTTCTGGACTATTCACTAAACCTCTATCAGAATCAATTTCCTTTTTTGCACACATACACACAAAACAACTCTAGCAAATTCAAAGGTAATTTATTATAATTTCTAACTTAATGAGATAAAGTATAGTAAAATATTTTATAATATGGAGAGGGCTTTTAAATGTTGTTCACCTATATTTTAAATTTGCTGATTAAAAAATACAATAAAATATAGATTTTTCACTTGGTCTGCAATTCACTTTAATGGAAATTGAAGAAAAAAATGAGGTAATATTGGGGGCGCTTCTTAAATGGAATTATATTCCATTTCTACTTAAACTTTTCTCTGAAGGCTTTATATCATATTTGTTTTACAAAATCAAGGGAGTAAAAATATTCTAATATATTAATATAAATCCAGCTTTAGAAAAGTATACCCATATTTATGGAAAATTATAGATCCCTAAGAATTACTTGAACAAAGGAATATTAGTAAATAAAAAAAAAAAACAAAAACAGGTTTCTTCAATATGAATTAGTCAGTTTAAATATGTATACACATGTATTTAAGCCAGTGCAAAAGGGATATATGTCAAATTACTAACCAACTAATTTCCCAAGATATAGAGGTAAAAGTGGGCTTCACTGAAAAAGGACTTTTACTTTATATATTTCTGAATTGATTAATTTTTTTAGTGAAACTATTTCCATGTATTTTTGCATAATTGAACCAATAAGGAAAAAAATGTTTTCAGTATTTCTTAAGGAAAATAGTAATTCATAGTTAATATCTAAATATTGGAATAGAAAACTCTAGTTTCTAATATTTGTCAGAATATTTCTGATAGACTTGAAAAATCACACCTTGGACTTTATAGCTGAAGAGTGAAGTTGCAAATAAATATTCAAGCATTCAAACATTCCACTAATGTAATAAGTTAAATCAATATTGACTCTTAAAAATAGAAATAGCTGGTTTACTCTTTTTTTTTTTCATGTCTACATGGACAATGTAGCTAGGATAAGAAGTAGTACTCACTCAGGGTTGAAACTATCAACATTAAAGCTATCTCTACTTGTAAAATGAAACATCTGATCACATAACAAAATAATGTGTCTATTTTACTACAGTTCAAATAAGTGAGTATCTGCAAACACATAGATTTCCTAACTCTTGATGTTAATCTACCGTTCAGGCTTTTGGTATCCTTTTTTATTTATTTATTTATATATACTTGATATCAATTGTGGTCCTCATGGATTTCCCACCAAATATTTTTTAAAACATAAGTTAGTTAAATGGGGGGAAAATTACACATCACACATGTGACAAGGGGGTAATACCCAAAATCTACAAAGAACTCAAACAACTCTACAAAAAGAAAGCAAAGAACCCAATCAAAAAATGGACATAAGCACTAAATAGACACTTCTCCAAAGAAGACATACAGAAGGCAACAGACACATGGAAAATGCTCGTCATCACTTATCATCATGGGAACGCAGATCAAAACCACAGAGAGAATCCACAGACATTAGAAAGGATGTGTAGAAAAAGGAGACCTTCTTTCTTCCATTGTGTGGTACAACCTAAGTGCCCAATGATAGATGAATGGATTAAGATGTGTTACATATACACAATGAAACACTACTGAGCTATTAAAAAAAAAAAAAGATGACATCGTTCCATTTGTGACAGCATGCATAGACTAAAGGGGCTTCTCTAAGAGAAACAAATCAGAATGAGAAAGATAGACATGGCTTGATTTCACTTACATGTGGCATATAAAAATCAAAATAAGGGAACAAACTCTTGAAATCTGACTACAGAATTGAGGCTACCAGAAAACAGGGTGGGAGGTGGGAGGAAATGGGGTGGGGGTTAAATGGATTAAAGTGGAGGATTATTGGTGCTCTAAGGGTGGGTCTTGTATAACATATTTGTGGAGTTGCGAAACCTATATACCTAAAACATATAGTACTGTAAATCAAAGTTACCTGAAGAAGATAATTTTTTAAAACTGTAAGGTAATTACATATCTACTATAATAGATATACAGGCAATATATTTTCCAGTCCAGATAACTCTAAGAGATTATGTTTACCTTCTTTTAGAAGACAATATGATGGATAACCTACCCTTTATATTTTCAATATAATGAATTATTCTTCAATGTTCTGACAATGAATCACCAGCAGTTCTGAGTTTTAGAAGTTTTTAAATCTTAGTTTTGGGTAGATGTATTTTCATAGTCATTTTAGTAGAATGTTACAGGAGGCTGCATCCAAGTCAACAAATCAGATGCCATTTAAAATCCAGGAATTCCAACCACTGTTTCCAATATATGCATAAACATAAATTTTCATATCATTAACGGAATTAAGTAAAAGCAATTTATGATATCTCAAATTTATATGTACAATAAATTTACTGTACATATACATATATTATGTCAACATTGTGTATTTACAGAATAGAGAAATCTCTACTAAATTTTAAAAAATTTCTTTGAAATAGATGACTGAATATATTAGAATGTAAGCTCCATTGGGGCATTGGGATTTTTTTGGTGTGTTTTGTCCCTTTTGTATTCCCAGTGTCCATAATAATGTCCAGTGCATAATAAGTTATGCTCAGTGAAATACTTGCTGAGTCAGTGATTATCATAAATAAATGAATTACCATCCAAACATGATTATTTATGTTTGCCTACAGATCCTTTTAAAGAGCTTGCCTTACCTACATCTAACACTCATAAAATGTGATTCTAACAGGTAAGGTATAAAAACATGACCTCGTGCCACCTGATTAATTCAATGGGCAGTAAATTTTGCCATTTTCTCTTCAGAATGTGAACAAACAAATAAGACAGAGATTCTAACATTTCAAGATGAGCTTGAACCAAAATGTCATTTAAACTTAGGGGTTGAAGTTGACATTTTGGGTCAAGTGTAAACTGATGACTAAGGAGAGAATGGCAATTACAGGGAGAAGCAGACAGAAAACAGGAACACAGACAAACAAAAATAGATGATTATATGGCCTCAAGAAAAGTAGTTGCCTCAATTCTTGAGCTTTAAAAATCCAACAAGGCCTAGTTACACTTCGTTTCTGAGAATTTCTATATTGTTAAAGTAACTCTGTACTCTTTCACAGACATCATGAATTTCTTTTTCTTGCACTCAAAACCTTAGCTAGACAAATCACCGTAAGAAATTTCATTTTACTATTAATAAATCCTCTCCTTCCCTCCAAAAAGAAAGTAATTTAAAATTAATGTTAAATTGTAATATTGAATGGCCACAGTGAATAAACTTGACATTGAATTAGTGGTAATTTGATCAAGGGGCTTAAGTTAAAACATACACACAGAAAATAGAGCTAAGAACTAATCTCAGTATCTACATCTACATTTACATCACATCTAGAGGTTCTGGCAAGAGTATTCTTTTTCTGAGTGACATTTATGACACTTCCAGTCTAAATATTAGCTTCTTATTTTCGTAACACCCCTTTCACCATATTCTTCACTGAATGCTAATTTTTTCAAAGAGGAGAGAAGGGGGTATATTAGGAGAGAGGGAAGAGAAAAATAATAGGGGAGGGAGAAATACTTATGCTTCACAGAGTAGGATAATTTAGCAGTCATAAGGCAAAATACCTGTTTAGAGAAAAGAAGGACTTTTTATGATTATTCTAAAATACTTATCTGAAAGTTTTAAAATATTAAATATATTAAAATCAGAACTCAAAATTTTAGAATAATAATTTTAAATCCATTATGAAATGATTAACTAAAACATTCTATGGATTTAAATGCAAAATAAATTCAAGGCCAGTTATTGATTGCTAGTTCCTATCGCATGTAGTTAACTTTTCCTTCACCTCCTATTTTATACCTCTGCTCTGCTATTTTTAATGTTCTGACATGGGGGAAGAAGCCAAAGTACTAACCTTACAACTATCAACTAGCCTGCCTTTTATCTAAAATTGGTATATGCATTATTCATAACTCTAGAGATTAACACAGGTAAAATATCAAAACGTCACATGTCCAAAACTGAATGAGACAGAAAAATATCTACATGAAACCTATTAATCTAGCTATGTGTCATATAGTTCTCTATATAGAAGTACGCTATGAGTGGGGGAAATTTTAGGTATGGAGCATAGCATTATTTTACTTTTTCTTAGCTCTAAGAATTGTAAAATGAATGAAGACACAAAATAATTTTACATTTTTTTCCCCACAAAATAAAGCAGCAAAGTCGATCAAATAGTAAATTTACTTTTTTCTCTTTGACCTGTTCCCTTAAGATTGGTGATGAAACAGTAGTCAAACAAAAGCAAAAAACAGGAAGTGGGCAGATGGGTATCAGATTTTTGGTTGTCAGGATTTCAGCAAATTTCCTTGACTTTTTTAATTCCTGCCTCATTTTTATAAGAAAGTTATATATCGCTTCACAGCCTTTTGGCTAAGATCAAGTGAAGAATGAAAGTTAGACAGCAGGCAGGAACAAAGTAACTGAAAATAAGAATTCACCATTATTCCTTTTCCCACCTATTGGAGATACAGGTCATTTGCGTTAATATTGTGTGTGTGTGTGTAAGGGAATGAAGTTGGAGGTTGCTAGGAGATTTTGTTCCAGAAAGGAGGATAAAGAAACTGCTGCTTATCCCAAAGCCCTGGTGACCCCTCATTTACTTTGGCTCCAGTGTGTAGGCAGCAGTCCTAAACTTTCCAGTCCAAAGAAGTCTAAAGGGAGGAAGACAGGAAGAAAGAGAAGGGAAAGTGACAGGGGTAGGGAGGCAGAGGGCACTACTATTTATACTAATTTCACTCATTTTCTAGAACAACTTAACTGTTTTCTGCACCTTTAACACAGATCTACTTTGAGATTTTTCTACTGTGTATGGGTATCTCACAGATTAGCACATTTGTTGGAAGGTGTAAGTACTTGTCCTTGGTTTTCCTTCAAATATTAGAGGAAGAAAGGAAGGGGGAGAGGGAATACAAGTAGAGACATAAATGTGATGTAGATTTTTCAAGATACCTTTAAAATTGTTGAATTGAAAATTCAACAAAATTATTGAAAGTAAGGACTGTGACACATATTACACCATTTCATGTTGATTCCCCACTACCTCTTTCAGTTTTCTTCATTGAGAAAAAACCTTGTGATTTTTCTGGGCACTTGGGCAAGAAAGTACCTTACATTTACTTTTTAAAAAATATTTCATATATACCTATTTTACATCATTGTTCATTTACTTTAAATCCTCAACTCAGATTCTATTCTGAAATTAGACTGTCCATTCCAAATTGTAATCCATAATTCCAAACTTTAACTCACATCTTTCTGCTCTCAGCTGGGCCTACTGCAGAACAATTGCTTGCAAGCAGATGGAGCAAAAGGTAGGGTGATCTTCCCTCTTCCTTACTATGCTGATATCCTAACTACTGGACCTGAGAGCATGGAGGGAAGGATAGAGTTTCTTTTCTTGAATTGGCAATGTCATAAGATGGCATCTTTCTTTAGGGACATGGCAGATGTTGAAAGCTGCCTCTGTCTCCCAGGCATTTTTGTGGGTTCATCAGTCACCCTCCTGCTGAGCCCTCTGGCTGCAACTCCTATGACTCAGGCAGAGCTTTATTATCAAAGTGCTGCTGGTTAATCAGTCCCCCGCCATGTCCCTGCTTTAGTAGCAGGCCAATCTCTACAAACTCTTGCTGTTGGAGTCCAAGTGCCTTCTCCAGATGGTCCCCTTGGGAAGGACACGCAATGGCCCAAGGCCAGTTTTCTCTCTCTAATGTGATGGACATCTGTTCCATGAGAAAAATCCCCACTACTAATGTTCCTTTCTCTGGCTATATGACTGAGACAACTACAGGCTCTCTGGAGAGAGAAGGGGAGGACTCTTAACACAAGTCCATTCTCTCTTATAAAAAACAAACCACTTCATAAATTGCTCTTTCTTTTCCATCTCTGAATTCTTTCGTATACTCAATCTGAGTTAAGGGGCCATTTGTGATGAGTTCAAAATAATTGGTCACCTATTGGCATGTGAGTTTGGAATTCAACTTCTACACTGCAATTTCAGTTCCCACATTTGTTATCCTGTGATTAACAGAATCATTGTTTCACCATTTTGGCTAATCTACTCAAAACCAACAATCCCTTCTTCCTTACTGGCAAAAACTTCATTCATTCATTCATTTCAGGAAGCAACTAAGTACTCTAGGATGGGAATTTCATAATCAGGAGTAAATCTTGAATAGTCTCATCTCACTTGCTAACCAGTAAATCAAAGGGCAGTGAGTCGGAATAAAAGGACAACAAGTTAAGGTGGCAAAGCAGAAGCTAGGTGAGGAGACTAAACTTCTTACTATCCATCCCTATAAGTCTACCTTGACATGTTATAAGGCAATACGTTTTCCTCGTTTGTGTTTAGACATTGAATCAGGGGCTCCAAATCTGCCCCAAAGGAATCTTCATTGAGTCTATTACCATTAAATATTTATAGACTTCAAACTGGGCATTTCTTCATAGGTACATAAAGTTACACTGGAAAGGGAAGCTTCCTTTATCACTTTTTCTTTCCTTCTAAATAGTTGGTGGGTGAGCTCATCGGCCACAAAGTACACTTTAAAATCATATGTTTAAATTAATTTTCAAAATAGCAATTGCTATTATTGAAATGTAATGACAGTTATAGTGACACCTGTGACAAAAATGTAAATAAAAATAAACAAAAACTGTGTTTGGTTTGCAAATCCATCATTTATCAGTTAGTTTGTATCTCCTTTAGGAGTTCATGGAGAAACTAAAAGTTTTCTGTTATTACACAATATTGTCAATATCCAAGGCAACAACCACATTTTAATCTTAGAAAATCTGAAGATGACATGTATGCTAAAAAGTCCCTGGAATCTGAATCATACTTTATGCTGAATTCCATTTAGAGGATCACATAATGACTTGTTTTACTACTCTATACTATGATGTGGGTGTGCTTATATTAGATCACTTTCAGAGAAACACTAGGTGACTAATTTGTGACAATGATATGTTTGCAGACCAACACATTCATAAGAACAGAAGAATAATGAGCTAATTTGTAAAGTACCAGATGGAATTTACTGCAAGCAAGTGGCCCAAGCTATCATAATTGTCCTTTATACTCCAAGGAGACTCTTCCAATAATCTTGCTACTCATATCTTTGTTTTGGGATAAACAGACCAAGGTCCAAATGATCCTTTTGCCATGAAGGCAGGCCACTAGTATTTGAATATGCTTGCTACTCAGAGAGACTGCTACTGTGTGCAATTCTCTTTCTTTTTTAAATTCCACCTTCTGAATTGCATCCCATTATAGGAATCATTATGGGCTGTTCTCTGGACAATGTTGTTGCTTTTGTTACTGTTCTTTTGATGTTATTTCTTAGATCACAAAATTGAAGTATAGTCACATTCATACTTGGACTGTCTCTTTCAATTCCCTGTTTATGGGACTCAGGATTTTGATACTATCTTACCCATTTTTTCTTCCTTTTGCCAAGTAAGACCAAGATGACTTGATCCCACTTAACACTAATCTCACCCTCCCTTGCTATTCTTCAACACAACTTGACATTGATAAACTTGAGTCCTAATTTCAACCCTTCACACAGTATATCTCCTCAGAGTCCTGAGTATAAAGTAGCTAATTTGTGCTATGAGGTTAATAAAATGTGTTATGAAGGAAGCATGATTTGGTGAAAGAAACACAGGTTTTTGGTATCATCAAACAGACATAAGGCTTCTCTTCACTTCATTTACCTTAGTCTCATTTCCTAACCTTCACTGAATCTTAGTGTTTTCATCTTGTAAACAACAATGATACATATTTTTTACATGTGTTTGAGACCACATGTGAAGATACATGTTAACGGCAAAAAACATGGAGGAAGTCAATACAGCTTTCTCCCCATGCCTTCTTCAAATATTTGTCATCTAACCTGTTGACTGCAATGCTTGGAATATTAAGTTAGAGAAGGAAAAAAATATAGTAATATGAAGAGGCTAAATAATGCAGGTTTCTCAGGAAATTAGTAATGCAAAGGGAATCAGCAGAGTGAGTTAAAAACATAGCCACTTTGGATTCAGTATTGTTTAGCAAGGAAAACCTATACATTATTTAGGATAAGACCAACAATCTCTTCTCCCCTCCCAAAAATAATTTGGGAAATGTATGCAAAGAATCATCAGAAAAGGAAAATTACAAATAGTTAACAGTCACTGGAAAGGATGCACAATCTCACTAATAACCAAAGTAGCAAATTTAAACAATCATGAGATATTTTTTCTATTACATTGGCAAAAATTAAACATTAAAAAAAATCCTGTGATTATGAGGGGGTGAGAAACAAGAATACCCACTACATAATTAGTGGAAACAAGGATTGGGATAGACTTCCTTGGAATACAAATTAGCAGGCTTTTAAAAAAGTAAAGTACATGTAATGTTTGATTTGCAGAAATCTATTCAGAAAAGGGATTATTCAAGCACCAATACACAGACACAAGCATACAAAGATTTAATTTCATCATACTTATAATAATTTAAAAGTTTTGTTTCTAGATCTGAGTTCTCAAAAAAGCCATACAACTCTCCCCCCTTCTAAATAACTTCCAAGTCACCAAATACATAATAGGGTTGAGAATGTTTGAAATTGCATATTGACTATGTAAATATGAATTTTTTTTTTGTTTAAAAAGAATGATATAGGCTTGTAAAACATGTAGGTGATTTGGTGATTTCAGAGATAAAATAAGTTTCAGAGATAAAAATAAGTTTCAATAATCAGGGACCCAAAAGATTATGCTTTTTTCTACCCATCTGAAACTTCTGAAATACTTTATAATATAATCAATTGCTACCCAGCTTTCTAACCCTATGTAAAACTTACATATTTATGTGTATATACACATGATTATAAATTTGTTATTTCTAAAGTATAACATATATACAATAACTTTCCATCAAACGCAATTCTGTTTTTAACTCTCTCTTTGTTTTATTATCCATCACACTCATGGTATATACAGAACTTTGCTTTGTCATCAGACTTATTCCAGCATCTGAATAACACAGTGACTGTCATTACAGGCCAACAGTGACTTCAGCCCAGGACTAGCAAGTCTCTCAAATCAGAATTCAAGCTCTAGTTACAACAACTCTTGGGCCCTGTTTTTCCAATTAGAATCTCATTTTCTTGCAAGATGGGATGGAGAGAGGGAAGGTGATTCTTTCAGATACAAAGGCCAAGTTCTGATATATTCAGTAAAGAGAGCATTTGGCTCCCTTTTACCAGTGGGGGGATGGAAGATTTTCAGTCACACCATCTGGACCAAAGTAGCATGTTTTAGCATATCCACTAGGGAGCCATCTGACCTAGTCATGAAACAGACTAAAGGGGCCTAATCCAGTGAAACCAAGACTGACTTGGTTATATTCTTTAGGTAACTAAGATATAACATTTTAAATGAAATAGTTCCTTCTTTTTCAAGGAGAACTCTATTATATATGAAAGGAAATGACTCTAACCTCCCTTTCATCAGAGTGAGCTGCCAATCAGCCTTCTGTAAACTGTGCATCTGTATATCTGTAGCTGTGTAAATTAAACTGAGCTTCTCAAAAGAGCATTGCATGAAAGGAAGCATTAGCATAGGAAACTAATTAGCTTTCCTGGACATTCTACTTAGATACATGAAACAGCACACTGGAAATGAGGGGAGAATGGTGAAATAAAGCTCAGATATCTTGAGTACATTCTGGGGAAGGTTTTGTTCAACGAGTTTTACACAAGTTATTTCTTTTAATACTGTACTAACCTCATAAAGTGAGTATTAAAATCTCTCACTTGATAAGAAACCTGAAGAACCTAGAGAGAGTGAGTTATTGACCATGGACCCAAACTATAAATGGCTGAGCTGTGATTGGACCTGAAAAGTCACTTTGGCCACCAGACTGTGAGATCAGTCTTGTCTTATGAATTTAGAGTAGGTGAGAAGGATGGAGGGATGGGGGAGGGGAGAGGGAGGTGTAATTATAGACAATAGATGGGGTAATAATGATCATGGATTATAGAAGTAGCAAGTGCCAGAAACTATGCAAAACACTTGATTTGCCTCTTCCTACTTCCTACTTAATCTTCCAGGAAAGTATTACTAGTTTGTTCATTTTACACTGAGGAAACCAGAGCACAGTGAAGTTAAGCAAGTTACCCAGTTACACAGCTACTTAATAATAAGACTTCTGGTGAACTCATAACATTTCATTATTTCTTTTCCCCATATTTATCTTTTCTTTTTTTCTTTATAAAGGAAAAAGACAAGCAATTTGTTTTACAATTTATTGATTTTAGCCCAAGATAAATCAGATTACCCAAGCTATCACCTTTCAAATAAAAAATCGGCAACATTTTCCCCCACCTTTGGGATGTCAAGATGCTATTTGAGGATATAAGGAGGCCCTTTAATGACGTGCTGCTTATGTCAATAGACACGCACAGTATTAAACTGCAGTTTGAGCCCTAACCCTATAAAAGACCTTCTAATCCTCATAAAACACATCTTATTTTAGTTCCTCCACATGCAAAATTAAAATAGCTAGGTGTTTTGTTTAAAAAATGCTAATATATGATTTGGCAAAGGCTGATGTTTTATATTGTCTCCTTGGCTGGTGTTTTGGGATTATTCATCCACAGTTGAGAGAGTGCCCAGCGCTCAAGCCCCTCCCATTTCCTATTTATTATCAGGTTGCTGCAGTGCAGCGTTGACACACCTGATCATTTAGATCATTAAAAATCAATCCAATGACCAAACATTTCTGAACATTTTAGAGAAATGACAAAAAGTACAATAGTAGATTGCTATTAACTTGCTTGGGTTTTCTTTCTGCAGCTGCCAGGAAAGTCATTTGGTAAAATTGATTAAATCAGCATGCCAGAAGGAGAGAGGAAAGGAGCAGAGAAATGTAAACACAGAGAGCTTAGAGGGAAGGGCAATGTTTTTCTTGGGAATGAAATGTGATGTTCTGGGGGAGGGAGGTGAGGGCTGGTAGAAAGAAAAACCTTGCATCTACTGAGCATATTATAATTTGGGGCGTAAGACATTCAAGATGGTAGGATTAAAGCAGCCAAAATGCAGAAACAGTAGGGGCAAAAGGAGCAAAGAAGAGGCAAGCAATGCATGTGCTTCTAACAGACTGTCCGCATTGGTCACACTGCACGGTTTGGCTGAATGAATCCAAGATACATCACTGGCACAATGATAGGAAGCTGATTTGAGCATTTCAGTGAATTAAACTCATTCAGTATCATAAAGGTGGGAGAAAAGAATGCCTAGTTTCCCATACAACAGGGTTTATTTTTTTTTTTATGCAGTTAACAAAGGAAAGAAATCCCTCTACTTTTGTTCAATAAAAGCCTGAATGCACCAAAATTCACATATGCACTCCTCTGTTACCATAATGGTCAAATATATGCCCTCCTTTCAAACATGGACTTTCTTCCCCTTAAAAATTTGTATTTTCTTTGTAATATAATTCAAAGATTTCTTGATTAGCCCAAAAGGATTACTGATATATGAAATCACAGTGTGCTGAGGAGGGTGGATTTTAATGTGGGGTTTCTGCGATTCTGTCACTACTTCTAATTCCTTCCAGCATCCTATTTAAACTCACATTAGCTCACATAGCTCATGCTTCTATAGAAAGGAACAGGAAAAATTACCACGCATTTATTTGCTCTTATTTGTTATATATTGTGTCTGCTAACATTTTAAGTTTAACAACCACCTAAATACAAGTGACTTAAAAATAGCACTTAACACATTATAAATAAAGCAAACATTCTGTGGGAGAGTGAATGTACTTCCTTGGGACGTAGAAAATGATAAGATAGAGAGACCATTTAATTGCACAGAAGACTAAACTACTCTAAATGAAGTGAACCCCTAGAGAGAAGTTCCTAACTATATTTGTCCTACAGTGGATACGCTACTCGGCAAGCAGAGATTCAGAAAGCCTTTATTTGCAGTCGTGGGTTTACAAGGGTAGTGAGTAACCTTCTTGAAGGAGAGCAGAATCCAAGATCCCTCCCAATTATCCACCTCCTGGTAGTCATGTATTTGTGTAGTCTTTCTTCCCATATTGTACAAGGGCTGGTCATCCAGCAAAAGGTGAAAGCATATCATTTTTTAGATAATATTATGTGAGACTGTGACCTCTAGCTATCTTAGACTCTCTCTCTCTCTCTCTCTCTGATATCTCTCTCTCTCTCTCTCTCTCTGATCTCTGTCTGTCTCTCTCCCTCCCTCTCTCTCTCATCCCCCAGAGAAGACTGCAAGCTATCACATGAACAGCACTATGGAAGTGTCCACATGGCTACAGAAAAAGGCCTGCCTGACCCTATGGTGATCCTGAAGGCAGCTGAATCTTGAGATGACTGAAGATCAAGCCAATGCAAGAAAGACATTTAGTCAGAATCACCAAGTATGGTAGAAACTTGAGTCTCTGAATATTACAAATCTTTTAAATGGCAGGACTCAGATGGAAAAGTAGGGGGTTAGAAGGCTAGGGAAGCAGAAATTTAAGGAAGAAAAAGTGATCCTCATTAGTGCTATTCACAAGCATAGCCAATTCTCATTCTAGACATGTGGCAGATTTGCACTTTCTTGGTCCCCTGAAGTTAGACATGGTCACGTAACTTACTGGCCAATAAAAGTTGATCAGAAGTAATATGTATCATTTCTAGGGGAGAACCATTAAGAACTAGTGTGTGAGGGGGCTCCCTGGTGGCACAATGGGTTAAGCACCATGAAGCAAACCGCAGACACTTCAGCATGAGTTCCAACCCTGCTGCCGGCCGAGGTGGTGACCCACATGGCACAGCAGTAACCAGAATCCAAGATTCTGTCTTGCCCGCTGCTCCCCTCAGCAGTGTATTTCAGTCAGTCTGCCTATTCTGTTCCCCACTCTGTCTCTGGTGGATCCTCTCACCCCCCCACGCACACTTCTGGCCTGTACCCCAGTTCTTGTATGCATAAATAAATAAATAAATCTTTTTTTAAAAGGGGGTGGAGGGCCTCCCTAGTGGTGTAGCGGACTGAGCATCACACTGCGGTGCTTCCGCAGCTGTTGCAGCGCGAGTTCGATCCCTGGCCAGGGAGGTGCCCCACATGGCTCAGCAGACCTCTCCTGCCTCACCCGTTGCTCCCCTCAGCAGTGTGTTTCAGACAGTCTGCCTGTTCTGTTCCCTATTCTGCCTGTGGTGAATCTTCTCACCTCCTGAGACTCTGGTCTATACCCCAGTTCTTGTATGGATAAAATAATAATAATAAAAAAAAAAGGTGTGTGAAGTTTCCTGTCCTCAGCACAGTGATGGAGACTTTCAAAATTGTGGAGTCTCCCATTTGCCAACCCCAACTAAAGAACAGAACCCTCCTCCCTTCATCCCAACCTATGATGAACATAGACTGAAGGTGAGAAATAAACATGTTTGTTGTTTTAAGCAACTGAGGTTTTGGAGTTGTTTTTCATGGCATGTTATATATTATGGATGATTATCAACTATATTATACCAATAGACGTAACCAATATATAGCTAGATCACCCTCACTAAAGCAGAAAGTAGCTCTTGTCATAGGAATCCACTCTGCAGAAAGAATAAAACCTAGTATAAAACCAAATTAGGCTATGAAGTCTGAGGTCTGAGGTTCTCAAAAGGTGTAGTGCTTTTGGGTATATGTAGGGATTGGTGTACGAATTCTCTCAGTTATATCCTGGAAAGATGAAAAGTGGAGCATGAGAACTAGAAGACATTTTTCACTAAATTCGTAAGACTTGAGCATTCAAGAAAAAGCACTGCTGTTTGACTCCCCTGAGAGAGCCAGAAGAGGGAACGCGTTCTCCGTTTTACTGGGCAGATGAACAATGCGCTGCCACTTCCTGGAAGGAATGGGCAGCATTAATAGCTGCAACAACCTGCTGCTGCCTGTTTCCAAGTGATCGACACACCAGTGAACCTTGGCTGAGGTCACCGGTAGAGCAGAAGCCAGTACAAAGTAGTATCAGGCAGAGGCATTTACAAGGCATCCCTAAGAGTCTCTGAGATAACTGAGTAGCATCACTGGGGTACACATCTGAACAGGTAGGTATAGAACAAAAGATATTGAAAAATCAGTGTTAATGCACCCTAACTTATGTCAACCAGCTTAAAAATTAACCACCTAAAAATCCATCACTTCACATTTACTTATCCTAATTTGGTTGTTAATTTGTTATTTATTCATTTAATATAACAATGCACTCCACATCATGTCTCAATACGTTATTTTATCTTCATCAGGTACCAACTTAAGGATTTAAAACCCTTTTGGCAGGACCCTCACTTGAGCCTGGAACAATTTAATTTGTTCTCAGATGCCACCTATTGTGAGACATTATATAAATAACATTATAATATAGTCATTATTTCAAGACACAGTGATTTATAATCTAGTAAAAAAAGACATGGATATCTGAAGCACAGAAGTAAATAGTTTGGCTGAATTAAAACATTGAGTATAGGGACATTAGTCTTTTTGATAGACTTAGGGCTCAGAAATCCATTTAAATACCTCAAAGAAAAATCAACTAGAGGGATGGAGGGGACTAGGAGAGGCTTTTAGTGATACGAAAGTGAACACAGTAAGGTGGGAGAAAAATCCAATGTGATGTTTCGATCTCAAAACAGGAAGCGCTTGGTAATGGCGGAGGGTGGGGAATCAGCGGAGAAAAGTAGAAAGCACTGGCATAAGGAACAATGGCTGGAAATACGAGGGCTCTCGGAAAATGGGAATAAGCGCTGTCTAATCTTCACAGTTGCGTATCCTTACAGCAGATTCGCATACATAGTCTACTCAAATACTTCATGGAACGTATGATACTTGAAATTTCCTTGGATTTCTGAAGAAGTCTGAACCTTTGAATGGCTTTTCATGACAATCTGGTGTCCCTGTTTTTCTCTCCACTAGGACCTTTTCCTCTTCCCTTCCAGCACACATCACAATCTGCACTCACATGTTCCTTTATATGTCGACACGTCTATCTCCACCACAGGACAGAAGCTGCGTGAAGGCAGGGGTCACATTTGTCAGGGTCCCAAGCACAATGCCTGCTACACAGTAGATGCCTGATAAATATTTGTAAATAAATCAGGGCTAGGATGAGAGTGAATTTAAGATTATTTTCATTGATTAAAATCCCACAACTCATGTTTTCCTGATCTCTCTTTCACCTATCTGCTATTCTCAGATAAAGCCCTAGAATGACTTGTTGCCCAGTAATCCTGACATCTTTGTAAGATATTGATATTTCGGGGTTTTCAATTTACTTTGGATGACAGAGCAGCCAAATCTATCCACATCACTAAACTCAATCAGCCAAACTGTCATTCTTACACTGATACTATTTAGAAAATGTAATGAGCCACCAAATTCCACTTCCTAAAATCTAATTTCCCTAGAGCTTCTGCTCTATTATTTCATCAATGCCCCTGAGGTCAAAAACTATGATTTCTTCTCTCCTGAATAGCACAATGTGTCATTAAAACTTCTTCACATAGCCTTTGTATTTGTTCAGAAATCCAAGGAAATTTCAAGTATCATGAAGGACCTTAGGCTCAGTATCAGCTATATTTAGTGCTTTGAGGGCAACAGCACAGCCAAGATCATTAATGACCTAGAAACAATGAATTCAATATAACTCTGATTTCTTGATGGACAATTTTTTTAGATTTGATAAAAACAGTGTTTGATCAGCATTTTAAAAACATGTTCATATAACTTTTTTTACATATCCCAAAAATCAAGTTGTGTTATTATATTTACATATGTTTTAGGAAAATCTGATAATCTAATGATTCATATATCCTGTTTCTACTTAAGGACTAGAAGCTGGGCAATACTAACCCATTCAACAAATATTTATTGACTACCCTAGTGCTTGAGGAACTATCTAGAGGCTGGAGATAGAGCAGTGAAGTGTGAAATAGATTAGGGGCTTTCATTTTAGTTGGGGGATGGAGACATAAAATAAAATCAATCAGTAAAATTTACAAGCATTTATATGGTAATACAGTCTAGGGAAAAATAGGGATAGTACAGATACAATTATTAAAATGAGTGGACAGGGAAGACCTCACAAAGAGATATTTGAATAGAGAACAAGAAAAGTGAGTAAGTGAAACAGGGTTTATCAAGGAGATGCAAGTACTAGTCTGAAGTAACAGAAAGTATAGCATCCTAGAATAGGACCATGTCTAGAGAGTCAGAAAAATAAAGAAATACGTGACTAGGGCCTCCCTGGTGGTGCAGCAGGTTGAGCACCACACTGTGAAGCATTTGCGGCACAGCAGCATGAGTTCTATCCCCAGCCAGGGAGGGGACCCACATGGCGCAGCAGACCTCTCCTGCCTCACTCACTATTCCCTCTGCAGTGTATTTCAGTCGATCTGTCTGTTCTGCTCCCCACTCTGTCTCTGGTGAATTCTCTCACTTCCCGTGACTCTGGCCCATACCCCAGCTCTTGTATGCATACATAAATGAATTTTTTTTAAAAGAAATATGTGACTGATCATAGCTGGAGTACTAGGAACTGGAACAGGAATAGAGGCTCTCCACATGGTAGGCTATTTTAAGGACTTTAATTTTGAAAAAGATCAGAGATTACTGAAGGGTTCTGAGCAAAGGAGTGACATGATGTTACCTAGGTCATAGCAGTACAGTCTGGAAATGTGTGGAGAACAGACTGAAATGGCATATGGGGAAAGCATGGAAGTCCATCAGAGGATGCTGAAGCAATCCAGGTAAGAGAGATTGTTGGACAGGACCAACATTGCAGAAACAGAAGTGGTGAGAACAGTCTGATTCTGGGTTATGTTATGAAAGAGAGCTGACCGAATTTGCTGATTGGATTGATGCTATGGCATGGGTTAGTGTAATGGGAAATCAGGCAGTCAAAGATACTTGCTAAATTTGACCCAAGATAGGAAAGTCATGTTTTGTTTTTGTTACTAACTTAAGTCAAAGATTTCTTGCAATGATAAGAAAGAATAAAGATAAAATAGAGGGCCTCCCTGGTGGCACAAGAGGTTGAGCACCATACTGTGAAGCTTCTACAATCACTGTATCACAAGTTCGATGACTGGCCAGGGAGGGGACACACATGACACAGCAGACTGCTCCTGCCTTGCCCACTGCTCCCCTCGGCAGTGTATTTCAGTAAATCGGCCTGTTCTGCTCTCCACTGTGTCTCTGGTAGATCCTCTCACCTCCCTGGACTCTGACCTGTACCCCAGCTCTTGTATACATAAATAAATAAAATCTTTTTTAAAAAACAAAAATAAAACCACTGAATTCCTTTAAAAATTTTTTTAAAATATAAAATAGAGTTACATGAGGTATAGGAACACCGCTCTTATTATTGTACACAAGTACAGCTCGAACTGTAACAAGGCATTACTGCACCTAAAGCAACAGCATTCAAAGTAACTTATAATTCCTTTGTCCCCTTTTAAAAATGAAACATTAATACCATTTCTATTTATACAATAGAGGATATTTTGTATTTTAAAACTAAAGACTATGACAGAAAATCAAAGAATAATTCTACATTACTTCTTTTTAATAAGTCAAATTTTTAAATTGTTTTAAATTTGTTTTAAACTTTTGTTTCTAAATGAGAAACTAGGGCCATTTATAGAAACATGGATGGAGCTAGAAGGAATTATACTGAGTGAAACAAGTCAGAAGGCAAGAAGGAGGAATATGAAAGAGCAACAACTACAACAATAACAACAACAAAAAGAAGAAGCTCAAGGAAATGGGCAATTACAACCAAAAGCAAACAAACTCAACAAGACCAAAAAGTCCAAGATAAACCAAAGGGACCATGGGCAGGAAGGGAAGGAGGGGAGGGCAAAGATGGGGATGAGGGCAGGAAGAGCACAAGGGAATGAGGTGATGGTGCACGGGTGGAATGGTGGTGGGAACTCCCTAGGGAATATAAATGATGTCAAATATAATTAAATAAATAAATTTAAAAGAAAGTATAAGAAAACAAAAAGAAAACAAACTGGGCTACATTACACTGAAACAAGGACTAGGGCGAGTCACGAACACTGTCTCTATGGCAGGAGGCGCTCAGGTTTGAGATTTCAATACACACGAGAACAGCGTGACTCAGTGACTCACAGAGCTACTTGTCTGTGGTCTTTGTTTTCAAATAAGTGAAAGAGTTTTGAAATTTAAGCTTCTAGCCAAAACATGAAATAAGAACCAATGGTGACATATATGCAAATAAATAAAAGGAACTTTCTAATTTCTAAAAAATAAATAAACTGTTTCTTCAGTCACTTGGAAAGGACTTAAATTCATTCATCCTCAGGTCACTGTGCAGATACACAAATTAAGTTATTAAAAATGCAGCTTTTGGATGTATTTAATGTTGAACATTCACATTCTAGTTCGACACTTGCTACCTAAAAGTCATTAGTATATGCACATTTTAGATTAGCATTTAGAGTTTAAAGATATGTTTTAGTGTGAAGGCTCTCAAGGATGTATTAAAAAATGAAATTGCCCCGTCTCAATATGTTTGAATTCGGAGTAGTTTTGGTATACTATGACTTTCTAGTTCAGAGAGAAATTCTTTTAAAAGCCTTGAAAAACCTTAAGGCTGCTTGGATATCCCATATCTTCTAATGACATTTTGATGAGTTTATTGTAAATGAATCATAAACAAATGGATTAAATTCACATTGAAAAAAACACCTAAGAAAGTGTTTGGCAGAAGTCAAGTTTTGCTGACACTCCCCGCCCCCTCAATATTTTCAGGATACTCAGTGGACACAGGCTTGGTCAGCACATTCAGAACAAAATAAAAGCAAATAAGGATGTCACCCATCTTCATGCTTCAATTGTGAGGAAGGGGAAGCTCTTTAACAATACAGTTCACATTTCCATCTCTGTGAGCTGGTGTAACCTGACCTGGTTTTGCTATAGACTTATATTAAACAAAAGAAAATACCCATAAATACCACAATAAGTTTAAAATTCTTTTGGCTACCAACTCACACTCTTGAATAGCTAGCTAGCTTAAAAGAAATGAGTTTAGACCAAAAGAGGCTACCTTGAGAATTAAACTGGGTCTTGTCCTAGAAATATGGAAGATTTTGTAAAATATCTCCAACTTCCTATTAATTTCTCTCCCATTCTCCTTCCAGGTCCTTAAATCTCCACTCAGTGAAAAATTATTTACATGGCTTTGATTCATTCAGAATGAATAGAGTATTACATCAAGATATTGTGAATATCTTATGGGTAAAATAATCTAATAGAGGGAGATAATTAGCAAATGAAAGGCCTTAGAAAAGATGCATTTACACCAATCTAGTTTAATCGCATCTTTAGCAAAGTATAAGTTTCTAATATATTTGATAATATCGTGCTATTCATAATTGAAGACCTCAAAATGGCCTTGTAATGCCTATAAAAGGTAAATATAATTTCCATAAATATCCACAGTCTGTCTCAGCGATAAAACCAAGTAATAGGGTTCTTTAACTTCCAATGCAAGTCAAACATATTTGCAAACATGCTTTTTTATTTTAAGTAATATATTAGTCTATAATTTGATGTTTCAGCGCTTTCTTTCCATTCTGAAAACAAGCCAAGTATTGATGTAGTCAGGCCTATGACTCCTCAAACCATGATAAGTTTTAACTATGATAACTATAATGTAGCAATTTTCCAAACTGGTAATATATTGAATTAAAGAATAAGAGCTACCTGTGTAAAACATTTCTAAGTCACTGTGTGTCTCTCAACAGTAGTACCATGTTCCCAACATGCCACCCAAAAGATGGAATGAGGCACTGGCCCTTGTCCTTTCAAACCCTATTTATGAAATGAAAGTAAACTGCTAAAGTTAATCTAAAACTCAGTATTCTGGCAGGTTCCAAACAGAAATTACATCTGTGGTTTTTAGTATAAAGTTGTCCCCATGGGAGATTATAATTCTTTTTATTTTCTTATTCTATGTATTTCAAGAGCTAAAATTAGTCTAGGGAAAACCTCAGGATTTTACAACTATACCTATCTATTTATGCACACATATGTGTGTATATATGTATGTGTTAAATATATAAAAATACATAGGTGAGATAGATAGATAGATAGATAGATAGAGCCCATAGATAGGGCTTAACTTATCAACATATTACTTAGCCCTGAAAGCGATGTAACTTCCATGGTTTTAAAGTATTTGATAGCATGTACATAAGATTTTATATCACATTTTTGTCACTTTCTTTTTAAAAATTATCCATCAATTTTCTTATTGTCACAGCTGAGGATAAAGATTATCCTATTTGCTATCAAAAATATGACTAAAAATATTTCTTGAAGATACGTAGACTTGTTTTAACTTTGCTTTGCATGTAAGAAAAAAGAGTTGCTACAAAGCCACAATCATAAAAACGGCATGGTACTGGAACAAAAACAGACACATAGACCAATGGAATAGAATAGAAAGCCCAGAAACAAACCCACAAAC
>JAGFMF010011684.1:2201131-2236428 GCA_019455555.1 Galemys pyrenaicus
TAAAATATTTTATATTAATAAAAAAAAAGAAAAAAATACTAAAAAAAAAAAAAAAAAAAAAAAAGAGTTGCTATGACTGAGGAGCTGCTAGTTCCCTACCTACACAGGGGAGAGCACAATTTAGAAATCAGCATTGTAGTTCTGAATGATGAAAGTCATTTATTTGCTCTCTTTTCTGGCTACTACAGTAAACATAATATAATGCAGATTCTCAAGTAAGAGACTAAAAGCCAGTATTGATGTATCAATTTCCACAGTGACAGTACCATGAGTAAATCTAACAGTCCTACAAAACTTTATTAATTCCCACGTTATGGATTGGACTGTGTTTCCTCAAATTCTTATGCTGAAATACTAACCCCAGTGCCTCAGGTGTGACATTATTTGCAAATGAAGTAACTACAGGTATACTTAGTTATGATACAGACATATTGGAGTAATTTGGGCTGAATCCAGTGTGCCTGACGTTCTTAGGAAAAGAATATCATGTGACGAGACAAATGTGCATGTAAAGAGAGAATGCCATGTAAAGCCTGAAGCTACCCTTCTTGAAGATAAGAGTCCCAGCACTTTTGGAGGAAACTGTCCCTGCTGACACTTTGATCTTGAACTTCTCACCCCAGGAACTGTGAAACAATACAGCTCAAATGTTTACATCACAGTGTGTGGTACTTTGTTTTTGAAATCCTTATACATGTCTAGTGTATAATACCTCAACTTCCCACATTCCAATTTCAACTCATACCATGCTAGTGAAAAACTTTTCAGTAAACAATGACCATTCCAAGTCAGGCAGTTCATGCTACTTGAGCTTTTGACTCATTGACCGCCCCACAGCAAGTCTCTTTCTATCATCAATTTATAAACTTTTTTACTAAAATTTCTGAATGTTAATTTTGCCCCTTCGGTGAGCAATCAGATAATCAGACAATGCTATGGGATATGCCCTTTGCCCAAGCCCCCCCAACACCAGAAAAAAAAAGGGGGGGCTAAAAACCTTCAATGAGTAAGAATTTCTGCACATTAGGAATTTAAAGTCAGGTGGGAGAAATAAGTAGTAAATAAACTAGGACAGTCTTGTACTATAAAATACACTAGTCTTAACCTATAAGACTGTAGGAGTTTCTCTTAAGTCCATTCTGCACATTTAAGTTAAGATCTTTTTAGAAAGTGATAATGCAGAGCGGTCATCGAGCAGGGGCGGCAAGTACAAGAACTGAACCAAGGGAGAAAGGACATTTTAGGCAAAAGGAACCAAAAAGGCCTAGGGAAACAATGAACAGTGAGAACTATGATCAGAAGTGTATGCAGAATCCAAGTGAGGACCTGAAGGAGAAGAAGACGGGGTAAGATCCTGATGGGCCAGGTATGTCATGTTACAGGGTCTGTACTTGATCCTAAAAGCAATAGGAAGTACTGACAAATCTGAATAGTACCTATCTTTTAAAAATAAACATACTGACTGCTGTGTGAGGAATAGACGGATAGAAGTAAGCAAAACAAAAGGCAGAGGGAAGAGTTAAGAGGTGGTTGTCCTATTTCACAAGAGAAAGGATGATGGCTTAACCAGAGATAGTATCTCTGTTTAGGGAAAATAAATAGACAACCTTGGAGAGTACTAGAGGTGGACTTGATATGATTTTGACTACTGATGGAACTTGCATAAAGGAGAGAAAAAATTCAAAAGTAATGACGAAACTTTGGGTTTGTAAATTTGATGAAGTTTAAAATGGTTCATTAAAAGAGAAACACAAGAGAAGGAGCAGATAAGGTTTAATAAGAAGTGGTCAGAGGCAAGAAGGCAGTCTTGGTTACATTAAGTTTTGTCTAGACATATCTAGAAAAGTCTAAGATCCAGGGAAGAGACCCAGATTAAAGACTGGTCTCTATCATAGATAACTGTGGAGGAATGATAAAATAAGATACCCACATTGGTTCTCAAAGGTTACTCAGAATCATTTGTGGAATTTCTGGGGAAAAACAAAACAAAACAGGAATCTGGGTGTCTACCCCCACAATTCTGATTCAGTCAGTTAGCACAGGGAATGAACAACTGCATTTTTCATAGGCTGCAGAAGTGATCTAGATGTATAGCCAAAGTTTAGTGACTCTGGGATATGGAGTAAGAACGGAAATGGCTGAGGGGAAAGCTCAGAGAAAATCTGCCATTTCAGAGACAGCTTATGAAGTAACTTCAAAGACTGATGAATTGAGGCACAGAGCTAGTATGGAAAAGACTGTTAAAGTGCGATCATAATCTTCAGAAACTAAAAAGCCCAAACAAAATAGTTTGAAAACCTTGCATGGATTTAAGTATCTTGGGTGAAGGAAACTGCAAAACTGGGAGTTACAATGTAGAATAATTTGGCTATGAAGGTAGTAGGCAAAAGGACAAAAAGGGCCAACCAAAGTTAGTTCGATTTTTAAGAGTTTTGTTTTTTAAATGCAGGGTTTTGAGCATGCTTATTTTAAATTTTCCCAACTGCACTAAAGTATGACTGACAAATCAAAATTGAACACATTTAAGGTAAACAAGGTGACATTCTGATATACATATACATCATGAAATAAATAAGGATTAAGGAAAGGAATAAGAACAATAACAATAACAGCAATAAAGACACAAAAACCAAAAATGAGGAGACAAGGACAGACTGGGGACACTTGGTGGGGAGGGGCAGGGGAGGGTTGAGGGCAGATGGGAGCATGGGGGACTGGGGTGATGGTGCACTGGTGAGATGGTGATGGGGAATACATGGGGATTACAATTGATGGCAAGTATATGTAATTTTTTTTAAAAATTTTATATTAATAAAAAAGAAAAAAAAAGAAATAAACACCACAATCAAGCTAATATATTCATGAGCTCACACGTGTGTGTGTGTTGCTTTGGAATGAAAACACTTGAGATCTACTCTATAAGAAAAATTTAAGTATATAAAACATGACTTAACTATAGTCACAATATTGTACATTAGGTCTCCAGCACTTACTATCTATAACTAAAATTTTGTACCCTTTGATCAATAACTCACCTTCTCCTATTCCTAGTCTCTGATAACTACCATTCTATCTATTACTACAAGATTGACTTTTTAAAAATTAGATTCCACATACAAAGGAGTTTTGTAGTATTTATCCTTCTGTGGTCGGTTCATTTCACTTAAATACTTCAGGTTCATCCGTGTTGTCACAGATGCTAAGGATGAAGAGACAATACATGGCAGTGACAGGTGCAGGAGATGGTTCTCTGAAGAGGTGAGCAGGAGCAGTAATCAAAGCCAGGTATAGGGATCGATCTTAATCCAGAAAAGAGATGGAAGCTCGGTGGGACAGAAGGAAAAGTTCTTGGTGCAGAAGAAATGGAAGCAAGGCTAACTGGAGAAACAGATTATTTGGTGGCTTTCAGGTTCTTTGCAGTAGGTACTAAAGACTAAAAACTCACTATGGGGCCAGTAGATATAATTGTGATTTCTTTTGGAAACCCTAGGAATAAAAATGGGATATCAGACAGGTAGGTTAATCCAGGCGTTTTTGGGGTACAGTGGAATAACAATGACGGGCTTAGCAAGAAGGCAGCTGAAATATCAGAGTGCTGAGTATTGAATGTAACAAGAAGAGCTGGAAGGAAAGGAAGCTATGTTGAAAGTATAGGATATTTGAGTTTAAGAGTTTAAGGTTGGTTGGAGCAGTTCTCGTGATCACAAGGTTCAGAGTGGACATGGGGGTGAGTTATCTGAATAGAACTAAAGCAAGGTCAGTGGATTTGAGGATGGTGAAGATAAGAAAGAGCTGTCATTCTACCCTGGTAGTTGTCAATGCCAAGTTAATACTCAACACCACTTGTAAGAAGACATTAGAATGAGTTAAGTCCTTATCCTGAGACCAATCATCTCCGTTAACAGAAAGTCTGAAAATCTAGAATCTGATACTGTGCACCTGACAAAGTACTATTACATTATTACATCAATGTTCTGGATGTTTCTTTAGAGTTAGCACTTTTTAAATTCGGCTCATTTATCATTTCTCACATCTCTTCAATCATCCACTCAAACTCCTGTTTATTTTTATCATCATTACCTAAGATGAACATCCCTTTGGTTTTGTTCTTGCCTTATTTCACTTATATTAAGATGTCAATGATTATAGAATGTATCATTAATTATTAGCATTTTTTCTGGGAAAAATAAACTCTACCTTATTAAATAAGCACATTAATTGTATGATTCACCCTAATTTCAGAAATGTTAAAATAATAAAGTAACACTTCAGATTATCAAAACACATAATACCCTTGCTCATATTCACACTCAGCATAATTTTTCTTCAGCACCAGTATTTTCTGCAGGACCCTATACTCTCAGTTCCACTGCACATTCAACACTGTGCTGTTCAAGGGAACTGGTGACAGAAATGTTCTAAACCTGAGCTGTCTAACACACAGAACTACATGTGATGACTGAATATTCGAAAGGTGGCTAGCGTATCTGAGGAACCCAACATTTTATCCTAACTAGTGAATGTCTACGTAAGGCCAGTGGTGATTGTATTGTTCAGCAATTTTAGAATCCAAGATTAGCATCTTCACCTCTATTAAATAGGCACTACTTGTCTTGCAATTCTCAAATCCCCAAAGTGGGATTATATGCTTCTCTGTGTTACTGGAACTTGAGGAGTGCTTAACAGCCCCCTGGTTCTCCACTGCCCTGCCTTCAGCTTTTGTCAATGAATACTGCTATGTTCAGAGACCACACCATCAGTTTGTTCCTGATATGCAGAACCTCTACCAGCTGTATAGAACTTTACATATGGGCCACACTTCATCATGTTGTCCTAACCTGTACTGTTACCCTCACCAACAACTTTAATCATGATAACAATTTCTTCCATTACTGGTCTACTTTATTTTGAGAAGTCAAGTCAAGTTTACTTTGAAACACTCTCACAAGTTGTTTCACTGACTAAATCTGTTATCTATTTAAAATTCTTAGCTCACGGGCCTCCCTGGTGGCGCAGTGGGTTA
This sequence comes from Galemys pyrenaicus, assembly GCA_019455555.1. Classification (NCBI taxonomy): domain Eukaryota; kingdom Metazoa; phylum Chordata; class Mammalia; order Eulipotyphla; family Talpidae; genus Galemys; species Galemys pyrenaicus. Next base: position 2,206,155 of record JAGFMF010011684.1, read on the forward strand.
AGCAACGCACTATGAAGCAAATCGCAGCCACTGCAGCACGAGTTCAATCCCTGCTGCCGGCCAGGCAGGGGACCCATATGGCGCAGTGGACCTCTCCTGCTGTGCCCGCTGCTCCCCTCAGCAGTGTACTTCCGTTGATCTGCCTGTTCTGCTCCCCGCTTTCTGTGGTGAATCCTCTCACCCCCCCACACCTCCGGTCTGTAACCCAGTGCTTGTATGCATAAATAAATAAATCTTTAAAAAAAAATTCTTAGCTCACTCTGAACTTGCTATATGTTCTCATGAGAATGATCAGATCCCCAAAACTTCTCTGAGTTTTTATAAAACTTTCTGCTTTCTCTGTACCTTCTAGGTTGGTAAACATTATTGAAGAATAGCATCATCATATTAACAGGATGCTCCACGAATGATGTTATTTACTTTTACCACAAGTTCAATACTTTTGAGCAATACTATTATTCAACATGTTATTGAAAATCTTCACATTATTTTAAGTTCACAACCCTACTTCATTTTCCTGTATTATCAGCAGAAAATAATGACAATACTGAAATTAATTAACATTTCTGATCATTTATAATGTGGCACATTAAATGCATTATATAATTTAATTATGTGTATTGTATTCTATGGGTCCTATCCATTTAGAAAAGATAGAAGACAGTTGCATGTTTCAATAACTGTTTCAATATATCTTATCAGAAACCACGACTCATTTCTTGTTCCCGTATTTCAGAGAAATAAGTTTACTTCTTTCCAAAGTACACTGATCCACACAAGTTCTTCATTCGATGCTTTAGCACTTTCTCTTGATCCCATCCTTGGGGTCTTTCTCTTTCTCTGGCATCTTCCATTTATTCCTTCCATCCTTCATATATGCACACCCCTGCCACAATGGTTCTTTTCAATCTACAAATTCTCATTTAAAACAGAAGAATACAAAAATTTCTCTCTCACATTTGTGTATTTCCCAGTCCCTTCCCTTTCCTTTATCATTCCTTCAAACTCCCTAAAAGAATAGAGGGCAGTGTGTAACAGCACAAAGTGTGACCCCAGAGAGTGGTGAGTTGGGAGACCATGGATATGTTGTGGCACAAATATAATAGTGTTTAACTTTAAAATGTGAACTAAAATCTCCAAGAAGATTGAAACATAGTAGTATTATACCCAACCATCAAGAGATCTGGCCTATATTTTATACTTATTATTCCATGTAATTTTTAAATTACCTGGGCATTGCTTATTTTGACCTGATAATTCATTTCTCAAAAGATAAAATTCTCTCTATCCCTTTAAATCCTTACAATCTGATGTCTATCTGATTCTGTTCTGATTCTTATATTTGATACCTAAAAAATAATCATTTAACTAAAACTCATGACTGATAGTCTTTGTCTTAGCATTTAAATAAATGGTTTCATGTCATGCCAACATACATTTTTAATGTATGTTCCATGGTTTAAACTTATTGACAAGAATTATACTTCCTGGTTGATGCATAAGTCCAAGGTGGCACCCATCACCTTACAAGTATAGGATTCTATGGAAAATGGGAGTTTTATAGCTGTAATCAAGGTTATCAATCAGCAGATTGACAGGGAACAAACAGAAGGGGACAGTCAGAGTGATTAGAAATGCACCACGGATTAAACATGAGAGAGGTTCTCCATTACTGGGATGAGATGATCAATAAGAAAAGAGCCTGAATGAGACCTAGTGGTCAGAGGGGTCCCCATACAACAGCTAGGAACCCCATACAATGGACAGGAACCTCTCTCCTACAAACACAAGAAATTAAAATTCTGTCATGACAGGAATTCATCTGGAACATGACCCTAAACTCCAGAGAAGGCATAACCAGCAGACATTTGAATTACAGGCCTGTGAGCCTCTGAGTTGATAACCCAGCCCAGTCGACTTGAATTCCTGACCTAAGAACTGTGATATTAAAAAAAGAAAAGAAAAACATGGGTGCTGTTTTAAGCCGCTAAATTTGTTAACATTTGGATGGTTTTGTTTACATTGAGGTAACATTGAAAAATATATCTAAAGTCATCTGGATAATTTGTTACTGCATCTTTTCTATCCTTAGACAAGAGAAAGGAGTAACCCATAGCCCTAAAACATAAATTTTCTGCTAAAATTCAGTCTCACATCAGTATCAGTTAGAAAACAGTCCCATTTTAAAATAAGCTAGATGACTACATTAGTCATGGATCCTGTACAGCATCCCAAAATAAGGTAATTTATTTAACTAATGGCTAGTGTCATTATTTGAATCTGCTAATGGATTAAAATAATGTTTGTTAAAATCCATAGTCACAGTTGAATTTTGAAATATTCAATGAAAAGAGCTCCCATATCTCAAATTCTCAAACACCTAATAGAAAGTTAGACTGTCAAAACAAAATGATAATATAGAATCATGGATTTTCTTTAATGGCTATTAATTTACACAACAAATGGTCAACAATTTAATTTGGAGATACTATTATATGAATTATGGTTAAACAAAACTCAATTTGCAAACACAGAAATCAAGCTTTTTTTTTTTTAATTTTAATTTTATTTTAGCATAGGAGAACTGGGTGTGTAGGCCATAGGTGCAGAAGTGTGAGAGGAGTCATTAGAGACAAAGTGGGGAGCAGAACACTGCTCTGGGGTTCTACTGAAATATACTGCTGAGGGGAGCAGCAGGTGAGACAGGAGAGGTCTGCTGTGCCATGTGAGTCACCTCCCTGGCTGGGGATGAAACTCAGGTGATAGAGGTGACAGCACTGAGACCTAACAACTAGGCCAGCAGGGAGGCATGCAAGGCTTTTTTTTTTTTTAGTAAAACATACAGACTGTAAGAATATTAATATTTTCATGGTGCAAGGATGTACATTATTTTGTTTAGATTTTAGTGGTAAAACATTTTAAGATCCAAATCATGTCACAGGTTATTTGCAGCCTGAGAATAGAGTCAATATTTTGATTAAATAAATTAAGGTAATAACCTTAATGAGCAGTGAGCTAAAACATCAAAATGGAGTGACAAATGGAAACATTTGAGAGCCTGTGAATTTATATGCTTCTATTGCTTCATGTTTCTGAAACATAAATAATATCTTTAGTCCACACCTTAACAACTATTCCTTATAAATATTTTCCAAGTTTGCTTTTTCTTAAAATCCACATTACTCATGATAAAGCTTTTGCTTCTTTCGAAAAAGAGTCAGACAGACCTATCATGAACTTTTGGATTCTGAACAGAGTAAACGTTTCATATTTTCCCTATTCAGTTCCAAAAAGAGTCTGCTTGACAACCACTTTCAGGTATTAAAAGCTCAGTTACATACAAAGAGTCTAGGTCCTCCAGTAGTAGGATAAATGTACGTGACTCACTTGATCGATTAAATGTTTCTCATTACTAAAAGAATTAATTATTCAAACTGTGATGATGGTGATGAATCTGATGACATCAGGGAATACCCTAGGAGCACCAGACTTTTCAGAAAATTCACTAAAGAGATGACATGGACATTTTGCTATCGTTCAAATAGAGATCAAAATGATAAAAATAGAGATCATGAAAAATGTACTGAATGTTTTATTTTTTTCAAAACATAAACACATTCAAAGTTCATTAGCATATATTTATTTTATTCTGAGCTACACACTGAGTACAATACAAAGAAAATGTTTTTCTGTTATTTTCTAAACATATTTTGTATTAATTATGCCCATTTACTTAGTAGGTGTTACCAGTGAATCTGTTAAGGAGTATGGTCCAGGAATCAGTGATATATTTAAAGATGTGTTATTAACCTGAAGGGTCAGAGAGATTTTTACATGAAGTCAAAAGGGGTTTTATAAAACTCTGATGTCTAGACTGTTATTCATAGCTATGGTTTTCAATGCCAACTATGAGCGATGTCTGGAAGCTTTGGGGTTGCTTTTGAGTATGAAATCACAGAGGTTAAATTGGTGGCAGAGACCAAACAAAGAGGTGAAAATCTGTGTATTTTCCAAGGTTGAGAGAAGAAATGGGCCGACACACAAACACCTGCTGGCTTCCACAAGCCACACCTGCACCTGCACCCATATTTTATCCTCAAGCAAGAAAAAGCTCAGCACTGTGTCCTTTAAGACTGTTTTGGAAGGAGCCATATGTAAGTTTTGTAAAACAGTGTCTGTAGATTAATCATCTACACCTACCTCTTCCTTATCTGAATAGCAAAGAGGAAAGGAATTAAAATTAAAAATTGCTGCTGAAGAATCCGTAACAATTACGTTAATGTGATTTTCAAGACAGCCCCTTTAACAGCTTTTAAACTTGAAGTTATAGTTTTAATTTAATAACCAGAGAATAGAATGTTTGCAATCTACTTGTACTGTAGGAAATAAAAAGAAAGCAGGCTCTGTTAAGGGGGCTGAGAGAGGAACAATGAAAGTCAGGGGATTGGAATTTTCTCAGGTTGTACTGGTTCAGTACTGAAGGAAATGTAATATCCTCGTTTTTGTTTCCGTGATTCTCTCTCATTCCCAGCAATGTCCAATGGAATGTTGCAATAAAAGAAATGTTCTATATCTGCACTGCCCTACACAACAGCCAGTGGACACAACTGGCTATTTAAAGCTAAATTTATTAAGGGAAGATTTAAGATTCACTTTCTTTCAAATGTGATTAATGACTAGCTGTGTGAAGGGAGAATGATACTCTGGTTAAGAGAGTTATATAGCACATAACATACATTAAGTCCTATCATTTATTGTCCTGCCAGACAATTTATCTTTTTTGCCACACAAATAATTACTAGACATCTGTTTTGGACCAGGCACGGCTGTATGTTCCATTATAGAAAGGAATAGAGTACAGGTAAGGTCTGGGTCCTATGAAGATTTCAGATAGAGTGGGAGAGGGAAAAGGAGTAAGAAAATAAAGAATTATATGAATTATTTTTATGTAATTATTTTTATTGTGTAGGGCAAGGGACTAAGTGTGTTGGGGAGAGAGCAATATCCTTAGAAAAGGTGGATGAGGGCCTCCCTGGTGGCACAGTGGGTTAAGCAATACACTATGAAGCAAACTGCAGCCACTGCAGCACGAGTTCCATCCCTGCCACCAGCCAGGGAGGGGACCCACATGGCACAGCAGACCTCTCCTGCCTCACCCGCTGCTCTCCTCAGCAGTGTATTTCAGTCGATCTGCCTGTTCTGCTCCCCACTCTGTCTCTGGTGAATCCTCTCACCTCCCTGGACTCTGGCCTATACCCTAGCTCTTGTATGTATAAATAAATCTTTAAAAAGAAAAGGTGGATGAACATGGTATCTGTGAGAAAGCAGTGTTTGAATAATGTTGATGGCTGAATTTTGTTGGGTAAGCCTCAACAGAATTTGTATTCATAAAATCTGGAGTCATGACCCCCCTCCCTCCTGCCAGTACCCCAGACTGTTAATTGGAATCTGGCTGACTGCAGATGGAATTAGTTTAGATGAGTGAATACTGGAGCAGGGCAGGCCCTCATCCAATATGATGGCTGTTCTTTTATTTTTTTTAAGATTTTATTTATTTATGCATACAAGAGTTGGAGCACAGAGCAGAGTCCAGGGAGGTGAGAGGATTCACCAGAGACAGAGCTAGGAACAGAACAAGCAGACTGACTGAAACACACTGCTGAGGGGAGCAGCGGGTGAGGCAGGAGAGGTCTGCTGCACCATGTGGGTTAACTCACTGTCAGAGACAGGGATCAAACTCGAGCTGGAGTGTCTGTGGTTTGTCTCATAGTGCATTGTTTAACCCACTGTGACACCAGGGAGGCTCTGTTCTTGTTTTTAAGAAGGGAAATTTGGATGCAGAATACCAGATACAGAGAGTACAGAGACACAGGTTGAAGATGGCCATCTACAAGGTCCTCTTTTAAAAGGACCTGGAACAGATGCTTCCCCATCACCCTCAGAAGAAACTAATCCTGCATATAATTGATCTTGGACTTTTAGCTTCCAGTACTGTGAGACAAAAAACCTCTTGTTGTGTTTAAGCTACCCGATCCAGGTTACTCTGTCACAAGAGTCCTAGAACAAAAACAGAAGTAGGTATGCATAAGGAAGCCTTGTGAACTGTGCATACCACTTCATCCTCGAGTTAGATACTGGTGGCCCCTTCATCAGATGAGGATATTGAATTTAAACTCACTTAAAAAGATTAAGTGATTTGTCTGAGGAAATTTTGCTCTTCTGTGACATAGTTAAGACAGAAATCTGAGCTGTCCTCTTAATACTACTCTCTGACAGCTTTTGTTGATCTTTTCCTGATTCCCCCTGTATCTGATTCAATGAAAATTAAATAATCGTGTACCTAAAAACGATTATGCTATATGACATTGGCTATAATACAGTATTCTAAAATCTCTAAGTAAACTTGAAATTACAGCCGAAATGTATGATTTGAAGTCCTGTTTAAAAATATAATGATTTAATAATATATAACAATCTATATGGCTAGGTCTTTGCAGTGTTGATATATCTACATTGTGGACACAGACAAAATGTTTACGATACACTAGGTTTAAGGGAAACTTAAACAGTGTTATATAAAATCTATGATCCTCTCCTCTTAGTCTTTTCTCCCATTGTCTTCTTTTTGTCTTTCACATACCCAGGCTGACACTCTCATATTACCTTGCTTTGGAAGATATTATAATTATCAAAGTCATTATTTCCATTAAGATACATAATTCCTTACTAATGAATAAATGTGCACATTCAAAGACCCTCACCTTTGTCAAAATAGCTTTGACATTATCTTATTGAAAATGTAGAAAGTTAACTTCTGAAAACATAAGTTCAAAATCTGTCCTAAAAATGAGGTGGCAGAAAGCCCAAATGAGAAGTCAGTCTATAATTTTGATTGCTCAACTCTGGTGAAAAGAAACCATTTATGTGGGCAGAAACATTTATTCAATTGAGAGAAAGGCTTTTTAGAAACGCCCTAAATATGACCGGACTTTAATCAAGCAATGCCATCTGCCTAGTGAGTAGGAAGGTAATAACTTTTTTAAATAGAACTAGCATCTAATGTTCATCCAGAAATGAACATACAGAAATGCAATTTTTGCCTATCCTAAATATGGCTACCTATGTCCTAGGAGACAAAACACAGCTTCTGGCATAACCTTTAGAGGAGGTACTTTGATCCCAATACTGATTGAAATGTACTTTCTTTGCTATGTTAATGAACTTTCATGAGACTCAGTTACAATTTCTGTGTCATGTTTGTGAATGTGCTTTGTGGGATACAAATTGCAATTAAGAAAAAGGCACGATTTTTTCTATCTGTGAATATCAGCTCCTACAAAATATTTTAAAAAGTATTTTAAATCTTCTGAGCATAAGCACATTGTTAATGGCTTTATATGGCATTATCTTATTTTATCTCATAATGACATAATCAGTTATGTGCTATTGCTACTGACAATTTGCCAAGGAAGAAAACAGTACTTAAACAGATTAGATGAGTTGCCTAACATTACCCAGCTGGTAAATTCTAGAGAATAGTTTTGAGCCCAGGGTCTATTTTCTTAATACAATTCTTAATCCTACTTCTCCCTACATACCAATAATAATAACAAAAATAATAATGAAAATTACTGAGATAATTACTTTTTCTTTAGAGAAAAGATATTTACAAGATAGAATCAACATGATGTGGAAACTGATGCATATGTGACAGAGGAGAGATTTCAGGAGAGGAGAAGTCAAGGATAACCTGAAGGCGTAAGTAACTGGGGAGTAGATAATGAGTTCCAAATTGAACAGGCTGAACACGAGGTGCCCTCCAGGCAACAGAAAGGGTCAATGAGCGGGGCAAAGTCAGAACTATAACAGAGTCCCAGGAGAACTATTCAAATCACTACCTATGACACAAGATAAAGTCTAGGTCCATTTCATAGTATTTGCCCTCTTAGCCCAGGTCCATCCATTTATTCCCACCACCATCTTTTTACCCCTCAAATTTTAAACATAAAATGTGTGTGTGAGATGGGTGAAGACAACCCAGCAAAATTTCTTTGACTGTTGTCCAAAGTCATTGAACTTGATGTACCTTCTTTTAACTTTTCAACTTTTAATTCTTCAACTTTTAAAGAAGAGCTTCAAACTTATGCTAGAGATACTGAATGAGGAAAATACAGATTTATTTTTAAAACCAGAATGCATCTAGAAGTAAAACATCATTGGAAAGCAACAAAAAACTCTATAAGAAAGTAGGATCTGTTATATTTGAAAAACATTTAGATATGTACTAAGACAAATTTAGATGGCATGCAAGCTTTTATCACTAATTTATAGGTCTGAAAAGCTAAATGATTTTTCTATTGTTTTATAGATAGTAACTGTCAAAGTTGAGGCTCAAACTCTGCTCTTCAGAGACCAAGACCAGAGATGTCCCCACTATTTTTCAACTACAATTTTAAAAATTGCTTCTTCAATGTCTCTTCCTTCTTTTCCTCTTTATCCTCCTCCTACACAAAATGCTATGACTTAAGTTCTTAATTAAAAATACCCCTCATCTTAACATATATACCCTTATGTTCACCACAGCATTATCTACAATTACCAAGAACCGAAAAAACCTAAGTATCTGTGCTGAGACTGGATGAAGAAGATATGATATATTTGCATATGGAATACTATCAAGCTATATAAAAGGTAAAATAACAAGTGGTATTCTGAGTAAAATGAGTCAAATAGAGAACAAGTGCTGTGTAATTTCACTTATATGGTACATAAAGAAAAATAAATGAACTAAACAAACATAATAAAAATAAACTTTTAGACTTTAATACCAAATTAGTGGTTACCAGAGAGGGAAAGAAAGTGAGTAAATTGGATAAAAGAAGTTAAGTGTGTGGTGAAGGACAGAAACGAACTGTTACTGTTGAACTTAAAGTAAATATATATACATACTGACTTTTAATGGGCACGCCAGAAACTTATAGAATTTGACAATGCAAGAGTAGTTCAATAAAGAAATACAATGAACTTAATTATTTCATTCTTATGGCCAAAGAAAGGTTTCTAGTCATGACATAAAAGTATATCAAAGTGCCTCTCTGCTGCCTCGCTGGGCCACCACATTATACTTTTAGTCCATGTCCTCTATAAGGACTCAGCTTGCTACCCCATTGGGACAGAGCTGTGTCCTGCCTTGCTGACTCACGGTCCTGTGCATATTACTTGGCATTTTTTCTGAGTAACCTTCTACTGATTTCTTTACTCACCTTCATCTCCATAAATGTGTATGCAACTCAAACTAATACTGCTTTTTGGAACCACTAAATTGTCACTTCTTGTACTAAAAGGAAAGTTTTTTAGTGTATCTCTCAACATAGAAATCTAAAAATTTATAAGGATATTATCATTCTTTACATGATTCAGGTTTAAAGCCATCCTAGATCTCTTTCTGTTGCTTGTTCTCCACCTGCCTTCACTGCCAGAGACAGAATCTATGATTTTCATACAATGGTGCTCAGAAGCCAAATTTACATTTCATATTTTTTTGACTGAATCTGATATGGAATAATTTATTTTATTGGTTCACTTTTCTTAATCTTGAACATGAAAGTGACTTTCTTTGGCTTTCCAATTTATTTTAGAAAGCCATCATAACTGTGACAGAAAAAAATGTAACCAAGATAACACAAAAATATTCTGGTCAAAGTCAATTTTTATTTTTGTCTGAAAGTCATTTATTGTCTGTTTGGTGCCACTTTTTTTAAAATAACACCTTTATTGAGCCACGACTGAGATATAATGAACTGAAAATATTCCAAGTATACTACTCAATGAATTTTAACATATGTATATGCCCATGAAGATATCTTCATAAGCAAGGTTATGACTATATCCAGGCAGCTATTGAGTCATGTCTATTCAGACATCAAATCCTCTCCAATTGTTCTACGATTTCTATTTCATTTTAATATAAATCATAACAGGGTTCTCAGATGGTGTGAGAAAATTATATGGGAGTGGATAAAATCTCTAGGTCAATTGTCACAGTTTAAAAAATGAGAAAAAGATGAATGTCGGCCTCCCTGTTGGCACAATGAGTTAAGTGACCCACTCTGAAGCAAACTATAGCCACTGCAGGATGACTTCAATCCCTGCCCCCAACAGGGGAGGTGACCCACTTGGCACAGCAGACCTCTCCTGCCTTGCCTGCTGCTCCCCTCAGCAGTGTATTTCAGTCTGCCTGTTCTGCTCCCCATTCTGTCTCTGGTGAATCCTCTCACCACCTGCACCTCTGGCCTGTACCCCAGTGCTTGTACATGTAAATAAATAAATCTTTAAAAAAAAAAAAAGATACAGCACATTACTTTGAAAAATTTTGGTGGTCTTCTCTAGTGAGTCAGTCTTCCTTATAATTTACTATTTAATGATGATATATTATTGTAAGGAACCATAATTTACTAATAATACCTAAAACCATAGAACAGAGCTTGCCTACCTAACCCCCCTGCCAAGTACCCATGTTATCTAGAATCTTGAGAAACAGTATCAGTGTTATTAACTCCAATAAAAGGATTTATTGCCAAGATACATGTAAACATGCATGGTGTTGAATCTAGGAAATTTGGAACAAACCTTGGCTTAATGAAACACTAAGAGCTATTCTTCAAGTGGGACATTTGTAGGAAAATAGGAAGGTAAGGCAATTCTATTGTAGGAGTAGAACAAAGCTATCTGTACGCTGTGGCTGGATCTTATATGTTCCCTGAATCAGCAAATTATCTGTGAGATAAATTTATCTACATCGACAGTTCTCAACCAAATTATTTGAGATAAAATAGTATCTTGGCAGCCAACTGTAGCAACTTTGGGTACTGCATGGGTCTAAGTGATGTATTATTGATCTACAGCTAAACTGATCTGAAGGTCAGACTTCTAGGATTTCTCTCGGTCTCACATCGTGAATCAATTTCTGTCTTTTAGGAATGGTTATATTAGAGGTTCCTGACTCATCTTTAGCCAGAATAACAAGAACAACCCTGGTGTTACAGTATGTGGGCTGCAGATGCAACAAAATTAGTGTCTCTATATTTTGCTTTACAGATTGTTCCTGAATTATGGCCCTACTGTCATGTGCATAGCTCACTTGAAGTTTCTATATTGAGAGAAAATTCTATATTGAGGGAAAATTTAAGTTCCATATTGGAATTTAATCCATAGATTTTTATTATTATTTGTTTCAGATTTCCAGATGAACTGTCCTGCCTATCAATATATGTACTTTCAGAATTATTTCATAGTGTGTGTGTGTGTGTGTGTGTTTTAATATCTGACTATGGTAGACTCTCAGCTTATTGAAGACTATACTCAAAAACTTAAAGTATAAGCCATATTATAAATGGCTTATTCTAATTATTGAATTGGATTTTCATTCCATTATTACATAATGCCACTTGCGACCTAAAAATAAATCCAGGAAAACATTTCATATAAATGGTATTGCTTTTTCCTACACAGGTTATTTTACAGGGTGGGGGGAGAAGAGAAGGAGGGGAGATTTAAAGCATATGAGAGACCAACTATTTCATATCTCAAAAGATTATGTTATTAAATAACAGGGATAAGAAAAAGGTGTCATTGGCTATCAAAAATAATGTCTAGAGGAGAAGGCATAAAAAAAATGTCCATGAGGGCCTCCCCTGGTGGCGCAGTGGGTTAAGCAACGCACTACGAAGCAAATCGCAGCCACTGAAGCACGAGTTTGATCCCTGCTGCCGGCCAGGGGGGGGACCCACATGGTGTGGCGGACCTCTCCTGCTGTGCCCGCTGCTCCCCTCAGCAGTGTACTTCTGTTGATCTGCCTGTTCTGCTCCCGCTCTCTGTGGTGAATCCTCTCACCCCCCCACACCTCTGGCCTGTGCCCCAGTGCTTGTATGCATAAATAAATAAATCTTTTAAAAAAAAAAATGTCCATGAAATATCCTCTAAGAAATGGTGGCTAAACTATAGGAGAAAAAGAACTAGTGTTGTAATATTGTAAGGTCAGCTTGCCTGTTTCCTTAAGTAAGTCAGTTTGCTGCAATCTAAAAATTTTCCTTGTCCATGGAGGTGGGTTTATCTTGAAGCTAGGAAGAACAATATTTTAGCGCCTCTTTCCAAGACACTGAAAATGACTCTACTGCTGGTTTGACAGACATACTCAGATGCTTCGGTAATGTTGCCAAAGTAAAATCTTTTAACTGCAACAGCTTAAAACCAAGGTCTAATCACTGCATTCTTCTACACACAGATGCTTTCTCTTAGAGTGGAGGAAACTAAAGTGTCTAACAGTCTTGTTAAGATCAGTCTAATTTAAAGTAGAATTAAAGATGTGTGTAGTTTTGGTTTGGGCTTTATTAATTGGAAGTTTTCAGTCTCTTCCATGTGTGCTTAGGTTGTTGCTGGCTGTCCTGGCAGAGACATAGCTCCCAGGAACAGTGCTGAAGACACTGCAGCAGGAAGGTGTGGGATCCAAGACCACAATGTGACATTAACATACAGAGAGTTCCAGGCACACAAATCTGTGGAGCAGGGAAGATACAATGCTTATATGGAAAAAGCCAATAGCAGGCCTTTGAAAATTCTGTCAAATCTTACAGTTGAAAAACAAGACTTTTAACCTATGTTGAGTAATACCTCAAGTATGTATTTGAAATCATCTATATAAATTAAGAAATTTGACAAATTTTTTAAACAAAATGTTAAAATCAACTATTCAAATTAAATTTTTTATCAGTCTCTACAAATAACATATCATCATGGTCATATAAAGAGGCGATTAGAGGGTAAATATGAAAAAATAAATCATGAATGTATGTTAACCAATTAATTTTTGAAAAGGTAGGGCAAATTTATAGATTTGTGATGTTAGTGGAAACTATCGACTATATTATGTGATTGTTGTGACTAATTTTTATTCTAAAAAGTATTGTATTGTTACCTAACTTATATTCATTACTCTTAAAGTACGCTTCCTGAGTTTTAAAAAAATCCTCAACTGCTACAAAAACTGGATCTACCCACTATCACTCACAATAGGCACCCTGAGATATGAAGTAACTTCTTTACATTATGAATAAGTAATACAGTACATATATTTGTTAAAATACAAATCATGATAGCCAGCATTTTTAGGGAATGACTATGATGAACAACTAAGAATAAATCAAATCTTACTGTTAAATGTTAAGTAAACTAAAGTAAAAAGAATATCTCTTTTCTTGTTTGCACAAAAATAAAAAAAATACTCCTCAGAGTACATTTTGAATTTGATTGATTTATCAGTGTTGACTGTTTATGAATAATTCTCCAGAAATAATTTATAAAAATGTATATATATTAAACCAAAGTTGAGGTTTTCAATTATCATAATGTGTTTTGACACTTCTTTAGTCACAAACATAAACTAGAATTGACATTGTGACAGGCTGGCATTTTATTTAAAAACTCATAAAAGTTTTAAGTAACATATTTCACAAGTTTGTCCTATTTGTTTAACTTCATAATCCTCTTTACATAATCCCTGCACATAAAATATACAGGGTTAAGTAGCTGTAGTCTTCAAGTTGAAATGGAAGCTTTCATCAAGTTTAGCTAATTAGATGAATCACAGATGACAAAACATAGTTAATATAGAGCTGATAGTCATAACATCTTTGTGTAATTTATATTAACATTGGTAAACAAAGATTGCTATAATAAAAAACTAAACATTAATCTCTTAGTAAGGACAGGATTATTATTTTTAAACTGAATTTAATTATGTTGAATATCTTATAATTCATGATATTTCCACATTTCTTTGTATATTATCTACAGCTATATGTTAGATTTATTTTTGAAATTAGGGATTTTCAAAACATTATTTAAAATTAGGAACATAATGATTTCAGATATACACAGACATATAAAAACACTGGTGAAGTAGAAAAGGTTGTGATTTTAAAGAATTAAACTTGTTTTGTATCTTCTACCATATCAATTACATGTATAGGAGATTAACTGCAGATAAGAATGAAAGATTGAAGATGAGAATTTACAGAGAAAAAACATTTTTAATATTTTTAATTATTCAGATATTTTAAATTATTCAGAAGGGTACTGTAAGATTGTATAAAATGTGTTCACATTAAGAAACAATATTCTGTAAGTAAAATTTTGAATGAAAATTAAGAAATAATTTTACTCTAAGAGATTATTGACTAGAATTATTTTTTAAAGATTTATTTTATTTATGCATACAAGAGCTGGGGTATAGGCCAGAGGTGTGGTGGGTTAGAGGATTCACCAGAGACAGAGTAGGGAGCAGAACAGGCAGACTGACTGAAATACATGGAAGGGAGTAGAGGTTGAGACAGGAGAGGTCTGCTGTGACATGTGTGTTAATCCCCTGGCTGGTGATGAACTCGTGCTTCAGTGGCTGGTGATAGCTTCAAAGTGTTGAGACCTAACCTCTTGCACCACCAGGGAGGCCCTGAGTGGAACTCTTAAACACTTAACAATATGGTCTTACTTTTATTTACTTTTCCAGTAAGAAATATATCTAACACAGCACACAAATAAATTGATGATTTTGATCTGGAATCAGCATCCTGTGGTTGGGAATATGGATGATTTCAGTGGTACTAAATGTACCACATCTACCTCGAAAATTAAGTGCAAATTCACTGTGTGATTATGTGTATATGTACAGTTTCCAATTGTGTGTTGTTGGATTTCATTAGCTTCTCAGAGGTTTCCAGAGCACTTAAAAGAATAAAAGTATAAATTGAACCAACTTTATTTTCCAACTGGAATAGAGCATCTTCACTAGGAAGAAGAAAGGAAATAAAATTTTTAATTGGAATGTGATAGCCCAATCCCACCCACACATCAAGAGAGAGAAAGAAAAAACAATCTGAGAAGAATTTGCTCATATCAAGGAACAAAGTGCTCAGGAGACACATTCACTGAACAATTCCCAAAGTGCTCATGTGTGAGCAATGTGAAAATTCTAAAAATACTGTTCAGTGACATCTAAATAGTTCTTCAAAATACCGGACTGAAAAATACAGCCCCTTTCCAAGCCAAACTCAAATATGATTATATACTACCCCTATGTTTCCAGAATCATTACATAACAATGTTAAATAGTCTCTGAGCTGATAAATACTCTAAAAACCAAATGCTATGAATATGAGCTTCTGTATTCATTAAAGGATAAAGGTGATTAATTATTAATCTATTCTAAGGTTATAAAGACTATCATTAATATCAATGAGTAACATAGTAAGTGATAGCTTTCATGACAAGTCTGCTGCTCAAATTACATTAGAGGTAGAGCAAGACGAGAGTGTGGAAATTTCAAAGTCTCTTCCACAAGAGGAATTACTGAAGCAATTGAACATTAACCCCAAACCAAAGAGGAGGAGATTATGGCTGTGTTCAGTAGTACTGTCAAGACAAAGATTATTAGACTTATTTTGTATCTTTACAGTAAAATGTCTCAAAGAGGAGGACGCGGAAGGGAACCACACTTTAGCGCAAGAACTTTTCTCAAAATGAGTTCTGTACAACAAGGAAAGAACTTGTAAGTTGATACTCTTTCTGCAAGAAGGTGATTTTAGGTATCAGGATGTTCTGAAATAGATTTTTACAAGAGTGGAAACTGGATTCTGGGTATGTAAGAAATCTCAATATGTATTTCAATTCTGTGGTTCTATGGTTTGTCAGAAATAATTGCTTGCTACTAGGGAGGACACAACCTGATAATCAGCAACTGTTCAAGGAACACCCTTCCATAGCTATAGGAAAATACTAAATGGGAGACAAAAGAGCAGAGAGGTCAAGATAGAGCAATTTGTATTCCAGGTTTTACTGCCAGTTGCATTAGTGAATTTTGAACCACAGCTCAATTACTTTCTTCTCCAAGGAGATATGAGGAACAGACTAAGGCAAAAAGATTTTCCTCTTGAAGGCATAAGCATTATATAAATCCAAAGTATTCTCATACCTTGGAAATGTGCTTGCATAGAAGTGTGAGCAAAAGGATGAATCCAAGGTGATAAGGAAAAAGATGTAAGTAGGGGCAGAGTGGTGAATGGTCTTCAAGATAAGGATAAGTAATTTGAAGTTGGTTAAGAAAGCAATAGGGAGCCAATAGAAGGAACTGTAATGATGAGTAATGGGGAAGTTCAAAGACTAGAAAAACTAGACAGATTACCTTGGGAGGCAGAATTTTGAAGATTAGAGAGTGCAATGACCAGAGAAAAGGTTGGAAACCAAAAGACAAGGATGGATAGATCTAATTCCTTAACAGGAATAATACCTTCATGCAGACCCAGAAGGGCGATTTGTAAGTAGCAAAAAATGTTGCCTTTACTGGAGCCTGGATATAATATAATATTGCCCCAGAAATTGCACATCTATATGGTACTTGCATGGTATCCATCAGGAAATGTTCGTTGCATAAGTGAAGTAAAAAATAGTTCTATTCTTATAAAAAGTAATCATCTAAAATCATCACTTTGGGAAACAAATGGTGATCATTACATTAGAAAATGGCACTAGTTTATGCAATAGAATCTCTTTTTTAAAAGAATGCTTAGATTTTTATTAACAAGTTAGAAGACCAATTTTTAAGGACTAAAACTGAAAACAAATATTCTTCATATTGAATTTGTTCTCAATGTGCAAGAGGATTTATCTGAAAATTCAAATCAGGCTAAGAATGAAAACAACATTTAACTTCAAAGAGAAAATAATCTAGCATTTATTCCAAACTTTCAAATTATACTCAGCAACATGTTAATTTTTACTTAATGTCTTCAAAACTAAGATAAATTAATTAGAAGATCACTCATTTTAAAACACTTTTTCCTTTTAGTAAATCTAACACTGATTGGTTACCTAGAAATTAGTAATACTTTTAGTCAGAAGTGTTCAAAACTATTCTAATTCTCTTCTACTGATGACTGATGAAAATTATATCCAGCGGGACTTAACTCCCATAGTTAACAATAGGTAGCTAAAGATGCAGAAATCAGTATCCTGAGTTATCTGTCTGTCTTCAAAGGACTGACTCTCTACAGTGCTGTACAGCCAGTAATTACTACCTTAAGCTAACTAAGAGCATTCTTAAAAGAATCCATGA
Source organism: Galemys pyrenaicus (assembly GCA_019455555.1). NCBI lineage: Eukaryota > Metazoa > Chordata > Mammalia > Eulipotyphla > Talpidae > Galemys > Galemys pyrenaicus. The sequence goes on from JAGFMF010011684.1 coordinate 2,223,319, forward strand.
AAATCCTAAAATATTTCAGTCTTTCACCAATATGCAATCTCAGATCGGGTGTGAGGTGGTGGGAGTTCATTTAAGTGACTACTTGAACACATATAATTAAACACAAGAAATTTTATGATTAGTAGTTTCCATACTATGTTCAATCAAAAAGTTTTGCCTTGGTAACAAAATCTTAATAAATAAGGTTATTTTGTTGCCGATTTGATATACTGATTTCATATTTCCATTTAGTAGCTTCTTCACCATTTGTATTTTCTGAATACATCAAAAGCCACACAATAGCTAAAGAACTGAAAACCAGTGAATAGTGAACCAAACAACTACTCAGCCCAAATGAATATGCTGTATCTTTTATAAAGTGCTATTTTTATACATTAGATAATAAGCTTTCACTTTATAAAATGTGACAGTTCAGTGAGATTAAAACTTTCAAATCAATGTGTTATTTCACTTCTCTGCTTCAATACAGATAAGAAAGATCTGAGGTCTCATAGTTAGAGGATACTCAATAAATATGCTATATTTTTCCCTTTTCTTTAATACAGACAAAACATAATTTTATCTAGAATTTCCTTGTGATAATCGTCAAGACGTTAGTATCACATAGATAGGGACTATTATAATGAGTACTTAGGTCATCGGATATATGAAACTAACTTTCCACAGAAAATAATTACAATTGTTGAGTACAGCAATACATGCCTTGACAATGAAAGGATAGTTGGACCTATAAAAGTGAGTATTTCTTTTCCTTCCTCAAAAATAGCTAATAGGCGCCTCCCTGGTGGCGCAGTGGGTTAAGCAACGCACTATGAAGCAAACCACAGTCACTGCAGCAAGAGTTTGATCCCTGCTGCCAGCCAGGGAGGGGACCCACATGGCACAGCAGACCTCTCCTGCTGTGCCCGCTGTTGCCCTCAGCAGTGTGTTTCAGTCAGTCTGCCTGTTCTGCTCCCGGCTCTCTGTGGTGAATCCTCTCACCCCCCCACACATCTCTGGCCTGTACCCCAGTGCTTGTATGCATAAATAAATAAATCTTTAAAAAAATAATAACCTACTTCTTTATTTTTATAAAAACATTGGGTTACAGGAGAAAAAGAAAGGAATGAAAGAAGCAGAAATATGACTACATGACATTTTAAATGCTTGATGGTTCTAAAATCTCCCCGTGTAGTGGATGCTGTGAAGATAACCCCACCAGGAATGAGTGACTCACTTCCCTGGGTTCCAGATATACTCTCAGCTCTCAGCTTTTTTTTTTGCAAATGGCCTGAATTACAGGAGGCCACCTTGTCCAAACAACTAACATTGAGTTAAAAAGAGGGCACAGGACCCTCCCTGATGACGCAAAGTGTTAAGGCACAACACTATGAAGTTATCCACGACCACTATAGCATGAGTTCAATCCCTGGCCAGGGAAGTGACCCACATAGTGCAGCAGACCTCTCCTGTCTCTTCAGCTGCTCCCCTCAGCAGTGAGTTTCAGTAGATCTACCTGTTCTGTCCCCGCTCTGTCTCTGTCTCTGGTGATTTCTCTCACTGCCTCCCCCCACCCCCACCCCCGACACATTTGGCCTATTCCCCAGTTTTTATATGCATAAATAAATACACCTTTAAAAAAAAAAAGAAGAGGATACAAAGGCATAACTCCATAGCAGTTTGGATCAACAGAGAAAGGCCACCCCAAGTTATAACTACCTATTGGGCATATTTTCTTCTCCCTCTTCTAATTCTGCTATCTTCCTACCACTTCCACAAATGGAGTTCCAACAATCTCTTTCTCAGAGTTGGCCTTTCAGGAAACACTCAGTGTGTAAGTCCTAGATTCTGACCATTCAATCTTTGAAAGAGTTTATTATTTAAGGAACTGAAAATATGAACCCCAGAAATTTCTCTAATAATCCATGTTTTCCCTTATATTCATCTCCATTGATTTGCCACATAAGCATCACATATACCAGATCAGATTTTTGGCTTACAGTGTTTGTGCTGAATGCACTGAGTATGTTAATAACAAGTACATAGAGTATACCAAGATAAGTATACCCTGTGAAAAAATGTGAACCTCATAACTAACATTAACATCTATTCAAAATAGTTATCTATATTATTATAACTAAGAGGTGTACATTTCACTGTGGCCTTTTTAACTTGCTGGTGATTGTATATTTGTTTGATAGTAGAGAGACCATGATTGTTGTCTGCTCATTTTCTTCCCCAGAAGTGCAATGATAAAGCCTTGACTCCTCAACCATTCTTTAAATCTCAACAGTTCCAATTTGAGATTTGGAAACACTCATTTAAATACAGCAATTCGTATCTGATAGTATAATCATTTATTTTAAAATTCTATCATACAAACTGTCAGGACTATAAATGCAGTTAACATAGGATTGACAAACAAGAAATACTAAATTATCTTATTTGGTAAGCCAGTGACTGGTTCTGTGTCAAGGAAGCTATCTTAGAGAATATTGCAAGATACAAAAATACTACTTACTGTACTCTGCTTATTCAAAACAAATTCATGGGTATTAATAATAGTAATTACAATTGGAGGTGGTGTCGTATTCCAGAAACATTTCAATGTAAAAAGTACTTTATAGACATATCAATTTTTAAAATGGGAAGCTATTATCCAACATTTCAAAGGTAAAACTTGTAAATTCCATCTATTGGTTAGGTTTACATAGTTGCATATTGAATTGGCTATACTTTCATTAAATGTTAAGCAAAACAACAACAGTGTTTGAAAGACTGATTATATGTGAGACTATAATGGGTGTATACATTCTGTTCCTATTATATCTGAATATACTGAATGTGATATTTGTGTGAGCATGTAGACCTGGATGGAATAGAAAAATTATAAGCAGAACATTCTACTCTGTAGAATTAGAGACACGGCTAGAATTCACAAAGACAGAAAAGACTCAGGGGATACACTTTAAACTTCTTTCTATTAGCAATTAGGTGAGTATTCATTCCAACTGCACTTTCCCCAATCTTGCCTAAGATAATATTTCAAAAGCATAAAAGCAAATAAAACAGTTACTTTAAATGCACACTCAATTATAATTATAAATGAATTCAGCAAAACAGAAATTTTTACAGAAATAAGGGGGATGGAGGCGAGGAAACAGGAAGGAGAGATAGGGAAAGAGAAGAGGTCACGGCAAGGGAGAAAGATTATTTTCACATAGCATTTCTCAAAGACTACTGGTTTCAGAATATATTGCCATATATTAAAAAGTTGAGAGTTGCACATCAATTCCTATCACCAGTCATTCATCCTTGACAAAGGCATCAGTTTATAGACTGATTGTGTGGCTTGGAGATATTAGTATAACTAATGCCTCCTATTCCATGTTTGTTGATTTCTATCAAAGAAGGTCATGACTGAAAGGTTATTTCCAGAACTATAGATGCAAAAAAATGGGGGAAGATTTACTAATTGGAAATTTGTTCCATATTTTTAACAGTTTTATCAAAATATAATTTAAATAACTCACAATTCACCCATATATTCAAATCCAATGGATTTTAGTATATTCAAAAGAGTTCACAACTTTAGAATATTTTCATTCCTCTCAAAGAAAAACTTACACAGATCTTAGCTAGCAATGTCTAATATCCTTGACCCCCAGTCCTAGGTAACCATTAATAGTACTTTGTCTATAAAGATTTGTCTATTTTAGGGGCCTCCCTGGTGGCGCAGCAGGTTGAGCACCATGCTGTGAAGCAGCTGCAGCCACTGCAGCATGAGTTGGCTCCCCAGCTAGGGAGGTGACCCACATGGCACAGCAGATTCCTCCTGCCTCGCCAACTGCTTCCCTCAGCAGTGTATTTCAGTCACTCTGCCTGTTCTGCTCCCGACTCTGTCTCTGGTGAATCCTCTCACCATCACCCCCCACCCCATGCCTCTGGCCTGCACCCCAGTTCTTGCATGCATAAATTAAATCTTTAAAAAAAAAAGATTTGTCTATTTTAGACCTTTCGTATAAATGGAATCATGTAGTATAACAACCAGGTTTCTTACACGTCACTTGTCTTCAAGGTTCTTCCAGGTAATGGCGTGTAATAAAAATAACTTCTATTTCCAAATAATTTTCCATTATACAGACATAATACTTTTATTTATCAGTTAATGGATATTTGGGTTGTTTTTACTTTGGGGCTATTATGAATATGTTGCTATGAACAATCATTTACATGTTTTTGTCCTGGAGTTTTATTTTTCTAAAAATATGTCTTCAATTATTTTGGATATACATCTAGGAGCAGACTTGCAGGGACACATGCTTAACCACTTGAGGAGAAGATATGTTCGATATCTTCTTCATCCATTCCATATATCTAAAAGTTATGTACCTGAAAAAAAAGTCAATGCCAAAATCTTTTTTTTATTTAAAGATTTATTTATTTATGCATACAAGCACTGGGGTACAGGCCAGAGGTGTGTGTGGGGGGGGGAGTGAGAGGATTCACCACAGAGAGCCGGGAGCAGAACAGGCAGACCAACAGAAGCACACTGCTGAGGGGAGCAGCGGGCAGAGCAGGAGAAGTCCGTTGCCATGTGGGTCCCCTCCCTGGCCGGCAGCAGGGATCAAACTCTTGCTGCAGTGACTGCGGTTTGCTTCACAGTGTGTTACGGCTTAACTCACTGCACCACCAGGGAGGCCCAATGCCAAAATCTTCTATTACAATTTTCTGATTCATATTTTAGATCAGAGTTTTGAGTTAAAATAGCCATGACAGTTGTAATGTCTCAAAGACATTCACTATACATGGAATTACAACAACCTAAGTCTTTCTTCTTGTTGTAACAACATACCAAATTAACAGTAAAAAAGTAACTTTGTAAGCTCCTTGAATATGGAAACACAGAACAATAGATTTCTTATACAATATCCTACATGTTTATTTTGTTGTTCTGGAATTTCAATATAAAATATATTGTTGGAAAACCAATGCCATTACTAATAAAAATAAATACTACCTTAACATATATGTAGTATTTTATGGCTTATCAGTAATTTCTACCTGAAATTACCACTTAAGTCTCATAGCATTTAAGTTAAAAAAAAAAAAAATCCCTTCCTCCAGCAATGAGAAAACAAAACTCCAAATAGGCTAAGCAGCTTCCAAATATTTAGTAGCTAGTTACAGAACTGGTTGGGATCCCAAGACTCCAAGGTACCAGTCTATAGCATGTTTTTTTCCTCTTTATTTTTTTTTAAGAGTTGGGATACAGGCCAGAGTTGCAGGAGGTAACAGGATTCACCAGAGACAGATTAGGGAACAGAACAGGCAGATTAACTGAAATACACTGCTGAGGGGAGCAGTAGGCGAGGCAAGAGAGGTCTGCTGTGCCATGTGGGTCACCTTCCTAGCCAGGGATCAAATTCATTCTGCAGTGGCCATGGTTTGCCTCACAGTGTGGTGCTCAACCCATTGCACCATCAAGGGAGGCCCCTAGAGCATTTTCAGTTACGACTATTCTATGAAAGGAGAAGTCCCAGCTAAGTTCATTTACCCAATCCCTATTCTTGCCTTGTCTTTCTATATCCCCCACTCCCATACATCACATACAATAACCAAACCACATATTTAAATCATGCACAGAATACACACACAATCACCACTCATTTTCTATGCACTATAGATCAGTATATTGAAGATAGATAGATAGATAGATAGATAGATAGATAGATAGATAGATAGATAGATAGATAGATAGATGGATGGATGGATGGATGGATGGATGGATGGATGGATGGATGGATGGATGGATGGATGGATGGATGGATGGATGGACGGACGGACGGATGGATGGATGGATGGGCGGACAGATAGATAGATGGGCAGAAGGACAGACGGATGGACAGACAGATACTATGTACTCCCTTAGCCTTCCTACCTCCAGTTCTGACCAGGTAATTGGAATCCATATGTATCATGGAGAAATATGTCTAAGTCCATGTGTTGTGTGAATGAAGAGATAGCAATAAGCCAAAGATTTGGATCAGGGCTTTAGAGAAGAGACATCCCTGCCTCAAACATAAACTGTATGTAGGACACCTCAGGAACGGATTCTGCAATTTCTAAGCCTTTAGTCAAATTATCACAGTCAGCTGTAAAAACTTTAGGAAGTTTCTAAAGCTTCTAAAACTCAGCTTCTATATTATGATGATAATAATAGAACCTATGTCCTACAGCTGCCATAGGAGCAAACACTCCATAAAATATTAAGTGTGTTTAAGAATTCAATAAATGGTGACTATTTCTACTCTTACAATTATTTCTATCCCCAGGAAATTATATTATAATTGTAGTTGCAACATAAGTTTTTGAAAGGCTGAAAAGACAAATTAGAAAAGGGAAAATTAAAAACAGACTATCTGGAAGTAAATATCTCTGCGAGGAATATGATAAACATTTGCTGCCTTATGAATAACTTAAGAATAATCATTAATATTTGCTATTACAAATGCTAACATTGAAGAGTGTCTCAGAAAGTATAATTTATTTTTCACCATTTCTAGCAACATTGAAGCTCTGGGGACTCAAACAATTCAATATAAGAATTGTGACATTTTCCCTCCATCTTACCAGTGATTATAACTTTTTATCACCAACAAATTAAAAATGTGCTTATTTCTTACTCTCCATTCTTTTTTAAAGATTTATTTAATGGGCCTCCCTGGTGGCACAGTGGGTTAAGCAACGCACTATGAAGCAAACCACAGCCACTGCAGCACAAGTTCGATCCTTGCTGCCGGCCGGGGAGGGGACCCACATGGCGCAGCAGACCTCTCCTGAATCGCCCGCTGCTCCCCTCAGCAGTGTTTCAGTCAGTCTGCCTATTCTGTTCCCCACTCTGTCGCTGGTGGATCTTCCCACCTCCTGCAACTCTGGCCTGTACCCCAGCTCTTATATGTATAAATAAATAAATCTTAAAAAAAAAAAGATTTATTTAAGCATATAAGAACTGGGGTGTAGGCCAGAGGTGCAGGGGGTGAAGGGATTCACCAGAGACAGAGTAGAGAGCAGACTGGCTGATGGACTGAAACACACTGCTGAGGGGAGCAGCGGGCGAGGCAGGAGAGGTCTGCTGCGCCATGTGCTGCACTGGTTGGGGATCAAACTCAAGCTAGCTTGATATTTCTAAGACTTCAACCCCTGAGCCACCAGGGAGGCCCGTTAATCTCAATTGTTTAAAGTTCAAAGGAATCTATACCACTAGAGGTGAAAATTTAAGTAGTTAGTGAAAAATAAATTTCATCATTTACTTCCTGAACAATAACAGTACCTCTCTGTATTTTCCCTATGTTTCCAGTATTTATGTAAACTCATCTAAATTTTTCTGTATGTACATATGTGCACTATATAGCATATAATTATTTTAATGAGAAGGACTGAGATTTTGTGTGCCCACCTATTGATATTTATGCTCATGAAGAATATTAGTCAATAAAGTCACCTTATTTTTTCAAACTGGTTTACATACATTAGCTCCTAACAGAATATTTATACAATAAATATGAATATATAAAAATCTTATTCACCTCAGAGTGATAATGTATTTTATATATTACAATAAAGTCATTCTTTGTGCATAATCACTTCTTAACATTAATCAATATGAATATAATCAGTGTTTTATGTTACTCTTCTTTGCATATTAATACATCTCTTATCACAGAAAAGGAATTATTTGAATTTATTTATTCCTTAAAAATACTCATTGACTCTAAATACCCTGAGTATCCCTAGAAGCAGGTTTAGTGGGAAATTTAAATTATTCTTTGTCCTTACTGTTAGGGTGAAGTTTAAAAAATGTTAGAATCAGGGCCTCCCTGGTGGCGCAGTGGGTTAAGCAACGCACTATGAAGCAAACCGCAGTCACTGCAGCACGAGTTCGATCCCTGCTGCCGGCCAGGGAAGGGACCCACATGGYGCRGCAGACCTCTCCTGCTGTGCCCGCTGCTCCSCTCAGCAGTGTRCTTCTGTTGATCTGCCTGTTCTGCTCCCTGCTCTCTGTGGTGAATCCTCTCACCCCCCACACCTCTGGCCTGTACCCCAGTGCTTGTATGCATAAATAAATAAATCTTTAAAAAAAAAAATGTTAGAATCAATGTATAAAAAGAATCAATTACAAATCTCACTTACTAAAAAGAATTCCACTTAAATCTTTTCTTTTAATTGCATTATCTTTTATTCAGGTAGTGTTGGCTTACAACACTGTACACCATCTAGAAGTATAAGCTAACGCCTTTTCAGTTATATGTTATAACACCACAACTGCCACCAAAGCGCCTATAATTCTCCATAATAGAACATTGCTTGTGGATGACATCATCATTCACAGAGGAAAAAAAGCCTAAAAAGTTCAGTAAAGTACTTTCAGAAATAATAAATAAGTGCAGTGAAATGTCAGGCTACAAAATTCATATGCAAAAATACATTGTGTTCCTATGTACAAACAAACTTTTTATAATCCCCTTTCATGTTTTATGTATCAGAGTAACATTAGTCTCATAAAATGAGTTTACAATGATTTTCTCTTCTTTAACTTACAGGAAGAGTTTGAGAAGCATATGTATTAATTCATCTTTGAGAGTTTGGCAGAACTCACTAGTAAAATCATCAAGTTAAGACTGAATCAGGAAGAAATAGAAAAACTAAACAGACAAAGATTTTAGTCCTGACAGACACGGTGATACCAATTTTTAAGTATATCATCTAATTTAATTCTTTAAAAATAATGTGTGAGAGAGGGCCTCCCTGGTGGCACAGTGGATTAAACAATGCACTATGAAGCAAACCACAGCCACTGCAGCACGAGTTCAATCCCTGCTGCCGGCCAGGGAGAGGACCCACATGGTGCGGCAGACCTCTCCTGATGTGCCTACTGCTCCCCTCAGCAGTGTACTTCAGTTGATCTGCCTGTTCTGCTCCCAGCTCTCTGTGGTGAATCCTCTCACCCCTCCCCACACCTCTGGCCTGTACCCCAGTGCTTGCATGCATAAATAAATAAATCTTTAAAAAAATAATAATGTGTAAGAGATTATATATATATTATAGATTAAAGAGAGAAAGAAAGATCTGAAGTTTATAAATATATTACTTACTAAAGCCTGGTTTACTTAAAAAATGGTAATGATCTTTCTGATTATTTTTAGAAAAATTTTATAGAACTTAGATATGTTAGGACTAACCACTCATACTATAATGAAAAACTACAAAGTTTAAGAGGGAGCTCTATGCTGGGAAGGAATGTGTTTAATCAGTAAAATAACTTTTGCAAATTTCAAACAAATGTCTCATGAGAGAAATTGGTCAGAGTGAATCACTTAGATTGATGAACAAACTTACTGGTACCTCATAGGCAAACATAGGGTAAATGGTGTCTTAATCTTTCCCTCTCCCTCGGACACCCCCACCCTAGCCCAAGTACTAGAGGAGAACTTTGAACAAAAGGAAACAAAGTCCTTAAAAAACTATGCCACAAAAGAAGTGGAAGGAAGCAGGCAGGAAAGATTTCTAAAGCAAGGTACTTATGAAGAGAGTGTTCCTAAGAAATTACTAACTGCCTTTTGGTTTCTTCTGCAAACTAGTTAAGTGGAAAAAACTTTGATGAAAACTAAAACCACACTGAGAAGTACTATTCTTTTTAAAGTGTAGCTTCTAGGCCTCTCCAGTAATAATAATGCTATGTGAGAAGAGATTTAGAATCTTAACAGGTAAGGAATTACAAGAACAGTCTATTCAGAATTATTGTTTTTACTTAGTACTTTGTTCTACCTATGTCCTTTCTCTGACACAGTGCTCAGCTAAAATAACATCTACTGGGATCTACTGTACAAAAATGAACTACAGTAACAAAATTCTAAAAATTCAATTAAAAAAATAAACACCAATTTATAAGCCTTGTATTTAATACTTTGGTAACATATATTTCCTTTGGCAGCGATAGTATTTTCTTCTAGTGAAGACTTTCTGCCCATGTTTGATAAACAACCCATTTTGGAAAATTCCAACTTCAGACAAAAAGCTTATCCTGTGAAAGTTTTATTTTTATGGAAATGCTGTTTCATGCCACTTTTTAAAATCTCCTCACTCTCAAAGACAAATGACCATGAGAATTAGATTTTTTTATTCCATTCTCCCTAACACCACCTTTCATCAGCCATTTATAATCTAAAGTTGAGGCACCCCTTAATGAAAGTAAGTATCCTCTTTGGGTAACTGAAGGTGGTTGTAGTTTGCCTTTTTCAAGGTTAGCACTGTAACTTCATTTATATAATGTTTTGTGTTCAAGGGTAGCTACAACACCTCAGGGGCTGTGAATACTACCCAGGAAAAAAATTGCTCAATTGGGCTATAGGGTTACTTTACAACTTCAGTCTATAAATTTTATTTAATGAGGGATAGACAATCAGCAAGGCTGAATCAATAAATTATCAAAACATTCCTCAGTATCATTATGAATGTGACAAAAGCTGCTGATACAGTGTTCAAAGCAAGTTACCACAAACTGAGTATTGTATGTAAGTTTACAGTAAGAATAGCATTTTCAAAAGACAACATTGGTTATTTCTTCAAGTCCTAATCCACCTCTCTGAGGCAGATCATAATGCCTAGAGTAACCCCTACTGGCCAGTTACTTTATGACTAATGGTAAAAGAGAGGAGAGTGGATGGTTTCAGCGATGCATTTAAATACAGAGCATTTTTTGAGCAATGCTATTACCTTTTATTATAATGTAGCTCTTCCTAGATGATCTTAGCATGTTTTATATTTACAAAGTCAACTTTTCATAAACATTACAATTTTTAAATTTTTGGCAAAAGCAGCCTATCTGGTGGGGCAAGGGTTTAAGTCACAGCACTATGAAGCTATCAGCAGCCACAGGAGCACAGTTCAATCTCCCGCCAGGGACCTAACCCACATGGCACAGAGACCTCTCCTGCCTCGCCCACTGCACCCTCAACAGCGTATTTCAGTCAGTCTGCCTTTTCTGATCCCTACTCTCTCTGATGAATCCACTCCCCACATACCTACCCCCATACCTCTGGCCTACACCCCCTCTTTTATGCATACATAAATAAATAAATTTAAAATAAATAAATAAATTCCTGGCAATATGACATTTAGAATCAATGGATAAATCTGTCCCAAATTAAACTTTTCCTTAGTATAAATTTTCTAAAAGGTAAAATTATCAAGTGATGCTTGAGAACTTCATTACCTGATCCAGGTTAAGAGAAAAGAACAGACCTAGTGCGGGTATATCATTGGGATGCTGGTTTATAGTGAAAAAATTGAATGGCAGGTAAAGTAAGCAACGTGTTGAAAAGGCCAGCCTATATGCTCTGTATTTCCTCTGTTGCAAAGTGACATACAGGATGCATGACTTTTGTATAAACAACATGAAGATATGCCTCTTTATTGTACGTTCAGGTTGGCAGTAATTGACTTTTACTCTCTGAGCTAAAATAGCGAATACAAAAAGGAATTTACTATGCACGCCATAAAAACACATCCAGGAATGAAGCAGAATCTAGAACAAATAACACTATGGAAATATTCTCACTACTTTATGGGCCACTGTATCTCTCGTCCCCCTCCTATAAGTTTGTAAAAAGCAGAATAAAATGAACTAAGAGTGGTTCATTTTATAAAGGAAAAAATATTATAGCTAAAGAGAAAGCTGTGGCTTGGGGATAAGCATCTTGCCCTTCCTGTCTGCTTGGGTCTGCTCTATTTAAGAACATTATATACTGTGGTAGGCTGTATTATTGTTCTAAACAATACACTCCTTTCTCTGTAAGATTTGCCAAGGGTAGTTCTAGGCTTTCAGATAGAGAGGATATATTGCTTTATCCCATTGTTTGCCTGACCATGAACTTGCTGTGTCAGGGAAATAAAAGGGGAAGTGACGGTATATCATTTCAGAGCATCATGTGCTTCCTCCAGCCTCTTGCTTTTTTCTCCTGTCTCAAAAATGCAATGCCCCATGCAGGGCTCATTCCTTCAGCCTGGACCACAGAATGAGAAAACACAGGAAACAAAGATGCTTCCAAGCAGTCATCAACATGTAACACAAGCAAGAAATACATGTTTGAAATTTTAAGCCACTGAGACTGGGGCTGTTTGTCACTACAGGAAAGCTAACTGCTATGCAATTATTTATCTATTAGAAAAGGAAAAAAATAGCACGAGATTAAAGGGCCTGCTTCTTTCCACTAAATCTAATTTCCTCTGGGCATTAGGTTGAGAGTCTGTCCTGTTTGGCTTGGCAGCCTGGGGACAGCAGTGGCCACGGCCCTAACCAGCTATGCCCTGGGAGGGTTACATTGAGCCCCTCATCCCTGGCTGCCATCATTTGTCTTCCAACGGTTCCAATAGTCCAAATCTATTGAACTGACAGGAAAACAAGAACATACTTTATGTGAAAAAGGAAGTCTAACAAGATCTCAGGGAAAGGCAGAACAATTTTGAGTTTTCTTTGAAAACCATATTCATCTATGGCCAAGGTACAGGAGAATTAACACAGTATACGGCAACATCTGGGACTCATTTTTGCCAACAATGAAGTCGATAGAATAAATATTTGTACCCTCACTTGCAAGGACTCTGGATAGCTATTGTTTGTCAGTTTGAATCCTTCTAGTTTCAGTTTCCAACACATACAATCATATTACACATGAAGTTTATGTAAAAAGGTTTGAAATGAAACATGAGAATTAAAGCTCATTGGTAAATTGAAATAAGCATACCTAAAATAACTATATTCAAAAGAAATAAAATAATACCTTTAAAGAAAACACCTTTACCTTCTCCTTTTAATTGCATTTAAGAACCCAGGCAAATCGCCTTCAATGCAAAGAATTTAAAAATTAAAAACTCAAAATTTTATATTTTAATGTTGCAGTGATTCATATTTCAAACAATGAAACAAATATATATAAAGAACAGGAAGGGGGCCTCCCTGGTGGCCCAGTAGGTTAAGCAACACACTATGAAGCAAACCACAGCCACTGCAGCACGAGTTCGATCCCTGCTGCCGGCCAGGGAGGGGACCCACATGGCATGGCAGACCTC
>JAGFMF010011684.1:2236478-2250092 GCA_019455555.1 Galemys pyrenaicus
TGCTCCCCTCAGCAGTGTACTTCAGTTGATCTGCCTGTTCTGCTCCCCGCTCTCTGTGGTGAATCCTCTCACCCCCCACACCTCTGGCCTGTACCTCAGCACTTATATGCATAAATAAATAAATCTTTAAAAAAAAAAAAAAGAACAGGAAGGCCAGGAAAAGAGAAATTCCTAGATTTCAAAAAAAAAAAAAAACATTTATTTTTTCTATTAATTATTTTCCTTTCAAAAGTAGAGTTTACAGGTTGCAAAGATTCCTAATTCTATCCAACCACTTTTATGAATAAGGTGATGTACATACAGACATTCACATTCTTTATAAATTATTGTTTTAAGTTGGAAAATGTTAACTCTCATCAAAAAGTCTAGGTTTAAAAAAACATATTATGAACCAATGCTGTATATTTAACTTTACTATTTATGTCCCTAATAGTTCTAGAAGAAAGGTATTTGATTTTTTTAAAAACATTTATTTATTTATACATACAAGAGCTGGGGTACAGGTGGTGAGAGGATTCACCAGAGACAGAGTGGGGAGCAAAATAGGCAGATCAATTGAAATACACTGCTGAGGGGAACAGCGGGCAAGGCATGACAGGTCTGCTGCGCCATGTGGACCCCCTCCCTGGCTGGGGATTGAACTCACAGCAGCAGATGCTTCACAGTGCAGCACTCAACCCGCTGCACCACCAGGGAGGCCCCAAGAAAGGTATTTCTTAATCAGTATCAGTTACATAGAAAATAAGGTAAAGAAATGAACTAGTTACTTGCATTAATATTTTTCAAATAGAAAATCAATTTTTTCCTTGCCAAGTGAAAATATATAGAAAAATTGTATTTATTCTATATAATGTTTGCTTACATATTGATATTTCCAACCATATATATTTTTCTGAGCAAATGAACTGTTTTGCCATATGTTCTATTTCCCACAGAACCTCATATAATTCCCTAAATAATAACATCTATAAAACAGAAGGGTCCATTTATAAATTAATTGAATTTCATTGTCATCATTGGCAATATATTCCTGAGCAACTTCTATGGAGACAGAGCATATCAAAATATATGGCAGAAGGCCTCTCTGGTGGCACAAAGGGTTGAGCACTGCACTGTGGAGCTTCTGCGGCCACTGCAGAGCAAGGTCGATCCCCGGCCAGGGAGGGGACCCACATGGTGCTGCAGACCTCTCCTGCTTTGGCCACTGCTCCCCTCAGCAGTGTGTTTCAGTCTATCTGCCTGTTCTGCTCCCCACTCTGTCTCTGGTGAATCCGCTCACCCTCCGCCTCTGGCCTGTACCCTAGTTCTTGTATGCATATATAAATATTAAAAAATATATATATGGCAGAAATTTGAACCATATCAAGTCAGAAGGGCTTGACAAGCTTAACAGAATAACATTCAGCTCTGTTCCTTTTCTTTATGCTCATTTCATCTCAACACACATGCAGGAAATGTCTCCTTTCCGCCCCCACCTCCTTCATATTCTAGAGAGGATGTGGAACTTTGTATTTTTAAATTGAAGCCAAAGTAACCAACATATGCCTATTTAAAAGCATTTCCTTCATTGTGATATACTTTAGGGAACAATATAATGTTGACAGGAAACTTATAGTCAATGACAGTTTTGATAATGATACCAACATTTTGTTCTTTTTGGCTCACTCATAAGTCCCTAAGGACTGAAGCAGAGAACTGTTACAGAACTCCATAATACATTCTTATCTCTCCATTCCCTCAAAAAAAAAAAAGCACTTTGTTTATTGACATTTTTGTGGTGAGAATAATGTAAATATTTCATGCCATATGGTCTGGCTATCGTGATGACACACACAGTTGAGCCTACAACACAACTAAATCAGTAACTGATTTAGTAATATAGCAGTATATTCATTTTGACAAGTGTGTGGCATAAACTTGGGAAATGAAAAAAAACAGACTTTTTGATGAAAAGTTTGATAAAAAGAAACTGCAGAGGAATAGGAAAGCTGAAAGGAGAAGGCTGTATCGGTGGCTCTCTAAGCTCATCCTTGCCCTGCTCAACCAGAGTAGTTCATTGTTATCTATTTTGCATAAAGGAGTTTTATACAAGAGTCTGTTGATAAAAGGGGCTTTACAGATTAAAAAAATAATAAAGCCAGAAAATTATTGGTATAGTGACCAATTCCTAATTCTGAGAAATCAATATTTAAAAGCATGAGAAAATGCAAAAGATAAATAATATCTAATGATAAAGATTATAAAGTTAACCTAACCAACTTCTTGATGGGTAAGAAAATTCTATATATCAGACTACGATGAGGAGATTCTTTTCATTATCATTACCTATAATCCAGTTTTCTGTGAATAGATATTTTTGGAATGCTATCCCATTTCCAAAAAAAGAAAGGATATTACTAATGCCTAAAGAAAAACACAAATTTGAGGACTCATAAATCTTAGCACCTAATATCTTATATTATTTTCATTATCATGACTTTATACCCCCCTACAGCTACATGTTCCCCCAAGTTTGGGTAAGATGCTCTCTTATAGGTAGATCGATCGATAGATGCATATATGGTTCAATGGATGGATGGATAGATAGATAGACAGACAGATAGATAAAGCAAAGTTGAAATGTCACCAACAGAATATCAACTGATTGCCTTCTAGAGTCTCCCAAGGTGATAATACATTTGCCACAGTAGAAATGGATATTGTACCTTGTGCTTCTGGAAAAGAAACCATAACCTAGTGATGGACAAATTTTTGCTTTATGCTCTACAAACGGAGTAATAGCACAGTATTTACAGAACTGTTATGATGCAGACATTCCACCAGATTCCAGTGAATGAAGTAATTATCTTACTTTCTTGTGAATATACTTCTTCTGCTTCAGGTCATCGAACCTCTCTTTTTTTCCCAACATGGAAGTTTTATCTAAAAGAATAACATGGGGCTCCCAGGTGAGAAAAGGGTTAAAGTCTCAGCACTATCAAGCTATTCCCAGCCGCCACAACCTGAGTTCAATCCCTGGCCAGGGAGCTAACCCATATGGTGCATTAGACCTCTCTTGTCTTGCCTACTCTTCCCCTCAGCAAAACCACTATGTTCTTCTCACTATCTCTGGTGAATCCTCTCACCCCTCTGCCACAATTCTGGCCTATACCCTAGTTCTTGTATGCATAAATAAAAATAAATCTTCAAAAAGACCAATATAACCTAAGAAAAAGACTATCACATTACATTCATTTCTCAGGTTCATACTGTCTATGTATAGAAACAAACAAAAAATAAAAATGCAGATAAACTGAAATGACCTAGGTTACTGTTAATACCAAAAAAAAAAAAAAAAATCCCTATTCTCCCACTATTCACTAAGATTTGAAGACAATTTAATGGGCCTTTCCCTAAAAAATAATGGTAACAAAATCTCCAGAAAGGTTACTTTACAAAAAGGTTTATGGAATACTATATATTTACCTGCATTCTTTTGAAATTTTTCAACAAGCCTAAGCAGACTTTTTTTTTTTTCTTTTAGTATTGCAAGGAAAAACCAAACAGCTCAAGCACTGTAGTTTGGCTACAGTTGGTGAGCATTTTATTCATAGGAATGCACAGCATACCAGTACGGAAAAAGATTGCTGAAGGGCAGATATTTATGATGAGCAAACAACTGAATTGTAAAAGGTTCCATCACTGGTATATCCACAATCCCTTAAGAATTTGTCTTCTCCTGATTTTTGGACTTCAAGAAAAATGAAAGTGATGGCTTATAATTAGTCCTTGTTAGGGGCATGACACATACCAGTTCTTGTGACAAGAGTGAAACCTGTGTCTCCCTTGTTGTATTTAAGATCTTTACTGAAAGCTAACTACAGTAGCTCCTTCCAGATTGTAGACACTCAGTTTCACCACATGGATTTAGCATATCTAAGGCAGGTCCTAGGTGCTGTGCAGATGAGTATGTGCCAGTTTGGGTGAAACTACAGCCTGGAAATGTCAAATCAACGATAAAAATAGTGATTCGATGAAATGGGCAATATGAATGAAAATTATATTCCAATATTTCTTGTCCAATTCAAAAATTCGATTTGCCAATTGAAGCCTGTTTAGCAGAACATACACACTGTCAGTTAGCCAGAGGCTCTTCACTAGGTTTGCTTAGCTTCCCTGCCAGAAATTTTTATTATAGTTCTGAAGAAAATATTTCTTTAGGGGCTTCTTTAACTGGAGGTAAATACTTCAATATTCCGCTAGGGGCCTCTTTATCTGGAGGCTTTAGCAATTTCACAGTGACAACAACAATGTTAAATTGAAAATGTTACATCTTCAGTCAGTAAGCTATTGGCTTCATGTAATTGAAAGTGATGATTCGATTGGCATTAAAAATGTGGACATACAGTATTTGAGCATCCAGGAACGTCCAGGGACAAGTGACTGTAGGTTTGATTACAGTAGCATGATATCAAGGAAGTATAACCTTTCCTCTCTCCACTCTTCATGTCCAGTGTACCATATTCTTCTGCCTGATTCCCTGAGTGGCCACTAGATGACTAAGATGACTTGTGGACATGACAAAGTACAAATAGATGCTCCTCCAGAGCATCTTTATTTACAAAGCCCTCCAGTAAATACATGTCACATTTCATGCTGCAGAACTGTACCATCTGTACCCTACCAAGAAAATCACTTTTAAGGAACAAGAGATTAATCCTGATGTAGATGATCAGGAGGTCATAATACATCCCTGGACTAAAGGTAAGCACACCTTTCCTGAAAAGAGTGACACCTGAAGAAAGAATTGGTACCTTCAGTCTGAAGAAAGATTGGGTACCATGAGTCAGGAGGAGAACGAATTGATTTTGAAAGGGCAACCATTGGTTTCTGCTACCTTTAGCTTATATGTACTATGGAATGTGTTTTAAAATCAAATCCCCATTTGTGTATGTTTAATAAAACAGTAAGTATTGGAGTAGATGGAATCACTAAAACCATTCCATTTCTGCATTGCATTCAAAACCTTGTCACAATTTAAGTTGCCTTTAAAGAAGATAACTAGTGTTGAGCCCTTCTGTCATTAAAATAGTCTTGCATTTTCAGGACATATAGGAGTTCTCCTTCTAATGTTTTATCTACTCGGGTTTGCCTCTCTTCACTAAATTTATATCTCTTTTCTGCTCTCTTTTAGCATATTTGGCATCAGTCCTTTCCTTTATTTCTAAAGTACCTCTCAATCACTCCAACAGTTTCAAAAAGCACAATTATCTGAATGTTTTTCCAATTCATAGCTAAACCTGACCACTCTTCTAAGTTAGGGATAATTAACTGCATGGCCTGCTTCATACTCAAATTCAACATCTCACATGCAGCATCTTCTCTTAGCTTAGCATGTTCTTTTGATTTCTGTGTTTCTATTCCTGACTCATTATTCTCCCAGTCATTGATAACTAAGCCTGAAACCCAGTGGGTATCTCACTCATTCCAAACTATCATAGTGTTCTGTGTTTAGCAGAATATCTTCAAAATATCTCAAAGATCTATCCATGAATCATCAAAATGATCAAAATTAACTCTGCGTTACCCACTCAAATTCACCAGTTTCATTGTTTCTTAGACCACACACCCAGTCTGTGCTCCCATGAAACCATTCCAGATGTATCTTCCTACAGCATTCCATCAACATCTGCCTTTTAATTTCCTTCATCCTGCTAACTGACCCACTGGTTCCTTTTCCAAATTGCACCATACTTCCTGTTTCTGTGCCTTTGTTCAGTGTTCTTTCCTCTGTCTATAATTTTGCTGCCTCTATTTCTATGAAATTCTGCCCTTCCTTAATATTAAAAGGTTCAGAATAAATGTATCTTTAACACTATATATAATGACTATAACACTTCAAGTCTTTTTGGTATTTATTAACTGATATTGAGAAAATAGTTTAATTCTGTGAGACTCATATACTCCTCTAGAAATCAGGGAAAGAAATATTTCCTTGCCTCTGTCATATCTATTATAGAATATACCAGCAAAAAAATTTAAAGAGATGAGAAACAAGGATAAAGGCTAGCATACACAATGGAAAGTGCTACTGTCATCATCTATTTTAATGGTATATATTCACAGTATGCTTATGTGACATCTTTTTGGGATTCCATTTATGTTTATCACTATTATGGTTGACATTTTTGACTTTCTTTTTGGAAATCAGTTCATCCACTTAACAGACTAACAGGGTGTGGGGGGGGGTAGTTACTGATCTTTTGGGATACAGAAGCAAATTCAGATGAACATAAAATTAGAAACTATTTGACATTAAGAAATGGAAAAAATATAAAGACACTAGTTGTAATGGTATAGCTATATGGATAATCCCCTTTCTAGTAATGTAAATAATTAGTCCATATAAATGCATAATATTGATTGATAAATTGTTCTTTGATTCATGCTGAAGTTACCTGGTATATTCCTTAAAAGACTGGCTTTGTACTAAAGTACTACATGAAAAGAGTTATGACTCAACTATTCCAGGAGTTCTGCTATAATATGCAAGGCACAATAAGAAGCTGTGGGCTTGTTGAAAGCCCTTGTCTAAAAGAAAGCTTTGCAACGTATCATACTTCATGGATTCCTAAAGCCATGATTTTCATTCCATATTTTGATGCTACAATATGGACCATAAGGATTTTATTTTTTCCTTTCTGTCTTATTTTCAAGTCTAAAGAACTCTCCACAGCCTCAGAATTTTCTGCCCATTTTCAGCCTCCTTTAGTTGAGAATGTGTAAACAATAAACAAATACAAAACTGTATTTCATCAATCAGTGCCACCAATTAAAGCACAGAATTTTGGAGATCATCAAGCATAACTCCTTAATGTTATAGTCTGAATCAGTAACTGGACACATTACCTACTCCCACATTTCTTAATTATACAAAATTAAATAGTGCTCTAGTTTGTCAATTCTGAAGCATTGCTTTCCTACCAACCAATGTAGAAGAGGTAGTACAGATCAATGGAAAGTATCATAGCATTTTGTTAAAGGAACAGATTAGATTACCTATTTCCCTTCTCATCTGAAAAAGGGAGTAACAATCACATATCTAACCTAGAATTATTGTGAAGCTTAATGAGCTTAAAACACTAAAATGCTTAGAGTATAATGTCACACATCTGTGCTCTGAAAATATCAGCTCTTGTTGTTTTATTATTAACATAGGATCCCATTATTTCAATATTTGTGGTAAACATATACTAGTCCTAGAATTTTTGAAGAAAAATGTAACACAAAAGTTCAAGAAAAGTCCTCTATGTCAGTATTAATATTACATTTTTGTTTGATTTAAGCAGTATGGTGAAGATAGATCTCTTTCAGCTACTATTCTAATCAGAATTTTAAAATGCACACACACACAACATATAACCACACATTTTGAACACAATTTTCACTGTATAAAGTATTTCTGTATTTAGAGAGGGATGGAGTGTGAGTTCTAGCTAATTAACATACTTACTGTAGCAGAGTAAAGGTGTTGATCCTGCCCTGGTTAACCAACCTCCCCCCAACTATCAACAGAAAGGCAACCTAGAAATCAAGGTCAGGTCTGATCTTATTTAAAACTAACAGCAAGCCTAGGCCACCCTTCTTTGAATCGGGAGACCAAAGAAAGAAATTAACAAAGATCCAAATAGCAATTCAGGCAGCCAGATCACCAGGTGAAAGAGAGCAACTTCTCTATCTTAAGGAAGGATAAGTCCTGTTTGGCCACAGTGATTCCTTTCCAACTATGGAAATAAGCTTGGAATGAATGGTAGGCAGTGAAAAAACAAAAGAGGTTGGCAAAGGCAACCAGGATGATAATTAGTTGTGTTTCCAAACAATAAAAGGGAACCAAGTATTGGTTCATTGGTTTCCATTTTTAAAACATCTCTCTTTAAAGCACTACCCATGGCATATTCTACAAATGCTGGAATTCTTTGTCCCCAGATACTTTCTAAATGGTTACAACCTGCATTTTCAAAAGAACTGTGTTCAAAGTATATTATTCCTAAACTTGGGATGTATAAAATGTCTCAGTTACTCAATACTCAATATCTCTATTGAATACTCTTGGAGATAAGATGTTCCACATATTCATGTTCTCTCCCCAAATCTTGGAAAATCTTCAGGAGAAAATGCAAAGCCGGAGCTCAAGTTGAGGCAAAGTCTCATTTTTGCCAACAGCATCTTGCTTGGCCAGACCTAAAATGTTTGCCAAGACCACACAGACAGAGACTAGATGGTAAGTTGGGTTTATAATTCGTTTTACAACTGGAAACCATTCAGAACTCCTGCCGAAAGTTGGAGAAAGTAAAGAGGGGCCAAAACCAGAAATCATCAAGGCCCAGAAATAATTATTATGGAAAACCAACAAGCATTTACCTAATGATTCCCCAGAGCCACTCCTAAAGGAAGGAATGAAAAGGAAAAGTTTATACCACCCACAACACAAAGATTCAAGTAGTTAATGAACCAAAGAAAAATAATCCAGTTCTGAAATTTGGTAATAACCTGATATTACTCCCTTCAAATTTCGATATTTGGTCACATTATTATAATGTAGTCCAATAAATAATTGAGTTTATGCATGAGGCTTTAAAATATCAAAATCAAATTAGTTTCACCATAGTCATCATTCTTTTTGATTAATCTATTTTAATTTTTTTATTATTACAGATCTTTTACTTATAAATCCACAAGGAAATCACTCAACAAGACTCTGGACTCAACAAAGTTCAGTAGTCCATGATGCATCACAAAATATGTCCCTAGGCTCTACTCACTGCACATGCAAACTGTGTGTGATATTTAAAATCCATCTAGTCTTAAAGTTCTAAATAATATTTATGTTTTCAAATGCAAAAGATAAAAAGAGAATATATGATATTCTGAGTTAGAAATGCCTCAACTTCTAAACTGTAACCATTGAGCTTAAACATTTATTAATAAATTTTTTGAAATTAAGTTAAAAATATGCCACAAATATAGTTTTGCTTCACACTAATGACTGAAATATATGAAATATTAATAGCTACATCCATATTTTCTCCTTCTTTAAAACTAGGTATTAAAAGACATCCTTTAAGTCCCCCTTTTTTTTTTGCATACACAAACTGGGGTGCAGAAAGGAGGTACAAGGTGAGAGGATTCACCAGAAACAGAGTGGGGAGCAAAACGGGTATATTTACTGAAATATATTGCTGAGGGGAGCAGCAGGCGAGACAGGAGAGGTCTGCTACACCAAGTGTGATAACTCCCTGCAGATAGCTTCATAGTGCTAAAACTTAATCCCTTGTGCCACCAGGGAGGCCACATTTTTCAGTTTTTTTAGCATTCTTGATCAGGATGAATTCAGCAGATTAATGATTTAATTATAAGTCCTTGACAACAATAGTAGGGTCTTGATAAGAACATTAGAAAGAAAACCTTTGAATTTTCTTAAAGCAACATATATATGCATATACAAAAACATTTTTATATTTTTATTAATTAATTTTTGATATGTGGACGTTATGGAACAGTAAATGGCTTATGACTCAGCAGAATGGAATTGACATTATATGAAATTTGTAGAAAATGACTATGTAAACTTTCTGACAGTCACCATTATTTCTTTCTCTTCTGACAGAACTCACAAACTAGAATCCACTTTCCAAGCAGATAAAAGGTATTTCCTTATTTCTGATGAGTCTGTGGAAAGAAATCCCAGCCTACTAAATTATTTCCTAAAGGCACACTTCACGTTCGTCCTGAGTAATGACTGTTTACAAACCCAGTTATTACTTCCTTAGTGAATGCAATGTCGTACATGCTAATTATCTGTTAGATGATGTTAATAAGTCAAAACTCTATGGTAATTACAATGGTCTCTGTTTAAAGTTTACATGTGAACTGCACTTGCAAAATCCGGAGCAGTCCTATTATATAGGGAAGCCTGATGCCATCTAGTGATCAGATAGGAAATCACATCAGAGCATTTTCCCACCAGGCATAAATATTTCAATGAGAATTTGCACTACACATCAGAATTGAAAGAAGAGAAACATAACAGAGGTTCTTTGGACAGGAATTTTACCTTAGTTATCTGCTGTGTCTACAATTCTGCCTAACCTCTACTAAAAATAGATTTTAACAATTGTAACACAGCATTCTCACTCAGCAACATTTTTTAACTTCAACCTACAATTATGTTACTCACATATTTTCCAAAGTAAGTGTTTTTACATAGAGCATTTAATGTCAATGAACCATAACTTTGGCTCATTAAAATTAATGATTTTTGCAATGTAATTAATTCCAAGCATTTCATTATAAACTATATTTACTTATAATTATATCACATTATTGATTATAATACCTGATTGAATGTTTTTAAATTGTTGATTATAGAGGGGAAAATTAGATGCAATAAATGGTATGCTATTTAAAGAGTGAAAAATAGCTCAACATTAAACCAAAGTGTTCCTCATTGTCACAAAAAAAGCACCTGATTATATTTCTACTTTAATCATCATGTTTTGAGCTATCAATAGGATAATAAACATTTGCCTAGCCAGGTTAGACACCCATACTCCACTGGTAGATTTTATATAGTTTTTTTCCTTCTGGAAAGTTCTACAAAAACTGAAATATGTCAAGTGGATTTTTTCACCTCCACTCACTACTTCACATTGGCCAGCACAATGCCTGGTATACCATAGGATTCATATCTCTTCTGTTGTGTTTAGAGTTTTTATTTACATAGGAAAATAAAGATCCCTCTTTTCTATGATTCTATGTTCCTCATTATCCTCCAAAACTCTTGGGAATTTTGAGTATTCACATCCAAATGGCCTCCCTTCTACAAGTTATCCTTCTAACAAGCAGGGAATTACAGTTAATGCACCATTTGTTGAATAGGAAACACAAGGCTGGCAGTTGAGAACACGTGATTCTTAGTATTTTTAATGGATACTATTCATATTCTATAAGGAAATTTCAATCTTGTAACAAATAAGGCATTGCTTATAGTTTAAAACTATGTATTTTGGGCATTATAAACTTAGGTCACAATGCATAGTATCATATTGTGTGGCTCAGGAAACTTCAGTTTATATGCAGTTACTACAGAAAAAAATTTCCTTAATCAACCTCTTACTGTCCAGTGACTAAATCATGGCATTTATGTCTCAACATCCACTATATAATATCTATGATGCCTATACTACAATTAATTAACTAGGTTTGCAGCATGAGTTGTAATAGATTTCAGTAAAAATATCCATATACTCCATGTTTACATATAAAGATTCCAAATATATTTGTTTGTCAAATAAAATTTTTATAAAGTATGTATCTCTTCCTCTAGTATTATTGGGATTCAAGTCAATAATTTTTCCATAATCTATAGGCTACTTCTCATGATAGTATGACTCTCAAAGTGTAAAGATTCTCACAGGGTGGAAAGAAAGGACTTTTTTTTTTTAACCAACACCTGCATTGATATTTACAACTCAACTGCTTTATAGTAGGGGAAGGATAATAAATTTTAATTCCAAGGTTGATATTAGAAACATTTAGAGTACTTAAATGTCATAATAACAATGACTTAAAGGAAGGATTTTTTTCCATACCACCTGAAGTATAACTGATTGCCGTGGTACATTAATTACTTTTTCATTGTAAAAAGAAAAAAAAAAAGCTTATAGTTTATTATATTTTATTGCTTTTCACCACATCTAAAATGGTAAGAAATTATTCTGCAAATACTCCAAGTAGGTAATTAGATACAACTGCAGTTGTCTTGCCTCCATAAACATTTCCTGGTGATTTTGCTAACTATAATCCTGTAATTTAAAACCTCTGGATCTTACTCTAATAGAAATCCCAGATTACTTGCACTCCAGACAAAGAGCTAAATGTCTAACGGACAGAAATCTAGCTTCTGTAATCAAGCTCCTGCCACGTTAAATTGAGACAAGTGATATATGAGAAAGATAATCCAATGGTAAGACTGAAAAGCCATTCTGCTATGAATAGGAAGCTCTTCCCCACTATCAAATCATCAGACCTCTAATGATTAAATACTTATGAAGTCCCTATGTTGGATAATGGTTTAAAAGTAAGTCTTTATCAAGACTCAGTATAAGAACGACTTCACTTACCTTAATGAATTATGTGCTTTTTATGTAATTCACATTAAATTTCTGTAAAAGACATTGTTGTTTTGCTTTGTACAAAGATACTAATTCAGTATTCCTAAACTATAGGAGAAAAAGTCTCTCTGAAATATGTAAATACACTAATACATAAATATCATCAATTTTTCCAATTTACAAAGCCTTTGAGGAAGCTCAGGTCTAAATTTAACTTCAGGACCTCCCTGGTGGCACAAGGGGTTAGGTTGCAGCACTATGAAGCTATCCTCAATCACTGCGGCACAAGTTCAATCCCGGCCAGGACAGGAGGACCCACAGGGCTCGGCAGACCTCTCCTGTTTTGGTCTTGCCCGCTGCTCCCCTCAGCAGTGTATTTCAGGAGATCCTCCTGCTCTGTTCCCCACTCTGTCTCTGGTGAATCCTCTCACACCCCGCATCTCTGGTCTTCACCCCAGCTCTTGTAGGCATAAATAAATAAATCTTTAAAAAATAAATAAATTTAACTCCAAACACAAAATATACTTTTACATTTGTGTTTCTTACATAACTTTCCATAGTCCTTTTACACATTTTTTAAAATTAGGATAGTTTAAATCTTTAAAAAATAAAAAAAAACCAAATAAATGAATAAATGATTGCTTTTATATCCTTATCTTTTAGAATGTGAAAATGAGAAGAGGAACAAATAACCAAATAAATCAGAAAACTACACATGCATTTGGATTTCCTTAAAAAAAATACTCATGCACCAACATTTGAGTGTTGTTTCCTATCCTAAAACTTGGCTCAAGACAAAGTTTATTCTCACTAAAGTTGCAGTTGTGTACTCCAGGAACAAAATTCTTACCTATCTCAGTCGATTAGTGGTGGTTCTTATTATTCTGAAACTATCAGCACCATATTTCAAAACTAGAAAACACTAACCTCCAGATGAAAACAAATTTACAAACAGAAACAAATTAACTGAACCATATTTCAAATGAGTAACACAACTGAAGTGGGGAAAAATTGGGGTGAGGGAAGAACTAATCAAATGACATGAATTGGCTTTTCTTTTTCTGAACTGATTGAAATAAATGGCTCTAATAGATACATTCCTCAATAACAACAAAAATGTGTAGTTTTCCAACATAATCATTTTTAAATTGTGAACTATAACCTATTAGCAGGTTATAAAATCTTAGAATTGACCAACATTTTTCAAAGAGTTGAATCGAAAGTCAGACTATATTATATTCTATAAAAGTGTTTTAGACAAATCTATTACAATTATGTAAATGTGTTTGCATGTCCTGGGGTCATAATGTAAAATATACGTCATTCTTAAAAAAAAAAAAAAGACACTAAAATCACTGTATTCTTTTTTTTTTTTTTAAAGATTTATTTATTTATGCATACAAGCACTGGGGTACAGGCCAGAGGTGTGGAGGGGTGAGAGGATTCACCACAGAGAGCAGGG
>JAGFMF010011684.1:2257266-2328014 GCA_019455555.1 Galemys pyrenaicus
CATTAAAACTAATGATTAAACCATCTGAACTGTCACTATGGATTCTTGCACTTGGTCTCATTTGTCATAACAAACTTTCCTATCCTTATTTAATTATTTCATACAGTGAACAAATATCAAAGAGCAAAATGTTTCAGCGTCAGTGCTGTAATCAACACTTCTCTCAAGGAACTCACTCAGTCTAGCAAGGATTCAGACCCAAAAATAGGTAAGTGGAATATGATATGGCAGGCATTATACAAATGCCACAAAAACATTATAGAAAGAATTTGCAGTCCAGTGGAAAGTCTAATAATTTTACCTGAAAGCTTCTAAGAGGAACTTGCTTTTACATAGAAACTAAATTGGAACAGCAGGATGCTAGGAAACGAAGGAAGAAAAGCATTCTCTACAGGGATCACAGAAATCCTGTCCTGTTTTTCAAACTCAAGGTGGCTGAAGTGTGTGTGGGAATGTGACGGAGGAGAGAGAAATGGCCCTGTCCCCTCTCAGGCATTTTAGATGGTAATAACCTTGGCTCTTGACTTTTTTATATTGTACAGGAATTTTAAAAGCTGACTATGTTGTGATCTACTATCCCACACGATCCCTTTAAAACCACCATCCTCAAGGGCCTCCCTTGTGGTGCAATGGGTTGAGCAACATGCTATGAAGCAAACCGCAGCCACTGCAGTTCGATCCCTGCTGCCGGCCAGGGAGGGGACACACATGGTGAGGCAGACCTCTCCTGCTTTGCCCACTGCTCCCCTCAGCAGTGTACTTCCATTGATCTCCCTGCTCTGTCTCTGGTAACTCCTCTCACCCCCCACACCTCTGGCCTGTACCCCAGTACTTGTATGCATAAATAAATAAATATTAAAAAAAAAAAAACACCATCCTCAAGAAGAGTCAGGTAGAAGGACAGAACTAGGAGGCACACTCAAATTCTGTCAATTACTATAAACTGTTTGAAAACATTATAACACTATGTGTAAAAAGAATGCAAGCATACATATGGCACTTAGAGATATTTTAGACTTACTATCCCTTTTTTACCCTGAGGTTGAGAGACAGCAAGAACATGAAGCAACTAGATTTGCTTCATCGTCTAAACACCAGCCCATTTAGAGCTAAACCATAATGACACAAACAAGTCATGTGACAGAAAAGGTAACATCAAATCAACATTCCACATCTGAAGACCCACATCAATAAGATTTGATCTGGAAAAAAAAAAAACACCTCAATTAGTTCACACTACCACTAGTTCATTACAGATTTAGATAAAGCTAAATACCTAATCTCTCTGAAAAATGGCATCTCTAATGTCTCTGGAAGCTGGCATCTATGCAGGTAGGTACCTAATTTCCCAAAGAGCAGAAGTTTCACTTGGCATCTGGGCCTGAAAGAGACCTTCAAGTGAGCAGATAACTTGCTGGGTGTGCATTCACTTTGTACCTCTCCATTGTCACATCCTTCATCAAGGTCAAGCAGAATGGAGGAGTTTGCCATGTCAGAGACATCTAACCTTAAGCAGAATACCTTAACCCATTCATTTCTACCACTTGTTCATTGATTAGCTACAAAAATATATTACTCTTATGAGTTCATAAAGAAATCATAGTTTTATAGAATGCAAACAAGAAATGAGCTATATTATCTAACAGAGACTTCTTTTAAAAAAAAAAGATTTATTTATGCATACAAGAGCTGGGGTACAGGCCAGAGTCCAGGGAGGTGAGAGGATTCACCAGACAGAGTGGGGAGCAGAACAGGCAGACTGACTGAAACACACTGCTGATGGGAGCAATGGGTGAGGCAGGAGAGGTCTGCTGAGCTATGTGGGTCCCCTCCCTGGCCAAGGATAGAACTCGCGCTGCTGTGCCACAGATGCACACCACCAGGGAGACCCTAATAGAGACTTTTTTAAGTGTAAAGGGAGAGTAATATCAAAATACCTGTTACAGTTTAATACACTGTGTCAAGTTACAGCTATACTGCAGATAGATAAAAATACCTCTTTAAAAACTTTAATGTAAAATGTTAACTTCTGGCATCGCCCTCCAAAATTATATAAAAGAGCACTCATAGCATCAGAAGACTGGATTGCAAATCAATTTTAAAAGCACAACATAAACATTTATTTTCTTGTGGAAATCTCTGGGGCATTAGAAAGGTATGGAGTAGAAAATAAGAATATAGGCTTTAGAGCCAGAATTCTTGATCCAACAAAGGCAAACCAGAGCACCTATAAAGTGGTAGCTAATTGTGATAATACCAATGTGATGATAAAGATATGATGGTGACAACTGCATTGACTGCAACAAGAAAAAGGAGGATTTCGGAGAATAATTTAGTGGTCTTGTCTATGAACTCACCTTTGCCACTGTCCTAGTAAGTACTTAAGAGTCAATAATACAAGATAGTTCTACTTTACATCTCTATCCCTTCCAAGTTGAATCAAAGAAAAATAAACTTTTTCAAAATCTTCCCAAGGCTAGATTGATGTCAACTAATTATCATTATATCCCTAATTATTTTTTGTCATTTCAAGTTATGTTAATGTAATTTCAATGGATTCCCCATTTGGGGGGACTGAAAAATGTCACTACAGAGTTCATATGGAAAAATAAATGCCTAAAAACAGTGAGAAAGAGTAAAGTATATGGATTTATGGATTTATGACTGTATGGGCTCTCTAATATACACTATATATATATATAAAATAAACACGTAAATGACCAAAAACTAGTTTGATGCAACTTAGTCTACTTCCTGAATCTTAATAGCTTCTTCTGTGCAGGGGACCATAGAGTGTTGCTCAGACAACCTCAGGTAGGATCCTTTGAGCTTGTGTAGAAATATTTAACCTAATAAATGGCTGAAATTCTAAGAGGCTCTGCAAATATCCCTAGACACAAATTTCAGTACCCTGCAACAGGAAGTTGCATAACCATTACTGAACTATATACTGTAGCCAACT
Organism: Galemys pyrenaicus; assembly: GCA_019455555.1. Taxonomy (NCBI): domain Eukaryota; kingdom Metazoa; phylum Chordata; class Mammalia; order Eulipotyphla; family Talpidae; genus Galemys; species Galemys pyrenaicus. The sequence goes on from JAGFMF010011684.1 coordinate 2,260,229, forward strand.
AGAAATATCTTTAAAAAATTAATAAAAGGAGAAAACATTAAGAAATACAGAGCTAAGTGATTGCAATCGAACCTAAAGTAAAATCAATTCATTATAAACACACTTAATATAACTATGCAATAGTTGCCTGAATTGTTGTTTTGTGATATTGTATCATTTTACCAACATCCTAATTCCAACAATCATAATTTGGACATTTTTATTTTCTTTCTGTAAATCATGTCACTGTGGTTTAAACAAAAAAACAACACAGCATTTATTAATTACCAATCAAAATGGGATAAGCACCTGACTTTACAGAGATTAAACAGAAACAGTCATCTCTTCTTGAGAAGCACATTTTATTGTGTACCAAAAATGATCTAGAAAAAAAATCGCTTTCATAGCTCTGTTCATATAACATATAAAATAAATCAACAGAGATGGAGCATAAATATATACATACATAAAGTGCATAAATATTTATATTTATTTGCCAGTTATATTTCATCACCCTCTTGTTTAACAGAATTTCAGCCCCTTTACTACCTTCAAAAGTACCTGTGTCTTATTTATCAATTACCAATAACTACTCAATAAATTACCTGTCCCCTCCCCACAACTACACTCATACATACAAATTATACCCACTAAACATTTATGTTTTGCAAAGAGCATCATATTCTTTGTCTCTGGAACTACTAATCTAACTCTCACCCAGGATCTGACTTGAACCACAGGAGTAGCCAGCCACATTTCACACTTCCATCCTCCAATCTTGTTCATTTATTCTCTATTCAGCCTCTAAGATCTGACCTCTTTACCCCATTTCTTGGAATACTTCATGGTTCCAGCAGAGACTCAAACTATTTAACCCGAGACATAAAGTCCCCAGGGCCTTAGTCTATCTCCGGCCTTAGATCTTATCAATGACCATGGGATTTAGTGAAGTAATGTCTCTGTTTCTGCCATCCCCTGCCCTCCTGGAATGTTCTTCCTTCTCCCCCACCCCACAATTATTCTTTATGATTCTACCCCAGATTAGGTAAGATCCTGCTCCTTTCCACACCCATAAAATCCCCATGTAATCTGAACTTCTTGGAAGATGGGTTTTAATTGTGCTATTTATTTATGTCAGTGTCTTCAAATTCTAGAACATAGTAGATACATATTAAAGATGGTTAAGTGAGTGAATGAATGCCTTTCTCTGAAATAATACTGAAAAGCAAATAAAACAAAGTAGAGGAAATGCCTTCCCTCAGAATTCAAGGGGAAGAGTGAGGGATAGGGTTCTGGACTACATCCCTTGGGAGTTTTACTACTAAGGAAGGAAGGGCCATTTTGAAAGCTAAGATTATAAGGATACCAAGGTCAGGATATTGGAACAGTAGGACAAGAGGAGGCTGCGCAGTGCATAGTCAATGAGATTCTTCCTCACACTTCAAGGTTAAATTTAGTAAAGTCATCAAATTCACATATGCCATGCCTTTTTAGGCTTCTTAAAGTAAAACAAACTTTGTTACCAAGTTTGAAGCCTAATTGATGAAAGATCACATACAGATGGGCACAGAGGTCTGAAGGCAGAATGAAACATGAAGATGCAAAGTGGTCATGACATAGGAGTTAAGAAAAAAGTTAATCCATCCACCAAGGAGCAGAAGACTAGTCAATGGAAATATAACATAAGAACAAATGAAGCAGAAAGCCAGATGAAGACACATTCACACACCAACAGCAATCGTATATGGAAAAGGTTTCAGTTTGTGATACATTCTTTAATTGTAATCTGACTTTTAAAAAGTTTGAAGATGCTGAGGAAGAAAAAGAAAATTATGTTCAAAATGTATCCCACAGGAACTATCTGTGAAAGTGAGCCTCTTAATAGGCAGTATATAGAGAAAATACAATCTTCACTGTTGAGCATGACTCAGGAAACATGGAGCTATTCTTGATACTGAAGCAGAAATGTTACTGGGTACTCATTGAGAAAACATTCTGAAACCACAAGCACTAGCTTTGGTAAAATGTTTTGTGAATATATGATATGATATCAACAGTAACAAAGTTCGGGCCTCCCTGATGGTGCAAGGTGTTAAGTACCGCACTATGAAGCGGCTCCTCAAGCCACTGCAGTTTGAGTTCTATCCACAGCCAGGGAGGGGACCCACGTGGCACAGCAGATCTCTCCTGTCTCCCCCCCTGCTCCGCTCAGCTGTGTACTTCAGTCACTCTGTCTGTTTTGTTCCCCACTCTGTCTCTGGTGAATCCTGTCAAACCGCACCCCCACCCCTACTGCCACATGGCCTGTGCCCCAGTTCTTGTATGCATAAATAAATAAATCTTTTAAAACATCCTGGTTTGGGCCATAAATGTGCATGAACACATTCTCTGATATAAACCACAGTCGTCTGTTTCACATTACATCTCACTTTGGCCTTGAAGCACATCTCTCAATAAAAGAAACACGTCCTGTTCAAAACCTGTTATTTATATCCTTGGTTATTTTCAGACAATTACACATGGTTAGTATCACCTTCTCTGGAGGAGTCACCTTGCTATTCAAATAAGCTTCATGAAAATAACAGAGTTAGACATATAAAGATTTATAAGTTAATGACAATTCTAGGAGGTAAAGTATAACTTCTAATTGAGAAGGGATTTTTTCCTCTGAGCACTGAAGGGGATCCGGTATGCTTCCTCTCTTTCCAGCTGACTCTCAGTGAATGAAATGCTCCCACTTTGCTTTGCACCTTTAGGTTGCAGTTGTCCAACTGGTTACGATTAGATTAGTAAATGTTGAACAACTATAACCAAAGAGTACAGATTAACTGTTGAGGTCTAATAGAAAGAAAATATCTAGTAGTGTTTAGCAGAGTTCTGTCTGTCCTTCTTGGTGTCTGCATGAATGGCCTGAAGTGAAACAGGAGCCCCATGGTTGCTGCTGCCACCGGGCATACCAGGTTTGAGGGCTGAACCCCATGGGAGCTTCATAGAAAGAAGAGGGGGTGGGAGGAAAAAAGGGAAGGAGGCAGAGAGAGGGTGGAGGGGGAGGAGGGAGAGGGAGAGAGAGAGAGAGAGAGAGAGAGAGAGAGAGAGAGAGAGAGACTCCTATAGTACTTGCACCTGAGGGCCAGCCCCAAACTCCATCAGCATAGACCTGGGCTGTGGTGTGGCAGTCCCAAGACAACCTGGCATGCTCAGACAAATGTGGTAGCATTGCCTGCCCATGCCCAGCATAGGTCGCATTTGGATAACCAATAGGGTTTTACATTTTAATACCATACAGGAATTGAAAATGGAGCATCAGGCTTGAAAGAAGGGAACCTGAAGGGATATAAAAACCAAGGTTTTGGGTGGGCATGGAACCCATTCATCAGATTCCTTCCAACAGATTTGTTGGGGAGATTCACCTGAACTCTGACCTCCACAGACCTTCACGTTTGGCCTCCACTTCAAACTGCAGCCTGACTGCTGCTCCTGTACTCGGGGTCTCTAAAACACTTGTCTGCTGTCAACTTTTGCCAACAGCTCTCCAGGAGATGTAGCACTGGTGTTTCTGGCACTCTGTATGCCGACAAGTGCTGACTGGCACTGCTGCCCTGTCTGGCCATTTCTAAGAGCTGTCCGCCACTTCTGATCCTTCAGCACTGCCTCCAAAGCGATGGTGGTATTCACTGCAGTGTCTGGCACTGCCCCTGGCAGTGTTGCTGGCTGATGTGGCATGACCTAAGCACCATGCCTGTGGTCACCTCTAGCTCCCACCATGATCCTGATCCACTACTTACTAGTGTGCCACCGGCTCCAGCCCCTCATCAAGGGACAACGCCATCTAGAGTAAGCAGCCTCTGGTTTGGACAACTGGACACTTGAACACAATTGGGGGTAGGACAGCCAGTTATTTGTGGCCTTACAGAATCTTTCCATTATCCCAAATACCCCTTTGTTAATAAGCCCCATTGTTGCTGCACTCTGAGCCTGAGTGATGTCTTGCAATTATGAACACATGGGTGAGGACCACAAACAGTAACTGTCCCCCAAGCCTTTGCATGCTTCTAGAAGCAAGATACATTCAATCAGGAAAAATTCATGCAATACTGACTCAACATCTTGGCAAGGGTATTGAGAAAACTTCAGCTATATGTTCCTGATGCCAAGCTAGGGACTGAAAGACAGAAGGAAAAAAAGAGAAAACACACACAGGAACAGAGACTATATTGCACAATAGGAAATTTAAATCTTGGCCTCTAGCTCAAAAAGCTTGAATTAAAAAAAGTATTTCAAGGAGTATGAGGTAGATAACTCCCACAATTTCAAGTTTCCCATTGGAATCAACATTCCATCATTGTCAGCACTCTGTGACACTAGAAATTTTACTTTTATTTAGTCAAATTAACAAAATATTACTTAGGTGACAAGTAAACATGTCTTATTTAACCACATAAACAAGAAAACACAAACACCCCACTCATTAATGAAAACAGAGCTTTTCATCTCCAGAAGATTTAGACCACACTCTGATATAAATTTACACACTTTGCAAAACTCTTTCTTTCAAATGCCAAATGTTTATTTATTATAATTAATGCATCATGATTCAAGGGATCCTGACTATTATAGTAGTGATTCTATTTCTCTAATCACCTAATATTTCTGTCACAGACAGACTTTCAAGTCATACCCTAGATCATTTTTACTTTTTTCATTTCTCCAGAAAATGAAAACTCCAAAAGTTGCCAGCCCTGGGCTTGGAACTGCATGATTACTGGCAAGAACACAGTTGAGCTCCTAATCTCAAAGAACCCACTATTACATTGAGTTGCTTTTCCACAACACATAACCCCAGATCGATTGCCTGGTGGCCATTTTCTCCTACTCAAGAAGCTAATTTTTTTTTTTTCCATTTTAGTATGCATCAACAGTGAGAATTTAGGCCAAGACAGTGAGTGTCCATAAGCAAGGCATTCATGGGTTCCAAACCTGGGTTTCAATTATACTTATCAGTTCAGGTTTAAACTAAGTGATAATGTAGATACAAAGGGTCATGATTTAAATTACATGCAATATGGAAACCAATAGAATTGTGGCATCATGATACTTTAATTTTTTTTTCTTTGAATTTTATGTCCTTCCATCAGTATTATTTTGATTTTCTAAAACTCTGTAGAACTTAATACCCCAACTACAGATCTTAATCAAAGCTGTTTAAAACCAGGCTTCCCTTATTTACAAAAGGCAGTTTTTCCAAGACAACTATCAAGAATAAACACAAAAGGAAATGGAAACTTTTCCATTTCTAGCAGTTCGCCAGAGCAAACCGGCTGTATATTGAACACAGCTGTTTCTATGAGAGATTCTTTATTTTGGAATTTAATATTGACTGTGCTCTTGGGGCATGAATATAGTTAATGAAAAATTATTCTGGACTTGATAAGAGAAACCAGAAACAATTGCTCCCACAGGTCTTCCCCTGCCTTAGTAACCACTCTTATCTGGGCCTCAGAGGTAAGAGCCCATCATTTCTCATGTCAATTATATACAAACAAAATGTTCTAGGAATTTTCTTGCCACCTTCTTTAAATTGAAGACACAGGTCCAGCTGGGAGTCCCTCCTCAAGCTAAAGTTGAAAGTAAGAAGGAAAATCTCAAACAAAAACATAGGAAAGAATCTCTTTCGTCCTCCACACTTTGCAATCATTGAAAGCTGTTTCTCAGTGAATTCAGTTCCTTAAAATGAGAAACCATGACAGAGTTCCCTGGTTATGGCGCATTTATCTTCTGATGTACTTAGTTTTCTATTCAATAACGATACTGATTAGATTGTTAACTTTTAGCAACTTAATAAAGATGCATTCCTATTTTTCCGACAGTCTGAATTACTGATAGTTGCATTTTATCCAGTGCTTAACTTTGTGCCAGGAATTGTGCAGGATCAGTATATGGCCTTCAATCTGGCATTTACTCTTCCCAATGGTTTGATAGGATAATGTGTGGTATGAAGATCCAGAAATCCTTAATCATTTTTTTGTGGAACCAATGAGTTAAATTGGTGAAGTATAGCACAAAGTCAGTGCTCTCAGGTTAGATCATCCATATTTATATACTAACTACAAGAACTTGGGTAAGTGGAAAAATGATGATAACAGCATTACCAGTCTCATAGCGTAAATATGGAAATTAAATTTGATATAAGATTGCCTGATCCATCTTTAAACCCAAATACTCGATTTATGGAACACTTCCAAATATATCTGATGTTTTTACACCTGCAAAAAAGAAACACAGACCATGATGTCTCAGACGTCCATACCTGAAGACCAGCCAGGAAGTTTGTCAGGTTCAGTTTGGAACCTGACAGGTTCAATGGATAATGTTATTCATGTAAGCTAATCCTCTGACAAAAGTTCATTTCTGAAAGCCAGGAGAAGGTGTGGCCCAAGAGGATTTCATGGTTATTTGAGCCCTATTTGGTCTGGGTGCTTTCGAACAGGAAGTGCTGAGGCCAATGATAATCCTTTCAGCCACCAGCTTAAGGTTAACTGATCTCACGTAGGCCCACCTACCTGGGCAAAACTGATAATTCAAAAATTAAAGACCAGGTATAAGAAAGAATGTGATTGAATCAAAGTACTGAAATAATGGAAGACTAACACTCAAGTTCTAAGGCTGTCCAGTATAAGAACTAGAAATATATCTCCTCTAGGCCAGAATGTATAGCTATGCCTGACCTAAGTTTTTCTCTCAATGTTGCTTACAGAAGCTTCTTCAGGAGTTTTCCATTTGCATATGCATAATGTTGACAGTTTAGGATGAAACAAACTATAATGCACCATTTGCTATCAGGACATGACCCATAATTACATACATATTTTCAATAATAGTAGAGCTGGGGTGAGGGTAGGAAGAGCACATTGTCACATCAGCATACCATGCCATGATCTTCTATGTAAGACATTTAGCAGAATTGGGGACAAAGAACTGGGAGTCTATTCTGGCGCTAATGAAAACAAGTTGTATGACAGTTCGTACCTCCTTAATGGCAAAAGTTTGCAGGATCTGAAATTTGTTTTCATTATCACATTTTATGGGTGGGCTTGTGCTATGTGCTATGGAGAGAAGAGCTCTGTGCTTTATCCTCTTCTAATTAAAGCAAACTATGATATTCACCAAGAAGAACCTGATTACTATGAAAAGTCAAACTGACTGTGTTAATTTGCAATGACTGACTTAATAATAAATGATAAATCTTGATAATAAAGGTATTACCTAAGTCTCAATTAATGAAAGTTGAACTGACTTAATTCTACCAAAGAGAGTAAACTCACCTGACTGAAAGGTAATAACATTAGCTCAAAATTCTCCCTTTGTCATCTGGTCTTTTATTTAAATCAAAAATATCCCCAAATAGGGACTCCCTGGTGGCTCAGGGGTTGAAGTCTCAGAGCTATCAAGTTACGGGCAGCAGACCTCTCCTGCAGTGTGTTTCAGTAGATCGGCCTATTCTGCTCCACACTCTGTCTCTGGGAATCCTCTCACCCCATGCACCGTCTGGCCTATACCCCAGTTCTTGTAACTAACAAACTCTGTGGGGAAAAAAAAGGGGGGGGGAGAAGAAAAGAAAATGAAAATCACAAAAGGTGCATGCAGAGATTAAAAAAAAAAAAAAAGAATATCCTCAAATAGATCTTCAGCAACTATAGTGCTAGACTTTTTCTTGGATTGAGAAACTGTGCTCTTGATAGTAAAATTGTAATATTTTAGAATTAAAAGTTACTTTAAAGAGTATTTTATTCAACTACTCTATTCAACTTTTACACAGTAGGAAAAAAGCCCAAGAAACTTGCCTAAAATTCTAACAGGGTCATCCCAGGAAAAGGGGAAGTTCCTTTTACCCTCAAAAAAATGGGTAACTTTGGATGCTTCACTTAGTAACTATATTCTTTGTTCTTTCTTTATTGTACCCTAGTTGTATTAAAGTTCCTTTCCATTAAAAGTTTTATATGTTTGTCTTAATGCGGCAGATGGCAAAACCCATTCAGAAAGGGCAGGCTTGGGGGTGCTAAATGCTCCTCTCCCTGCCCTGTAACAAAATGACTGATATCTAGAGACTGAACCTGAACACTTACCCTTACCCCCTGCAGAGCCCGGAAGAAAAATGAGTGTTGAAAAAAATAAGGAAAAGCACAAAATTCCCATGAACCTTTCTCTATAAACAGAAAATCTTAGTCTGCAAAAAAAAAAAAAAAAGGAACCTCTTTTACAGTAACACATTCTTAAAAAATTATTTCATACCTGAAAGCCTGACACTGATTCTTGGGTAGTTTTACTAAAATATCTATAGCTTGCAAAGAAAGAAACTAACATGCAAGGAAGAATATGGAGTTAGAGAGAAAAAAAGGACTAAGAGTACCAAGAGCTTGCTACTCTATGGAGAAGTTTCCACATACCAAGAAACACACCAAGGAGTAAAAAGAAATGGAAATTACAGATGAAATTGCTCTTCAGTCACAGACTTTCTGTGACAGTTCTTGGTGAAACGCCTGGGAGCAGCTGAGCAGAAATTTTAGTCCAGAGGCAGCCCTGGGACTGGAGGACTCCAAAATCTCAGTCTAAGTGTAAATACAGTAACTTCCTCTCTGACCTCTCCTGTGGGGGAGGCGGATGACCTAGGGAGCAGGAGTGTTAAAAGCAGCTTCTAAAAGAGTATTGCTCAGTGGTATGTAGAAAATAGCATGGTTAGCTTGGATCCCAACAATCTTTTTTTTTTTTCCCCCAAAAAATAAAGGAAGTAATAACCATTAGCATAATGAGAATACAAATCCCAAGCCTCAATTACTTTCAACAGAGCTCTGCTGGAGACCACCTAAGGGAAATGTGAGGAAGAAGAAAGTTCCAATCAACTGCAGCTGGTTTAAGGAGTCCCTTCTGTGGACACAGCAAGGCACTGAGCGCATTGGGGGTTATTAGGGAAAGAGACAATGTGTTTTATTTCCTTGGGAGCTTCTGATTCTGGATAGGACGGGGTAAATACATGCATGTGAACATGTCACAAGTATATAAACAATTGCACAATTAAGCAGAGCTATGCTGGCTTAGTAAGGAGGGAAATAGGAAAAAATAAAGTGAGGAGCTCGAGACAGGAATGAGGCAATGATAATTTTATGAAGGAGTCAGTTAAGTTTTAGAGCTGAAGGAACCTGGTTACGCTGAAAAGTGCAAGGTGGGTTTAGGAAAACCTTCATTTAAAAATTGATATAAGAATCAACAGTCTTTTGATGCCTCTGTTTCTAAATAGAACTAATTCTTCAACCAAATTGAAATGTGACGCATCTCACAAAGGCATCTTAGAAAAAATTCTAGAACTCTGTACATTACTAATTCAGTAGAATCAATGGCATCCTAATCTCTCAAATTCTCATTAGGAAAAGAATTATAACAGGGAAAAGAAAATTCTAATCTAAAGTTGTTAGAGTCAGAGTTTGTCTAAACTTAGCTGACTGAAACTTGAAAAACAGGCCTTATCTAGGTCAGCTGGTCCCAGAACTTAGGCTCTCCTGGGCAGTTAAGGGCAGGGCATATGAAACAATGTTATCTTAGAATGTACACCCAGGTACAGGGGCAGAAGCCTGAGCCTGCCCAAAATGGATCTCCTGTAAGTTTTAAAATTTGAAACTTGTCTCTCTTTAAAGCTATTTGCTGTGCTCATTGCGCGGGCTTTGATCTCTCAGCCTATTGGCTAAATTGGCTATAAAAGCTCACCTCTACTTCCTCTCGGGTTCGATTGTCTCAGCCAGACCTGCGTGTCACGGTTGAATGATCGACCCCAGCATGCTAAAGCTCTACATGACCATTGCAGCCCTGTGTCCGCTCTTTGTTCTTTTGGGGTACCCACGGAAACTTAGTACTTTACAAAGTAACAAAAGATAATTTTTAACCGAATATCAATATTAAAAGTAAAGTACTGAGACCCATTCTAATAATATATTTCATAGAAATCAAGCCTGTTATAATTAATCCTAAAAATGTTATATACTGATTAATCTTTATGGGGGAAAATATCCCATTTGTTTAGTTTTATTGCTGCTTTTGAGGTGAAATAAAATTTCTCATTAATAATTCTTTTCAATCTTGATATTTGTAAGTTATGTGCTCTACTTTCAATTATTCTGTAAACCAATGGGTTAACTGACAGATATTCACCATGGGGCACTGACAGTGTTATCCATATGGTAAAAAGTTTACATGGTTTTATAATTATAAAGTACCCTAATTATAGCAACAGCCTCATAAGATACCTTAATTCTACTACGCATTTTACAGACAGGATACTAAGATGTAGACTGCTGAAATGGTTTGCCCTTGCTCAGAGCTAATAAAGGGCAGGGATTCCAAACTAAAAGGCATTATCAGCTTAATCTATTGTCTCTCAGAGTTTTCTAGCAACTTCTCTAATGAGAATTAGAGGGATTACAGGAATTACAAAAAGTGCTATAGTTCCAACTTGCTCTCCTCTACAGTAAGTATGAAAGTTCTCTCACACAGATTACTTTCTATGGGTGTCTTAATAATTTATGTGTTTTAAGGTAATTCATTTAAACTACCTTTGAAATGTTTTCCACATTATGACAGATCAGATTCCCAGGAATATTTTCTTGATAAGAAATCTTCATTTTGTCCCAGGAATTCTTATCATTGTCTTAGAATTACCCCTTTAAATCATTTCCCCCAAAGCACTCCTCCATATCTAAGATGTCCACTCAATTATTGAGCCAGGCTGTTAAGTACTCATCTGTTGCATAACTTTTCAATTCTTTCATCATATTTTCCTCTGACCTCTCCACTCCCTTCAAATTGTCTGCATATTTTTTTCCACTAAGATTGAACTGCTGTGGTGTAAGCTCTGTCTAAAAGCTAGCTGAGATTAAAATCAGCAATCTATATATCTATCTATATAGATATATATACCTTTCTTGTTTTTAAACTAATGTAAATTCTATTGTTACATATCTTCATCACTGTCAATGCTGAATTATTCCATTATTGTTCTCATTATTGTTGAAAACATTGTATTATAATGTTATCTTTTGTATATTATGGACACATTACTTCTTACTGGTATCTCAGCAAAAAGGAATATTTGAGGGAAATGCTTATAAAGCTTAACCAAAACTGAAGTTTTATTCCTGAGTATTTCTTATGCATATTTTTGTGTAAGGAAGGGGAAACCAAATGACATTTATGACTATTTGTAGATTTTACTTATCCACATACTCATATTTAACTACCATTTCCTTTGTCAACTGTGTTATAAAATTAAGTACATTTACTTCAGGCATTTTTAAAATTTCCCCCAATGACTTTGGAACTGCTTCAGTATTCAGATGATATAAAACCTAATATTTTTTCTCTTATTTAGGGTATAAACTGCTATCAGATGGCTATAATATCAACAAAGTACGTCATCCTGAGGCAGCCATAAGTGAAGAGCCATTATTCCTCAAAATATCCAGCTCCATCTATGTCCATCATATTCAGTCTCTTCCCATAGTTTCACAATTTAGTTTTTATGATCTAAATGAACTTATTTTAGTTTCTCATCTTTCTGCCTTTCTCTCTGTCTATACCCACATATCAAAAATTCATTAATACAAATATACAAATAAATATTTATGTATATGCATATATGTTGCTTTAAGAAAATTCAGGTTTTCACTCTAACGTTCTTATCAAAACCTGACTATTGTTGTCCAGGACTTATAACAAAAATATTAATCTGCTAAATTCTGACCGAAGCACTAATAAAAACTTAAAAACTGAGCCTCCCTGGTGACGCAAGGGTTAAGCACTGCACTATGAAGCATCCTCAGCCACTGAAGCACAAGTTCAATCCCCAGGCAGGGAGGTGACCCACATGGTAAAGCAGAACTCTCCTGCCTCGTCAGCTGCTCCCCTCAGCAGAATATTTCAATCAATCTGCTTGTTCTGCTCCCCACTCTGTCTCTGGTGAATCTTCTCCTATCCCCCACAACTCTGGCCTGCACCCCAGTGCTTGTATTCATAAATAAATATTTTTTTAAAAACTTGAAAATTGACATATTCTCTCCAATGAATGTTCAACTACTTTAAAAAGAATAACACTATGATATATTTGCTAACTGTTGTTAATAGAGTAAGCTTAACCCTCAAGGAACTGTACATAAAATTAGTTTTGCAATATTGAAACTATTAGACTGAGGATCTGAGTAAAGGTCTAAAATCTATACTCTAAGTATAGTAAAATTAGTGGTTAAGACTTCTACTTTAAGATAAATGGTGTTCATTCATAATCTATTTTTGAAATTGTGATTATACATAAAGAAAAAGGGAAGACTTTTTTTAAAGATTTACTTTATTTATGGATACAAGAAGTGGGGTACAGATCAGAGGTATGGGAGGGTAAAAGGATTCGCCAGAGACAGAGTGGGGAGCAGAACAGGCAGATCTACTGAAATACACTGCCGAGGGAGCCGTGGAAGAGACAGAAGAGGTCTGCTGCACCATGTGGGTTAACTCCCTGGCTGGGAATTAGACTTGTACTGAGGTAGCTACAGAAAGCTCCATAGTGCTTCAACTTGATCCCTTGTGCCACCAGGGAGGCCAAGATGATAATTTTAAAAGAGCGTTTTTAAGTACGTATTCCAGTATTGATAATTTACTATACACTGTGATATATTTACTGGTTAAATTTGCATATCATATACTAATTTAGATTGTAAATGATTTGAATGGGTTTTCTGTATTTGGCCCTGCTACAAAAGCATATGTTTCAGCAACATAGAGCAGAGTTATAATAATATTGTTCAAATGAAATACAAAAATTCAGAAATAAATGGTTAATAAACACTTCAGAAGGTATGTAACATTGCTAGCAGTAAAGGAAAAAAGTAATCATGACAAATATCTCATCTAACAAAATAGGCAAAAACATTTTAAATCTGATATGTCAGTGTGATAAACAGGTAACTTTCATGTACCTATCACCCTGAGTAAATTTACAGCCAGTTGGACTATACCTGGGCATTGATAATGAAATTAATAATTCCATTAACACTAACACCCTGAAATTCCACTTTTGATCATGTACCTCAAGGGAAATGCTCCTAATGTATACAAGAAAACATGATAGGAATTCAGCCTGGTATTCATTCATTTACTTGTTTCACAAAAATTCATTGAGTACACAGTTCTGTTAGTTTGGGAGACAACTCACCTTGCTTTCAGAGGTATGCACTAGGGCACTGTTTTTGATACCTAATGTTTAAAATGATCTAAATAACCATGAATGAGCCAAGAGAGGAATAAAATAGTATATAGTCATAGAATAGAGACAAAAATACTGTTGAGAGAAGACAGCATGTTGCAGATGCTACTTATATGTAACATAACTGGTGTTAAGTGAACACCATATAATAAATGTGATTTTATATATATATGTATGTATATTATGTGTGGCTGTGTGTAAAATGTGAAACTAAATATAAATACACACTAATTTTATAATAGTGGTTAACTACATATGGGAGATGGTTATCATAAATGGGAATCTGATCTGTCATAATGTGGAAAACATTTCAAAGGTAGTTAAAATCCTACTGAAGAGGATTTCCATTTTATCTGCAATGTTTAAATAGAAAATAAATGAAAGATAATAAAATTTTTTATTTAGTTAGTCTGCATGTGTGTTTATATTAACCTTTGATTTTTCTAGTAATTTTAATGTTTTTAAAACTGCCTATTTTATATATATATAAATTATTTTATAATTGTATGTAACCACATTTTATAAATGTCTATAAGTAAAATGTGTAAAAAACATTGGTTCTACCAATACCAGGACCTAATTAGTTCACTTTTTACAGAGGGATTAAAGCTTACAGTATGAACAGTTAATGAACCAAGACAAGATGAATTTGTAACACCTAAGTCATGATTACACAATCAGCTAGATAGAAATTAGTAATACCTATTAGAATTTTCTTTTTGATTTTTTTTAAAGAGGCTACATGAGGAGGGATTATGAAAATGGCTCAGTAAAAAAGGCTCATATCTGTGTTTGTCAGGTATCCCTGCTTCACCAAAGACTTAACATCCCTTAATGTACAGAAATAGTAGATGTCAGGCTTAGTCCAGCCTATGAGTTTACTGAATTAAGCAACCGACTCAACAGATGAGTTTCAAAACTCTGACTTTTGAGTCAGTAGATTATTGACTCAAGTTTTTCAAGTAACTCCTATGAAAGAGCTAACTGGATCATAGATGTTAGGCTGTATGACCTTGAGGAAAGCACGTAACCTTCCTGTGCCTAAAATTATTGATCAGAATGTGAATATTAACAGTAGCCATTTAAAAAGATTTTCTTTTTATTTGCTATATCAAGAATTTATATCCATATTTGGCACAAAATTTGTGCTATTTATTAAATAAGGAAGCAGGGTGGTGCAAAGGGTTAAGCACCGCACTATGAAGCATCCACTGCCACTGCAGAATGAGTTCAATCCCCAGCGAGGACGGGGACCCACATGTCACAGAGACCTCTTCTGCCTTGCCCACTGCTCCCCTCAGCAGTGTACTTCAGTCTATCTGCCTGTTCTGGTTCCCACTCTGCCTCTGGTGGGTCCTCTCACCACCCCCACCTCTCTGGCCTATAGCCCAGTTCTTGTATGCATAAATAAATCTTTAATAAATAAAATAAATAAATAAGGAAGCAAGTTGAACCAAGAACCTTCCCATGGTGTTCAGAATGAGGTACATTCTCTTTCCCTCACCTATTTTTTAATAACTCTGATCTAGTACACTAAACCTATTACAAAACATGTTGTCATGTAAAATTCATCAGAGTCCACTTATATTCAAATGTTTATATATTCATAAAGAAACTCTAAAGAGCAATTACTTAAAATATAAATGTCTCAATGTCTTCAATAAACCATTAAAATCTACCAAAAATGTCATTTCCTTTACCAATCTAATTCTCCATCCTTTGTGCAAATCACAATCTAATATTAAAAAAAAGTCCACTTATTGGAACAAAGTAAATCAAAACTATTGATAGGTGCCTACCTAACACATACCAAAAACTGCATGAAATCACAACCTATTCTGTACTCCAATGCTGAATTTGTTCCTGCACCAGTTTTCTTAAAATCTATCAAGCATATTGACATTAGGCATTGATAAAAAACTTGTCACAGAACAACAGTGTGAGGAGAGCCATCTTTCTTAGAGATAAAGTCCTTTCAGCTTTGTTCTCAAGCTCACAGTCAAGCACAGATCATGTGTATGTCACTGATAAGGAATGAAAGGAAAAAGCCCCCACCCCACCTTCCTTCTCTCCCTCCCAGCTGAATCATGTTAATGGATCCTAGTTGATTTCCTTACTTTAGCCCTCCCTGCATCCATCCTTCATTTGCTTCATGACCTGGAGTACTCCCCAATCTGTACCTGAAAGAAGGGCCCACGTCCTCTTAGAGGGTGCAAATCACAATAGTCATTCAGGGAGAAGCACCACTCAGAGATGCTTTCATTTTCCCTGCCTTTGGGACAGGTAATACCAGTGAAGAGCTAAGTTGCTGAAGGATTCATGTAAATTAACATTTCATACTATGACTCACTGTCACCCTATCATTATTTTTTATGAATACCATTTGTTAATAAAGAATATGAAAATTGAGTATCACATGCAAGATAAAGATGCATCCATGATCTAAAAGTGACACCTAACATTTATGCAATGATAAAAATAGATGTGATACTTTCAGAAAAATAAAGTGCTTCAATATAAAAATTACATGTGCAAAAGGAAACTATGAAAAAATATCATGATATATAGTCAACATAATATTCAAGGTTACATTAAATTGAGGGTAGCTCTTCAGCCTTGTGTTGACCTCAGTGTGGTATTCATGTTATTAAGGTGTTGGATAGTTCCGATGGGTAGGAACATTCCAGTCTGTTTCCATTCCAGCAGCACTGATAATCCCCTTGACAAAAGTAACAACAATGATAACAATAGCAGTGATACTAGCCAATGATATAACACTTACTCTAAAACAGCACATTCTTCTAAGCACTTCACATACATGGACTCATTTAGTCCTCCAACAACTCCATTCTACCACTTCCACTTTTCAGTGAAGAAACCAAGACAAATTCCACCAATGTTTCAAAATCAATTAACTATAATTTTGGTGTGCATAAAAATCATCTTACCGTACCACATTCTGAAAAAAGTGAACTTTTCTTTATTTATGCATACAAGAGCAGGGGCATAGACCAGAGGTGCGGGAGGTGAAAGGATTCACCATAGACAGAGTGGGGAGGAGAACAGGCAGATCCACTGAAATACACTGCTAAGGGGAGCAGCGGGCGAGGTAGGAGAGGTCTGCCGCACCATGTGAGACCCCTCCCTGACTAGGGATTGAACTTGAGCTGCTGTGCCAAGATGCGTCACAGTGTGGCCCTCAACCAGCTGCACCACCAGGGAGACCCAAAAAGTGAACATTTTCTCACTGTCCCCATGCTCTAAGCTGACTGAGTGCAGTTGTTAGGAGCAGACAGCCGAGAATCTCATTTCACCAGCATGATTGTCAAGTGTGCTGAGTACTGGGCCAGGATCTTGCCATTGACCTTCAGTGCCTCCCTAGTGCTGTTGGGATCCCTATTCCAATTCCATTCATTTCTGAGAAAGAATATTTAGCTTGATCTCAGTGAATCTAATTCTTTATCTCCATTTATACTTTAATCCAAACAAACTAAACTGATCTATCTGCACCTTAATTACTATACTGATTTATCTATACGTTAATTACATCAGTTTGAATCAAAGTCATGGTACTGCACGTGAGAAGCCACATTTCCCTTTTCATAATAAACCTGCCACACTGTCTGATGAACACCTTTTTAAAACATGTAAACCTCCCCAAGTGGAAATTCTCCAGAATCCTTCCTTAAATAGATATCTGCTAAAGTAGGAATTATAAATCTCAAAGGCATTTCTGAGAAATTAGTAAATCCTTTATGAAGGCTCAGCCATATCATCATCTAAATGCACATAAGCTAACAAAGAAGGCACAATTTGCCTTCTTTGAGATCCTAATAAGAGGAAGATTGTTTCATTTAAGTTTGAAATTTTACTAAATTTTAGAAATTCAGTTTTATTTCAGAATAGAAATGAACCACTGCTGCTGAGAATACATAACTTATAAGAGATTCTTTGATCTCCACCCCAGAACAATAAGCTTAGAGTAATACCCACATTGTAAAAATAGGCTGTTAGAAAGATATTGAAATTGTTCTTGAATAAAACAAAACATTTCATTTTCTTATTTCCACAAAGATAAAGTTTGATTTTATACAGTGAAAGGAGAAATAAATCATTGTTTTCTTTCCCTATGACTACATTGTCCTTGGCTTTCAAAACAGATTGCGAATATCTTTCAAATCTAGTCATTTGAAAAGCTGTAAAAGATGATAAAATAGAGGCATATATATCAGACTTTGGGGATAAGATGTCTTTTAAAAATGGTTCTGAGATGTTTTTGAAAGGTGTCTAAATTGAAATAAAGAAAAGGCACCTGCTCTCTGTTCTTACAACTACAGCAGTTCACTCATAGAGCTTCGAAATCCCAGAGGAGAGATCCCACTGAGCGGGGGCATTCCTGATGGGCTATCCTTTGAATTAGTCATGGACCAAAATGAATCTCTACCCCAACAATGGGATCTTTTTACACATGTGTAGGCCCCAGTGTGCTTGTAAATACTTGTTTATCAACTAACTCTGGGGTGGTGGAGGGCAGTGGGCAAGGTGGTGGAGATCTAATTTGGAGGCTTTGGTGATTTTCATGGAGTAAATAATAATAACTTGACTGATTTTAGACTCCCAATGTGGCAACACTAAATGTGGAGCTGAGAATAGATGTGATTACAACTTCATTATATAGCATGTCCACCACAAAGATGCATGGAATTAAGCTCAGAAGTATTGGGAAGAGCAAAATGTAATAGCTAGGAAACAAGTTTTGAGTATTAGGGTACCTTATTCTTTAAATGCAATAGTTTTAAGTACAAATTCATATAATGGAATACAGTTGCACTGAACAATTGACTCTCAAAATCTCTAAATATATGACAGTTCACTCTCCTAAGTGTGTCCTACTTGACAGCAGTCTATCATTGCAAACTTTAATCGATCCTTCCACCTATAGATACATTTTTTTACACATAGACACTTATGAAATTATTTAAGTATTTATGTAAAATTTATTTAAGTAAAAAGCATTACTCCATGAATACAACTTGCTTAATTAATACATGCCAATAGCGATCCTATATTTTTACATACCACAGTGCTATGCAATTTCAGTGTTAACAGAGTCTTTGGAGAGCATCTGATCCAACCACCCCTAAGAATAGCTATGAAGACTATTGGGGTTACCCTCCTTACTAATTCTCTTACTCTGAAATTACCACTTCATGCAAGGAGTCACATTCAATTAAAAATTCTTCTCATGGGCCTCTCTGGTGGCACAGCAGGTATAGCGCTGCACTGTGAAGCATCCACAGCACTGCAGAGCAAGTTCTATCCCCAGCCAGGGAAGGGAACCACATGGCTCAGCAGACCTCTCCTGCCTTGCCCACTGCTCCCCTCAGCAGTGTGTTTCAGTCAGTCTGCCTGTTCTTTTCCCCACTTTGTCTCTGATGAATCCTCTCACCTCCTGAGAGTCTGCCCTGTACCCCAGTACTTGTATGCATAAATAAATAAATCTTTTTTTTAAAAACTCTTCTCAGTACTCCTCAAGGAACCCATATTATCCTATCAGCCCTTTCTTTACCATAGCAACTTCCAGACAGAATTCAGCATACCAAAGAAGTGACTTCTCATTATTTTCTATAAACTCCATAATTATTCTCCCCTCAGTTCTGTTACATATTCATTCATTTGCAGTCTTCAATTTTTGGTTTCTTTAAAGAACAGCAGTAGACTATTTACATATTTATTTCAACTACAGAATCAGAATACCTGAGGAAGAGAGTACTGAAATCTGCTTATTGAAACAAAGAACTCAGATCTTTGTCTACAAAGTTTCAAGATGAACCAATTCATTAAATTTTAAGGTAAGACTAAGAGATTGCTAAATACAAGACTTGGTACTTCAATAATATAAATGATTATAAATGCAGTTCATTAAGTGCTACAGCACAATTGTGTTCTGGAATAACATTAAAATAGAACGCTGAGACAAATCACAGATGAGGAGAAAACATTTTCAAAAGCTATCTGATAAAGGACTATTATCCAAGTATACAAAATCTTAGAATGCAACAATAGGAAAATAAATAACCAGATTACAAACCAGACTGAAGACTTAAACAGACACATCACCAAAGATATACACCTTCAAAACTGTGAGAATAAACTTATGCTATTTAAAAAAAAAAAACTATATACAAATAGAAATAATAATACAAATAAAAAGTTCTACATAATATGTCATCAGGGAAGTGCAAATGAATACAATGAGCTACCACTACACACCTATTAGAATGGACAAAATCCAGAACACTGATGACATCAAGTAATAGGGAAAATGTGGGGCAACAGGACCTCTTACTTATTGTTGATGGGAATGCAAAATGCTACAACCACTTTGAAGTGTAGAGTGTGGTTTCTTAAAAAACTAAACATAACCTTATAAAAGATTCAGCAAGCAAGCTCTTTCTTACTTATGTAAAGGAATTGAAAAATTAGGTCCAAACAAAAACCTGCACAGAGATATTCGCAGCAGCTTTATCCACTGTCTCTAAAACTTAGAAGCCAACGAGATGTCCTTCAGTGGGTGGATGGATTGAAAGAAAACTGAGGTACGTCCAGATGATGGAATATCCTTCAACACTAAAAAGAAATGATCTATTGAAAGTCATGAAAAGACATGGAAAACCCATACATGCATATCACTATGTGGAATAAGCCAATCTGAAAATACTACATCCTATATGATTCCAAGTATATAAACTTCAGGAAAAGCAAAACTATGAAGAGCGTTTTAAAAATCAGTGGTTGCCAGGGGCTGAGGAAGAGTGGGACTGGAATGAATATATAGAGGGCTTATTTTTAGGGCAGTGAAAACACTCCATAGACATTGCATTGGGTAAAGAGACTCTGATAAAGAGACAGACGGGAGTTGTGGAACAGGCTGCACAAAGTAGAATGCTGCTGAACAAGCAGAGTCCTCGCCTTTTTATTGGTAGGATAATCATACCGTGTCAGTACATGGGGTAGGAGGACAATGAGAAAAATGGGTGAAAGTAAAGAATGTGCTTTTGCACTTAGGACTTTGGGGAGATATGAGTCTGCTGACCAAATAATTCTTATCCACTTGACAATCTAGTGTTCTAATCAAAACTATATCCAGACCCTGGGTCATCATTCTTATCAACAAGGCATTTCACTGAGCAGTTTCTGGGGTCTCTTGTCAGACATTGGTCCTCGGCCCCCATGCGTTCCTGGTCATACCTCATGATGTGTGTGAGTCAGGAGTAAGTTTATGCATCCATCCTCAGCCCCAGGGGTGTTCCAGGTCATACTTTGTGATGCATACCCTTCCCGAGATGATCAAGCTTTCTGCTCTTGATTGACTTGGAAGACACCTCGTAAGGTTTGGCTACTATGACTGACTGACCAGTTTCTGAAGAGAAATTCTGACTTTGTATAGGAATGCAGAACTGCAGGTAACAGTAATGGTGACCAAAGAGGCCACTTAGCATAAGTCTACCAGACTCACATGGCCCCTTTTTTTATTTTATTTAAAGAGAGGAAAGACAGGGGGAATATCATTAATATTTTACTGAGAAGAAATGGGAGTGCTATATGCAGATGGATGCATAGTATAGTCTACCAGACATAAAACAAAGTGGATGATTTGGTAAGTGAATAGTCCAGGAAGCAGGTAAGCTATGGACAGGAAACATACTAACATCACCAGGTATCTCTTGTCCACCTAAAGTGGGGGAAATATTAGTGCCCATGGCTGGTTCTGGGTCAGTGCAACCTAAGGCTTGAAAAACTGGGGATACATTACATGGACCCACTTAACATAGAATTGTGTAGTGGTAATAAAAGTAAGGGGCATACAACTATCAAGTTGCTATTCTTAAGAGACAGGTAACAGCTGGTATTGAGAGTTACAGGAAGATCAGCATAACTTTAACAAAAAGAGTTCTCTGGAACACATAGATACTATAATGGTGGATACATGCAACTATACATCTGTCTAAACCCATAAAGCTGGATGATAGTGACTTGTCTATACAGGTTTGTCCATTGTAACAAATGCACCGCTCTGGTGAGGGATGTGGATAATGGGGAGGCTACCTACACAGGAGTAGAGATAAGGGTAGAGGGGAATCTGTGAACCTAATCCTCAACTTTCCTATCATTCTAAAACTGCTTATAAAAGAATAATAAAAGAGACCATTGCCAAATAAAGGGAAAGATCTAAGGATTAATCCTAATGATGAAAAAAGCTGTTCCATTTTGCTACTTTTCAAAGTTCAAAGACAACAGTGGTTGAAAATGAATTATATAGAAACTAAGTAAGTGGCTAAGTTTTTTCTTCTCTAAGACAGAATTTCCATTGTTTGATAAAAGTCACCTGGGTTCCATATACATGTAGATGCCTAAGTACTGTGCTACTGTCTTAGAGAGTCTGATCCCACCTGGGTTCCATATACATGTAGATGCCTAAGTACTGTGCTACTGTCTTAGAGAGTCTGATCCAATAGAATTGGAAAGAACGGGTAGCACTTTTAATCTAAGAAAAACTGTTGGGCCTCCCCGGTGGCACAGTGGGTTAAGCACTACGAAGCAAACCACAGCCACTGCAGCACAAGTTCGGTCCCTGCTACCTGCCAGGGAGGGGACCCACATGGTGAGGCAGACCTCTCTGCTGTGCCCACTGCTCCCCTCAGCATTATACTTCCGTTGATCTGCCTGTTCTGCTCCCTGCTCTCTGTGGTGAATCCTCTCACCACCCCCACACACACCTCTGGCCTGTACCCCAGTGTTTGTATGCATAAATAAATAAATATTTTAAAAAAAACTGTTGTAAGGGACACAGAAAGGTCTTATACGGGCAGCATCATTCAGATTAAAACCATTCAGATTTAAATTTTAAGTTGCAATTTCTTTTTTTTTTTTTAAAGTTTTTTTTTTATATACATATAAGAGCTGGGGCACAGGCCAGAGTCATGGGAGGTGAGAGGATTCACCAGACAGAGTGGGGAGCAGAACAGGCAGATGGACTGAAACACACTGCTGAGGGGAGCAGCGGGCAAGGCAGGAGAGGTCTGCTACGCCATGTGGGTCCTCTCCCTGGCCGGTGGCAGGGATCGAACACGTGCTGAAGTGGCTGTGGTTTGCTTCATAGTGCGTTGCTTAACCCGCTGCGCCACCAGGAAGGCCCTTAAGTTGCAATTTCTAAATCTTCTAGTTCAGTTCAAGTTTAGCACTCAGTGAATCTTATCTGATTATTACAGACCAGTGTGACCTTTTCTTCCTTTTATACACCACTGAAAATAGAATTGAAGTAACGAATACTTATTTTCTATGTGTTGCTCTTTTCTCCTATTACTAGTAGTAAAAGTAAATATAGAGTTGCTTGCTGTATATCTCATGATACCTAGTGTGGGCAGAACAAAATTACACAACAAATATACATGGATTCTCAATATTCTATGGATTCTCAAAACCTATTCCAGAGTCTTAGACATGTAAATTAGGAATATAATAATAAAAGCAAACACTGAGTGTTTATTATGTGCAGGTCTCTACTGGAAGTACTTTATGTGTATTAACTCATTAATGTACTCAGCATTCTTATGCGATACATAGGATTATTTTCTTCATTGTACAGATGAGAAAATAGAGGTTTTGTAATTTTCCAAGGTACACAGGCTTCAGGTCCCATGCCTTTTATTACTAAGCTATACTAAACCCCCACTAAAAAGACCATTTAAACACAGAATATGCAAAAAATGAAATATATTCAGTAGCAGTCATTTTAAAAATAATGAGTCAGACTCTTCTATGAAAGATACCATAACAAACTATGAAGCAGTCTGAAACATTGTAAAAATTCCCAGGTTGAAATTGGTATCTGCCAGCTCTGCATCACTGGCTTCTACAAAAATTCTGGGAGAAAAAGCCTCCTGTGTGCCTTCATATTCCCCATGCAAGTCACAGGTGGACATGTGCATCCATGGGTGCAGCCTCCAAACAGACAACACTGATCAACAGCCTGGAAATCTGCAACAAGTCAGGACTTTGACAGTTTAGTGAGGGGGTGTGCTTCTTGAATATTCCTTAATGTGTCACAATCTTTGTTCCTCAAATACTTACTTGCTTTTGGTTAACAAAACTCTGGAGAAACTATTCAGACAATAAAATAGGTTTGAATACTCCCAAGCCCTAGACTTACTCTTCATTAAATCACAACCATTTCTATTTATTCTATTGCTTGAAACTGTAATGCAAGTAAGAAAAATTAATGACTCTAGAACAATGCATAAAATGGCCTTTGTTTCTCTTCTTTTGACATAAATAATTTTGATCATATTAATAAGTGGGGAAAGCCTAAGTCACTAATTCAATATTAGTCTAATTACATGAATTCTGGGAGATGAATAACCAAAACTTAATTAATTTAGGTGGAAAAAAAGGTCAAAGGATGTTGCAATTAAAAATCTAATCTTGGGGGATCCTGTTTGTTGTTTCCTTAATTCTATCACAACATTTGTTTCCATGATAGTATTTTTCTTAGAACTATATTTACTGACTTTCCCTAGGAAAATTTAATAATTATACCCTTGCATTTTTATTTCTTGTATCTCTAAAGATTATTTTGCGGGGAGGGGTGCTGAGGATATTGGATATTCAATTGTGAATGTTGGTGAGGATGTGGAGAAAAAGGAACTCTCCTTCACTGCTGGTAGGAATGTAAACTGTTCCAACCACTATAGAAAGCTGTGTGGAAGTTCCTCAAACTACTAAAAGTGGAGCTACCACATGACCCAGTAATTCCAGAAATCAACCCAAAGAACACAAAAACATTAATTAAAAAGGACACTGCACCTCTCTTTTTGCTGCACTATTTTTAATAGGTAAGATATGGCAACAACCTAAATGCCCAAAAATAAATGACTGAATCAAGAAGATGCAACATATATCCACAATGGAATACTATTCAGCAATCAAAAAAGATAAACTAATGCCATTCACAGCACCATGGATGGAGCTAGAAAGGATTATGTTCACTGCAATAAGTCAGAAAGAAAAAGAAAAAATATCAGATGTTTTCATTTATAAGAGGAATGTAAGGGA
Source organism: Galemys pyrenaicus (assembly GCA_019455555.1). Classification (NCBI taxonomy): domain Eukaryota; kingdom Metazoa; phylum Chordata; class Mammalia; order Eulipotyphla; family Talpidae; genus Galemys; species Galemys pyrenaicus. Next base: position 2,284,620 of record JAGFMF010011684.1, read on the forward strand.
ACCAAATAAGGGATCAGGAACAGAAATAATAATAAATTAAAAAAAATTAGCAGGCAACAGAGATATTCTGCAAGGGAGAGGGAAAATGTGGGGTCAAAACAGAGGAGAGAAGAACACAAGGGACTATGAGGACTGTGCATGGGTGTGTGAATTGTGGTGGAAATTTTAATGGGACTAAACCTGAGAGGAGACAGCAAAAAAAAATTTTTTTAAGATTTATTTATTTATGCATACAAGCACTGTGGTACAGGCTAGAAGTGGGGGAGATGAGAGGATCCACCAGAGACAGAGTGAGGAACAGAACAGGCAGATCAACGGAAATATAATGCTGAGGGGAGCAGTGGGCACAGCAGGAGAGGTCTGCCTCGCCATGTGGGTCCCCTCCCTGGCAGGTAGCAGGGACCGAACTCGTGCTGCAGTGGCTGCGTTTGCCTCACAGTGCATTGCTTAACCTATTGTGCCACTAGGGAGGCCCCAAGAAAGCAAATATTGTACATAAATGAACAATGAAGTAAAATGCAAATACATAAATATTTTTTAAATATCTTATTGCCATTGATTATTCCTTACACAATCACTAATTAATAGGGCTCATAGGAAAGATACATGATAATTTTACATACTGAATATTTAAACTCCTTATTACTAGGTCTTTCATTTCAGTCTAATTTAGCTCATATAATCCTGTGTACTCAAAACTCTTGCTTTAGAAAGTACATAGTAACAAAGTACTAATACACACACACACACACATACTCTGTACACACTTTATGCTCCTGGAAGTTGAAGGAATGGGAACATTGTCTTTTTCCCTTTTTTCAAAATTGCTGCACTGTTACATAGTTACAGTCTAGACTCCTTCAAAAACAAATAATCTTTATAATGTGTCTTCAAAGCTGACCCATTACTGTGACAAATATGAAAGGCACAGAGATCACATCAAAGCCAAAGCAATTTTCCATCACACATATCAAGGTCAAACTGAGCGGGAGAACAAAAATAGAACAGCCGTATATAACTTTAATGTTATTAAGAGAGAGGATACCTAAAACACAAGGATACCTAAAACACAAGCATACAAAGAGTTTCTAGGGCAGTCAAATTCCAGAATTTAAACTGTGAAGCAAAAATCTCTGTACAAGAGATTTATGTTAAATCTCTTAGATTCTGGGCCTCCCTGGTGGGTCAGGGGTTAAAGTCTCAGTGCTATCAAGCTATGACCAACCTCTGCAACATGAGTTTGATCCCTGACCAGGGAGCTAATCCACATGGTACAGCAGATCTCTCTTGTCTCGCCCGCTGCTCCCTTCAGCAATGTATTTCAGTCGATCTGCCTGTTCTGCTCCCCACTCTGTCTCCTGTGAATCCTCTTACCGCCCTCCACTGCACATCTCGCCTACATCCCAATTCTTCTACACATAAATAACTCACAGTCAAGAAAACCACTTTCCTGATATGATTCACGAGAAATTAAGGACATACAGACACAATAAGTACTTTGCCCAAAGTTAGAGTTTAGAAGTGATAAAATTAAAACTTGCTTTAGCTCTCTTGACTCTAAAGTCTATGCTAATATGAACAAACTATAAAAGCATAACATAACTAAGTATGTTTTTAAACTCCTAAACTGCCTCTCCCAGTGTAGCATGAAGGGAATTTGGCTTGATTTAAAAATTACTGATCAGGACAATGTCTCCAAAATGGTGATAGAGGATGTTTCTTGCTTTGCTTCCAAGAGGAAGAAGTAAACATTAACTAGAAAGAGACATCTGAGAGAATCCTACATTTCAGGTGAGACTGAAGCATTCTTCGCTCCTCAGAGAACACCATAGACTCCACTAGAGGGAACAGTGAGGAGATTTATGTCACTGGATAGAAGTGGCTAGAAAACAATATGTGGAAATGGTGGTCAGGGGGTAGGTGACATAGATAGCATAATCACCAGCCCCATCAGGAACTCTGGGAAGGGGAAACAGAAATGATGTCAAGCCCCTAGCTAGGATCCTCCACATAGGACATGAACCTGGCAAGAAGGGCAACGAAAAGAGTGCTCTAGACCACACTCTCTCCCATTCCTCGAAACTAGTACTTAACTTACCTCAGGAAGTACACGGGCAACAGACTATATTGTGTCTCAGATCAGGGACCTCAGAGAGAAGGAACATCAGCAATCTCACAAACATGAAGCAGTCCCCTTGACCCCACACCCATCATGTTTGGGACACTGGCTGGCCTAATCTATTATCTTCACCCATCCTGCTGACACAGCAACTGCTAATCCCACTCTAAATTCTTAATGGAAGCCAACAGTAACCAATGATAAATAAATAAATTAAATTAAATATAGCCATAGCACCACCTGCTGGAAAAGAGAAAGATACACAGTTCAACTCTCCAAGTTGCCCAAGTGACTTTAAAAAATAAAGACCAGGAAAATTTAAAGTAACAAATACCTATATAAATTTTTAAAAAGGGCAAAAGAGATGGAAAGATATTTTTATGCTCATGGACTGGATGTATTAACATCATGAGAATGGTAATATTACCTAGAGCAATATCCGGATTCAAGGCAATCCCTATCAAAATCCCAGTGACATCCTTCATAGAAATAGAATAAAAAAATTATCAAATTTATTTGGAAAGACAGAAAAAAAAAACACTCCTGTAAAAACAAACAAAAATGGAGTTATCATGCTTTCCAAATTCAAGCTATACTACAGAGCAAAAGCAATTAAAACATAAAGATATGAATAAACAACAGATACGAATATCAGTGAGACAGAAGAACTGAGAGTCAAAAAAAAAACACACACAATTGTAGAAAACTAATACACAACAAAGGAGCTAAGAACATGCAATAGTGCAAAGAAAGCCTCTTCAATAAATGATGCTGGAAAACTGTACAGTCAGATACAAAAAATGAAATTAGACCACAGTGTGACACCAGGCACAAAATTAATTCAAAATGTAGTCATTAAAACATTGTACGTACCTGAATCTGTTACAGGGCAACTCTAATATAAAATGGGTTTGCCTGACTGGGTTTTTACCCGCGCGCTTGAACGGCACTTATAATGCCCCAACTGCAGGCACATACAACAAAGGTTAATAAAGGGTTTTATTTACAAGGGAAGGATAAATAGCGTAGTGACTAACACAAGGGGAAGAGATGGCTACAGATTTGTAAATATTTTACTAGTTTTTTGGAGCTGGAACCCAACGGTACGCTGAGAGCTGGCTTTTTAGGAAAAAGCGACTCCCTAAGGCCCACGTGTTTGCCTTTACATTTATTTAGCCTGGCTGCTCAACTGCATCCTCAGGTCCCAGTGATCTGCTCTTCGATAATGACCTTATGGGATTTGTAGTTTTTGGATTTTGTAGGTTTGGAATGGGGGTCGAAGTTCATAACTTATTTGTGTAATTCATTCAGGACGGTCTTTCCCCCTAACAAATCTATAAAATACATAGATGAAAACACAGTGATAGAGATGTGTTTGTGCTTAGAGATGTGTTTGGGAAATTCACTATAATGGCAAGGGAAGCAAAAAGAAATAAATGGATTTAATATCTCAAATATATAAAGGGCCCATAAAATTCAACAATAGATAAATAACATTAATTAGTCATTCTCACTATGTCCTACTTGTAAAATGTCTACAATGCCCTTAGGCAAAGGTTCTCAGTGAGAAAAGAGGTTACAAGTCTGAAAAGGGGAAATAAGAGTTGAGTTCCAATTTAATACAATTTTTTTTTTTTTAATGGGATAAGAGTAGGAAAGCATGTGACAAGCAGTGATGCTGCAGGTCCTTGGCCCAATTTTGGAACTGAGTAGAGACAGGGAGGTCTCCACCATCAAGATGAACTGCAAGCAGTGGGAAAGTGCAGCCTCTGCACCAACATTGGAAGCCAGGGACCCCAAAATTTCTTTCTAGAACTGAGATGAGAGGGAGGGCTCCGAAACAAAGGTGGGCAGGAAAGTGTACACTGAGCTAAGCTGTTGCAGACCCCAAACTCCCATTTAAGAATGGAGTAGAGACAGATACAAGGAGGGCTCAGCCATTAAGGGAAACTACAGGCACTGAGAAAGTGCAGTCCCTATGCTATAGTTGGAAGCCAGCGATCCCACAATTCTCCACTGGGCCTGTGATTGTTGTTGCATTTTGGTGACTGATTTTCTTTTTGTGGTGTGTCCTTCCCCTGAGGGCTTGCTTGGTTGTATTTTTCCTTCTCCCTGTTGTTTGTTTTCTAATTTGTTCATTGCATTGGGCCACTGTGCTGCTGATGAGGGGGAGGAAACAGATAAACTATAAGAGAAAACAAATCAGGCTGACATTAGACTTCTCTGAAGGAAAGACAGGCAAGAAGAGAATAGAATGACATATTCAACAAACTCCAAGTCAACGAATGCCAACCAAGAATACTTTATCCGCAAAGCTCTCCTTCTTCTATGAAGACTATGAAAAATAAATAAGGAGCTTCTCAAACAAACAGAATCTCCAGAAATTCATTATGACTAAACCCCCACTCAAATTCTAAAGCCAAATCAACAAAGGAATTAATAAGAACAACAGAATAAAGCAAGAAATAAAATTACAAAAAGACAACAAAGACAAACAAGTTCTAAAGCCAAAATCAACAAAGGAATTAATAAGAACAACAGAATAAAGCAAGAAATAAAATTACAAAAAGCCAAACAAAATTGCAAATGCAGACACCAACATACCAATATTAATTCTAAATGTAAATGGACTAAACTCATCAACAAAAAAGACAGAGTAGCAGGCTGGAGTAAAAAACAAAATCCAACCTTCTTCTGTCTCCAGGAAATACATTTAACTACAAAAGATAAACACAGACTGAAAGTAAAAAGTTGTAAAAACAATCCTACATGCAAATGGACCAAAAAAGAAGGCAGGAGCAGCTATACTTATGTCAGATGAAATAGACGTCAAACTAAAAAAGGTAAAAGGAGACATAGATGGACACTCCATTATGATTAAGGTGACAATACATCAGGAAGATAATGATACTCCTCAGCATATACTCACCAAATGAAGAAGCACCAAAATATATCAGACAGTTATTATCAGCTCTGAAAACAGACATTAGAGAAAATACATATATAATAGAAGATGTCAACACCCCACTCTCAACAATGGGCAGATCAATGAGACAAAAAATAAACAAGGACACAAAAGCCCTAAATAATGACCTAGTTCTCTTGGGCTTAACAGGCATCTATAGGACACTACACCCCAAAAAAATCAGAGTACACATCTTTCTCAAGTGCGTATGGATTATTGTCCAGAATCGATCACATATTGGGCCACAAGAAAAACATCAACAGATACATTAAGATCAAAATCATTCCATCTATCTTCTCTGATCATAAAGACATCAAACTAGAAATAAATCGTGAAAAGAAAGCAAGGAATCCTCCCACTTTATGGAGATCGAAACCCACACTACTAGAAAACCACTGGATTAAAGAAAAGAAGAAATTTAAAAATACTTTGAATTGAATAACAATGAGGACAACACCTTCCAGAATGTATGGGACACTGAAAAAGCAGTAATAAGAGGAACGTATATAGCAATACAGGGTCACATCAAGAAACAAAAAAGAATTCAAAGAAACAACCTAATCTCCCAACTCAAAGAACTAGAAAAAGAACAACAAAAATGCTAAAATCTAGTAGAAGACAGGAAATAGTAAAAATCAAAGCAGAAATATTATGAAGTAAAAATTTTTTTAAAAATCCAAAAGATCAAGGAAACCAAAAGTTGGTCCTTCAAAAAAAAACAAACAAGAGATAAACCTTCTAGCCAGGCTCACAAACAAAAAAATGGGAGAAAACATAAATCCGATCATAAACATAAGAGGAGAAATTACAAAAGATTTGGTAGAAACCAAAAAAACAGAGATTATGATGAATATTTATATACAAACAAATTCAATAATCTAGAACAGACAAATTCCTAGAATGATATAATCATCCAAAGCTAGCTAAAGGAGAAATAGAACACCTAAACAGGCCAATTACAAGCAGTGAACTTGAAACAGTAATCAAAACACTCCCCCCCACCCCTGAAAAAACAGCCCAGGACCAGACGGCTTCACAAATGGATTCTACCAAACGTTCAGAAATAAACTAGTGCCTACTCTACACAGAGTTTTTCAAAAAAGACTCAGGTCTAACCTGGGAATTATGTATTAAAGATGACAAAGGTTTTATCTGCCTAGTCCCTGAAGGATTAAGAAGCAGAAGATCTGATTTCCTCTGTGTAATCCATTATAAATTTTTAGTTCAAAACTAAATTCTACATCATATACACTGGCAATATAGTTTGTAATTTCAAAATAAAATTGGTAAATTATTGCTGTTACGTGTGGTAGAGTGGAGTTCGTGTCCTCTTTATTATACCTCTGCATTCTCATCCTTTATAGAGAAGTGGAATAGACTTCATCCAAAATGAAACCAAAAAAGCATTATTGTTATAACGATATTATCTATTAGTTTTAACAAAAGAGATTTTATTTGATATTGGATTCCATTCTTAAGAAGAATAGAGTTGTAGTTTGGGCTAGGGATAGACAAAAAAAAAAAAAGGAGTTTCTGCATGGAATAAAAAGCTGCCTAGTAGAATAACAAATGGAAGTTTTACAAACTTTTCTGGATTCTAGACTATTCGTGGCCTGCTATAATAAAATGGAATTATCTCCGGTAGTGGACATAAACTACCTACCTTTTCAGATATGATGGAGAATAAAAGCAGAGTTCTCCACGAAGGGAAAAAGGATTAGGTTTCTTGCAAGCAGAAGCAGATGCAAAGTTAAAGACATGAAATTTTACTTCTTAGGATGAGCAATATTAAACTTTGGACGTTACATCTTCTAAAATCTAAAGTATCAACTTTAATTTCTCTTGGCATTGGGGACATAGTCAGATCAATTCCTTATGCTGCAGGTGACCAGTTCAAAGGTAGGGCATCTTCCTCATTCTTCTAACAGAAGTCTGACTGTGAACCCTCACCTGGCTAGACTAAAGACCCTTCATCTTCCCACTCCTGGTGCTTGAGAGAGCAATGGCATTTAAAGGCACTCTACTAGTAACGGAACAAAGAATATTCCAAGTACTTCAGCACTTAGGAGGAATTTTGCTCCAGCACATTATTTCCCAGTCTAAATGATATTTCAGACCAAGAGGGTAATTTTTTCTCAATCAGAAACTGTAGTAAAGAGAAAACTGACATCAAGAGGAATGAAGTCAAAAACCTGTCACTGAGAAAGGAAGCAGACGAAAAAGCAACTTGAATATGTCCACTGGTGGGTAAATCCAGATCTGAGGAAACCCCAGTGAAAAAGAGATAACATCTTGGCAAAAGAGCTGTGCAAAACCCACTTCTACCTCCAAATAAGGAAAATTTTAAACATCAGAATACAATTATTTCTTTTAATAACATTAGCGATTGGTTGAAATACACATTAATGTTCAAGCTGTAAAAATGAAGTTTCTGATTACAAACTTGTATTTTTAGATTCTATCTGCACATATACGCCATTGTAGAGAATTAAAACATTTATCAATAAAACTAGTCCTAATTTTGAGATTCATTTATCAACCTATTTCAGACCAAGTGGGATTGGAGACTGTAATTAATCAGTTACTTCATTTCTGATCAGCTATAAATAGCAACTGAGTCTGTCCATTTGTATTTTCTACCACCTTCAGTGCTTGATTTCCACACTGCTCAATAAAGCAGGCTCACTTTGAATTAAAAATCAGAGAGGCTACAGAACAATTATTTAATCATGTGCCTCCACAGGCTTTATACTGAACAAATTACCCACAAAACAAAGGAGATCTTGCTAGTGCAGAAAAAAAATTTTTTTAAAGATTTATTTATTTATGCATACAAGCACTGGGGTACAGGCCAGAGGTGTGGGGCCGAGAGAGAATCCACCAGACAGAGCAGAGAGCAGAACAGACAGATGGACTGAAATCCACTGCTGAGGGGAGCAGCAGGCCAGGCAGCAGGGATCGAACTCACACTGCAGTGGCTATGGTCTACCTCACAGTGTGTTGCCCAACCCACTGCACCACCAGGAAGGGCCCCAGAAAATAATATTAATCTGAATTTAAAATTTTTTGGCATTAAACTCCTACCATAACTATGTACAGATACTACAGTCTGATTTTCTGTTTGAAAACCCTCCTTCTATTTTCCTTCTCACCAAATTTGGACACCATAAAGAAAATCTAATTTTCCTAGTAAGTGGATATTCAGTTGTATTGTTTTTCATATCACATCAACTAATTGTTTTTCCAGTCCCATCAAATTCAGCTCTTTCCACTAAGCTACAAGACAGGCAGATATTATTAATTACATATCCAATACCCATTCTCCCCTTCACATTTATACAAGTCTAATGCTGTTCACCCCAAAGTATATGCAATCACAAATACAAGTCCCCCAGCCTCTCTTAAGCTAGAGCCAAGCATGTGTTTTATCGCTGTCAAGGAGATGTAAACTCCAGTGGCCTCAGAAGTCCTTGCTTCCCTGATACGGAGGCCACCTCTTCGTACTTCCATTCTATTTCCCTCCTTTGCCCTACTTGAAATGAAGATACAATGTTGGCTGTGCAGTAGTCATATGTAGTATGATCACATATGGAATGTGATTCATATGATCACATATGGAATGTAATCATGAGATGACACGCACAGGACAGTAGGCAGGGAAGAAAGAATAAAAAGAATCTCAGAAGCTGTCATAGGAAATCTCTGTACTAACTCTAGGCTGCTAACTCCAGATATCATTTTGCAGAAGGAAAATCCTTACTTAATTGAGCTATTACTTTTATATTACAGCTGACTGCATTCCTAACTGATACAAAAGACTTTCTAATGATTTCAGTAAAAAACTTTTCAGTATACCTGTAATACTTATAAAACATGAGCATTCAAATTCTAAAGGACTGGATGACAGACTATAATAATTCAAGAAACTGCCTTCTTCCTAATGTTATTACATTAGGACACTTTAATTTAGCTTTCATTGGAGTTAATGTTTCCTTCAGTCATATCTTTGCCTACAAGGCATTTTTAAAAGTAAATATACACAAATTACCTGTCTTAGAAATTGCAAAAGCAGAAATATTTGTAAGTCATCTAATTCAATTTCTGCTTCCTCTCCTAAACTATTAATTCTTTTGATATAAAATATATTAGAATTGAATGAGTTCCTATTGTATTTTATACACAATGCCTGTCAGGCCTTTATACACAAAAGGTTTTATCTACTCTGATTGTATCAAGTGAATGCCAATACTTGCCACTGCAAATTCTGACAGATAAATAAAACTGCTGACAATTCAAAATCTGTCCAGATAATTAACTGCTAAGCAAAATCAGTACAGATCCTGATAGATAGGACAATGCTTTCATATTTGCTACTTTCATTCATTTCAGAATAATCATATATTATTAAATTGTAGCTACATATTCCCTATAATTCCATGGTAATTCACTAAACACTATGAATTTTTTAAAAAGTCATCCTCCTTCTATGTGATTTTATATAAAGCTTAAAAGTTAACCCACCAACTATCCCATCCTCTGAAATTCTGAATCTTAATATAAGTTAATACCCTTGATAAGCATCATATTTTTATGATGTTATTTATTTTTTAAAAGATTTATTTGTCTCAGGGGCTCCCTGGTGGTGCAATGGGTTAAGCAATGCACTAGGAAGCCAACACAGCCAATGCAGCATAAGTCAGACCTCTCCTGCTTCGCCCACTGCTCCCCTCAGCAGTGTTTTTCAGTCCATCTGCCTGTTCTGTTCTCCACTCTGTCTCTGGTGGATCCTCTTACCTCCCATACCTCTGGCCTGTACCTCAGTGTTTGTATGCTTAATTAATAAATCTTTCTTAAAAATGATTTTTCTTAAGCATACAAGCACTGGGGTGTAGGCCAGAGGTTTGGGGGCGAAAAGATCCATCAGAGACAGAGTAGAAAGCAGAACAGGCAGACCTACTGAAAAACACTGCTGAGGGGAGCAGCAGGCAAGAGAGAATAGGTAGGTCAGCTCCCTGGTTGGGGATCAAATTCATTCCTCAGTGGCTGGTGATAGTTTGACAGCACTGAGACTTGAACCCTTCTACCACCAGGGAGACCTTTTTATGATATTACTGATTAAAAATTGCATAATGTATTTTAAATGTCAATAGAAAGAAAAAGGAAACAAAGAAGTAGAATTTTCCCCCACCAAAAGGGTTTTGTTTTCACTAAAGAGTTTTCTAGATTAATTATACAATTTAATTCACAAATTAATTATATTCCTCTGTGAAGATCTGATTGGAGAAGGAATGGAAAACTCCTGGTCTTTTGAATTTTAATCTTCTGATTAGTTTTTTCCATACTCCCTTATTAAAGGCTGGTAATGATCAATATGAGATTTTAGATTTGGTTAAAGCAGCTAAGAGCAAAATCCTGCCATTGACTAAGATGGTAAAGTAATAATTGGTGGGTAATTAAATAATCAAATTGGTTTAATGACACTTTATCCTAATATCTGTCATATGGATTCAAACTAGGAACCTATTGATGTCAACTAAAGATTACATCAGAATTATTCATTATGTAAATATGACCTTTAAAGTCATATCACAGCTATACTGTGAATAATATACCCATGAATAATTGAGGATTGACAGCCTTTAATATTTATTAAGTGCCTTTTAGACAGATTTGATTCAAGTAAATCAATTCCATGGACCCAGTGATAGCATCCATTTAATGATTTATTTAGTCTATAAATGCGATGAGCAATATTTTGTATAAGAGAGTGAGTTTGAAATTGCACAATGGAGATTTCAGGATGAATGAGACACTGTCCTTGTTTTCCAGCAGTAAGCTCCTTAGGGTAGAAATAATGGTATTTTACAGAATGGAAAGTTCAGCCTCGTATTAGATGATAAGTAACTAGCATTTGAGGTAGTATTCTGGTAAGGCTTAAGAGATGGATTTTGATAGGTGGTGGTATTGAAAGGAAGGCATTTCAAGGAAATGGAAAAGCAAAAGCAAAGGACAATGAAAGTTCAGAAAGTGATACTGCTGGGCTGAAATAAATGTAAAAATGAGAGAAGTTCCCCGGGCAAGTAGGATAAAACTAGGATTTTAAAGAATCCACTGAAGAGTTTATATTCTTTTGAGAAAACACTGAGTCTTGTCAACTAAGAGGGAAGAATAAATTAGTGAGATATAATATAATCAGTTTCAATATCTCTCTACCTCAATAAGCATAAACAAGAGCTTTGTTCCATGAAAAGTAAAGGAAACCTGGAAAATCTTAAGATTAGATTTATCCCTGCTTTTGTCACTCTTTATGACAACACAGATTAGAATCATATGAATGGGGCCTCCCTGGTGGTGCAGTGGGTTGAGCAATGCACTATGAAGCAAACCACAGCTACTGCAGCATGAGTTCAATCCCTGCCTCCGGCCAGGGAGGGGACCCACAAGGCGCAGCAGACCTCTCCTGCCTGGCCTGCTGCTCCTCTCAGCAGTGTATTTCAGTCAAATCTGCCTGTTCTGTTCCCCACTCTGTCTCTGGTGGATCCTCTCACCTGACCCCACACTTCTGGCCTGTACCCCAGTTCTTGTATGCATAAATAAATAAATCTTAAAAAAAAAAAAGAATTACATGAATGTATCTGCTATGTTGAAGCAAAACTAAAATCTTAATTCAATTTCGATAATCTACTAAATGTATGAATATAGGATGTGATGACCAAAGGCCAAAAAATTGAAATGTCAGTTTACTTACCCCTAGCCACCAATTGTGTCTTTGTGAATGTAAGTGAGGCCATTATAGCTATACTCTCCTTTCTCTTTCTTTCTTCCCTCTTCATAGTCTTTAATTTTCCATTCACTAACCTTTAAGTACTATGGGTAAGTATTAAGCACATAGAATGCAGAAAATACCAATTTTATCAGTTTTTAAATGCTGAAATCATTTTTATCGATGCTATTACTGACAACCACTTCTTGACTGCTTATAGAAAAAGTAAGTAAATTTTGAGGGGTTAAATCTGCATTAATCTAATTAGGGTAATTTGGTGGATTTTCATAACCAAATTTCAGGGCACTATAAACTTTTACATATTATCTGCAGATTATCTGAACCTCTGCTCCATTATATAATCTGATGGAAAAAAAAAAAAAAAGACTTCTCCCTGAGGCAAAGGTGTGTATATAAATATATATAATTTCTCCACAGATAGCTTAAGAAATTAAAAGTGATATAAAAACGAACTAAATTTAAGCCACAATTCATGGTTTAAGAAAATAAAAGATAGGATAAAATAAAATATATTCTATTCACAACTGACTCAATGGAATATATTCTATACTACACATCTGATGTCGGACATTTTAAATATGTAAAAAATCACATACAAGTTACAAATTATGCAACATTTACCTCCTCATATCTATTTGTCTTAAGAATGTGCAGTAGAGGTAAGTTCCTTCTAGTTAACAGCATTACAAATACTCCATATTCCCCAGATAGGCTTAGAAAGAAAAGGAAGATGTTTTGATTTTGTCTGCTATGGTCTCCTTATAACTGTGGAATATAAAAACATACAATATGAACTTGTAACTCATAAACAGAGTAAAGCTCACTTGTATAAGCAGACATTTTCTGTATAGAGAACACTCCAGAAGGAATACAAAAAATAGAGATGATTTCATGTATTAATTCATTGTTATTCCATTGAGGTGCACATAGACTCATTTCTCTCAAGTCCTAGCTAAAAACACAGGGTTTGAAAAGTACAGAAAGAACATCAGGATGAAATGAAGAAAACTCTTTGAAACTGACCCATAGATTAAACTGAGGCAGTTCAATCACCTTCAGAAGTTGTGGAGTTAGTCTCAGGCCACAGTATCTGTGATCACAACAGAAAACTGTAACTAATTTTCCACATAAAAATGTGTTTTGAGAAATGGTTTTAATTCTGTCTTTCCCAAACTAGGAATCAAGAGAAACGTATTTGAGTCTATGTAATATGTTTGGTATACTGTATTCTCACCTCTCTATATAGATCCATACATGCACATTTATACATATTCATTTGTTGTTATTATGAAAATATCAAAACTTAGAAATGAGCTAAACATTGGGTCAATAGCAAGACATTTTATATATAAATATATTCATAAATATACTTTCATATATCTAAAAATATAAAAAAATTGGCATCATATTTAGTATATATTAGGTTACTTGAAATTTTATAGCTATGTAAAAATGTTTCACCATATACAGTGAAAGTTTACTATTTTGAATTTAGCTTTATAAATTTTATAAAAATTTATTTATCATTAACTTCTTCAATTTATAAATAATATTTCACAATTATATTACCTCACAGAGTGCTAAGGAATTATGCATGCAAACTTTCATTATTCATTCTACAGATATTAACAAAAATAAATGATAAGAAAATTGCCAATGCTATAATTTTTTTTTGATGTATTTATTGCATACAAGAGCTGGGGTACAAGCCAAAGGTTTGAGGGGTGAGAGCATTCTCCAGAGATAGAGAGATGAGCAGAACAAGCAGATTGAACCAAATACACAGCTGAGGGGAGCAGCGGGTGAGACAAGAGAGGTTTGCTTTACCATGTGGATCCCCTCCAGGGCGGGGATCGCTACTGTGCCACCTATGCTTCACAGTGCACCTCTCAACCCGCTGCGCCACCAGGCAGGCCCTAAATTTCTTAAAAATTTCAGGGCTGATTATTCTTGACACTTTTTTCAGTTTTCAAACATTTGACACAAAAGTATTTTTTTGAACTCAGAAAAAAAGTCGAGAAATAATAAATACCATAAATGAATAATGTAATGAAAAATAAATATTATTTCATTCAATTATGGAATTTTTTTCAGCAATTAGAATTATGAGAACAAATTACCATGTATACTTTTAAAAACTATTTTACTATATTTACACAAAAACATTTAATTATAGCACTATTTTAAAATTCAATTCAGTGATATGTTTTTTCTTATTTTATTCATTGCAGTGAATTAAATGGCATAAGATAGTGTGTATGCTTTTAAGTTGGATTTAGCGGATAAAAGGGCATTGCAAGGTGCTCCTTTCAAAAGTTAAAGGATTATTTTATGATTATTCTTGCTTTTGGATAGTTTCTGGTACTTCACAAATAGCCTTTAGGTCTGAATTTCAGTTTCTTTTCTGGCTTTTTTTACAATAAATTAATATTAATTTTATTTCTTTACCTTTCATCCTCTTCAATCTTTACCTAAATAGTAAAACTTCACCTAATTTTTTAAGCTAAACATGTTTTGACTGACTGCAGAACGACTAAAAACAAGAAGTAGTTTTTTAAAACTATAAGAAAATAAAGGCAAATTCTAATCTAAATTTTGGTTGAGGAAAGCTTTTCTTTTCTTTTTTCTTTTTTTTAAAAGATTTATTCATTTATGCATACAAGAACTGGGGTATAGGCCAGAGGCACAGGAGTGAGAGGATTCACCAGAGACAGAGTGGGGAACAGAACAGGCAGATTGATAGAAGTACACTGCTGAAGGGAGCAATGGGCGAGGCAGGAGAGGTCTGCTGCACGATGTGGGTCCCCTCCCTGGCCAGCAGCAGGGCTCGAACTTGTGCTGCAATGGCTGTGGTTTGCTTCATAGTTTGTTGTTTAACCCACTGTGCCACCAGGGAGGCCCTCAGGAAAGCCTTTATATGAATAAAAGTTATACATAAAATTTTCTAAAAGAAAAATTATTCTAACTAGTTTAAAAAGACACCAGGAAGAAAAAAAAAAAAGAAAAGTTAGATGGCTAATAACAAGTTGGAAAATCCTTTGGCAAAGCACAGCCAAATCACTCTAACATGCAATTCACAAAAGAAGAAATGAAAAATCCCTTGCATATGAGGAAAAGTTTAGCCTCAAATAAATTGAAACAAATTTGATATCATTTGTCAACCTACAATTGGGTAAATATTTACTGACAGTAAAATATTCAATAATGGAATAATGCAGGGTTGTGGCAATGTAGTTCATAAGAAGCACACTGATAACAGCCTGTGTAAAGCAGTTCACAGTGTTTTTAAAAATCTTATTTAACTCTATACATCACTCCTCCAAGAATCGATATTAATTCAGTTCAGGATCAATCGTCAAAGATGTTTATTTTAGTTAGGATCACTAAAAACAGTTAAATGTCCAATTTTTAAAAAATAATTGAATGAAGGTAAGTATATAAAATATAGAAGTGTAGGTGATAATACATAAAAATATGGAGTAATTTTAATCTTGCTTTTACTATTTTTAAATATTAATTTAATCAAACAAAAACAGTCCTAACTAGAGGTTAAAGGTTTGAATTCTGATCATTCTGGCCTCATATAACTATACACCCTCAACAATATATATTAGTGGACCTCTGGAGAAAAGCTCTGCGTGAGTTATTTATAAAAATAGGAAATACTTTATTACTGTTGGTGTTCTGAAACTGAATAATGAATTAACCCATAAATCATTTAGTACCTTAATGTCTGTTGGTCCATTTTTTAAGTACAGAAAATTATTAGCAGTCTGCACCTACCAAGTACACAAACTGCTATTATTTATTCTTTGTTTTATAAAACGCCCACATATTTAAACTATTTTCAATTAATAACCAATCTATTCCCATCTATTTATTGAAACAGTCGTGCATTTCTTTGGTATTTTTATTCTAAAATGGAAAGGAGTGTGAGAAAAGAGAGGGGATAATTCTGTAGGCATTATCTTCAGCATGTTTTGCAATAGGATATAAATAGATCTTCTCATAAACTCTTAAATCCTTGAGCCATTTTATAACTTGTACACGATCAGTAATTAGTGTCACAGTTATACGGAATTTGCATGTATGTAGTCCTCCTTCTTTCACTATTACTCAGTTCTGTGAACGTAAGTTTCCACGTGAGGCTATGAATCCATGAGATGGAGATGTCCCAATAAAAACAGAGACAACTACAATTATGGAACTAAATGAGATTTCCTTTCTGTCATGTTTGAGGGGAATCTGCAACTGGCAGCTATGAACCAATTGAATTTTTTTTAAGGTTTATTTATTTGTGCATACAAGAACTGGGGTACAGGCCAGAAACGTGAGGGGTGAGGGGATGGGGTGAGAGGATTCACCAGAGACAGAGTTGGGAACAGAACAGACAGATCGAAAGAAATACACTAAGGGGCACAGCAGGTGAGGCAGGAGAGGTCTGCCCTGCCATGTGGGTCATCTTCCTAGCCAGGGATTGAACTTATGCTGCAGTGGCTGCGGATGCTTCATGGTGCAGTGCTTAACCCCTTGTGCCACCAGAGAGGGCCCTGAACCAAATGATTATTGATTATTTGGAATTACTGAAGTAAAGATGGGCATACACAGCATTTTGTGCTGAGAGTATTACAGAGAATACTCAACACCTTGTTTTTATTTCTAAGGCAACTGAGCCTGAGAATTTTGTCTGAGATCAATCAGCAAGCTAGTGAAAGAGAAAGAAAAATAATAAAGTTCTCTAGATTTACAATCAATTGCTCTATTAACACATATCTGTATAATTGACTCCTTCAGTCAAGGAATGCAGTATAAGTAAAAGCAAGGTACACGAAGCTACATTCCAAATCCAAGACCAAAACAAGACAAAAATAGAACAAGAGTGATGGAAAAACAAAATAAGAGGCCATTGAGAAAAGATACTGAATGACAGGTTTTCTCCACTCTGCACATTCTTTCCATCCTCATCCCCAAAGGCTCTGGGTCACATTCTAAAAAACATCAGACTGCATCAAAAGTTCTGTGTTTTAGCTCTCACATTCCCCTAATGTGTTTCTTTGGTCACTGTTCTGTGCCACTCTGGACCTCAGTTTTATTACAAAATGGTCTAGAATCCCTATACTGTATGTTTCTAAGCAGTTAACAATACCCTCTACAACCCTTCCCTTCCCCCTCCCTCCTCTTCTTTCCCTCCTCTCTTTTCTTCTTCTTTTTTTTTTTTCTAGCTTTGTCCAAATAACAAGCTAACCTTAAGGAAATTCCTGCAGTTGCTTTTCAAAAGCAGGAAAATGTCAATGGATGTACCTAATAAGAGCTCTTAAGTATAATTGTACTATGAATATTTTGCTGTTTAGTAATACAATTCATTAAAAGAGAACAAGTTATGACTGAAGTTGTCTGCAGAAATTTCTGTTGGATATTAATTTTAAATTTTATATAATTTCTTTTACAGAACTTGATTTTCTCCTTTCAAGTCATAGGAGAGAGGAATTTTTAATTTAAACATGTAAATGCCATATAAAAGTGACTAATTATAACCCCAAAGAACCATCTTTACATACCCAGTCTCTCTCTTTTCAAGCAACCTGAAATTACATTCTTTAAGCAGTTAATAAAACCTCTACATTTAGTAAAATACAGATGAGACTAGGAGAAAAAAAAAAAGCTGCTGGGAGTATTTTTTCTAACAATAGCTCATCTGAGTTTAATAGTTTACCAGCAACCTTTTGGGTTTTAATGCTCCTAATGAATTCATAATCTTGATGGGCTTTTACACACTATAAGGATTAAGAGTCTAGCCCTGCAGTCTCTCCAGTGCATATTGTGTTGGGAACAGAATGCTTGAAAGAATGTGTTGCGCCAGCAAGATTTCTACTGTAATTATCATTATTACTGATAACAACTATAACATCCTCTTTTTATAATGTAATACTTTATGAAGTACATATCCTACAAATGATCATGCTGAGTCATTAAATAACTTTTTAAACTTTTCATGTATGTTACTTATCCCCACTTAGTAAATGAGAAAATCGATGCTCAGAGGATTAGGAGACTTAGTCTTACAGCCAGTTTACAGTAAAGTCAGGTCTCTTGCACAACCCAACACCAGAACTCCTGTTCCTTTACTTGTGCCTTAAGATGCTATTTCATGTAGACATAAGGATTTTCTTATATCTCCATACTAGAAGTGAGGCATATAAGGATCCACAATTTAGCCCAAGAAGCAATTAGGTAAATAAATGCCCTGTAACAGACACTTCTCTTTATGTACAAGGAATTCACTCACCATTTCACATTTGAGAGTAAAATCATTTTATAATATAGAAGCTGTTTATTCACTTTAACTTCCCATATCACTGAGAACATTTCTTCTAGTTTACTCCCTGAAAAAATATTTAGGAAATACTTGAAAATATTTGAAAGGAATAGAGCTCAATAAAGGAAACAAAGTATTTCTAACCCTACCTTCTAAGTATTTAAGCTATAGCAATAGCTGAGGTTTACCCTTAAGAGCAGAGCAAACAAAATCTAACAAGGTAGCATTGCACTGAGTGCTAAAGCAATCCTTACAGCAGTGGGTGTGCCTTACATGACAATAAGGTAAATATTAAATGTTCATACATACAGATCAGGACATGATCAGTGATGAGTCGATAAATTGGGGTTGGAACAGCTGTCCAAAGATGCTAGACCCTTTCTTTATTCCTCATATCAAAACAGATGACAGAGAGGTCAAAATTTAAACATGAAAAGAAACTGGGGAGGTTCTTCACCCACTTCCATGAAGCCACCTTGGATTAGCTACTGGGGACTAAGGGGTAGAGCTGAGTGGCGAGGTGAAGCTCTATATAGAAAAGTATAAAAAGTAGGTGGGCTCTGGGGAAGAAATGAAGCTCATGTCCCCAAGGCTCTACGTGTACCCTGGTACTGCTGGAAGGAGACATGGAAGGAGAAATGTGGAGGAGAGACATATAAAGACACTTGAAAGAGATATGTGGAGAAGAGACACATGGTAGCTGACAATGGCAGCTGTTATCTTCATTTGTACTTTTATTTTACTCCTTTTGTCCCAGGTATGCATGGCCTCTCCCCTACCCACCACGTCCAGTTCTGTGGTTACCCTACACAAGGTGCCTTAGACTTGTGACATGTTTTGGTGTCCCAGAGGCCCTGCTTTGTGCTAACCACCCTGTTTGGCTAGTCATTACCCATGAGGGGATGGTTAATTCTCAGTGATCTGCTGGGAAAAATACCCCGTCTTCTCTCCCCTCTGTCTGCACACCAATTATAAGAAATGTACTCACAACTATTACAAATCAACAATAAAATGGTTATTATTCCAGTTTTTGAAATGGAAAAATACATTAACAGGCAAGAGAACAAGAAATGGAAAATAATGAAAAGATGTTACACTCACTCATAAAGCTAAATATAATAAGGCATTTGTTTTACAATAGTATTAATGAAAAATAAAACTAGATCATATCTAGTGATGGTGAAAGTAATAATGAGAACATAACAAGTCTTATAGCACACCGTTTATAAGTGTGTAAAACAGTGAAACAATTTTGGAAGTAAATTTGACAATACCTCTTAATATGTAAGATTCGTATACCTTTTGATTGATTTCATTGGCAGAATTATACCTTACAGATATATTTGTGTTGGTAATGATGATAAAATGAGGAAATCCCTGAAAATACATATTGGGTGCTTAATACATATGGATTATTCAATAAGTATCACAAATGTGCTTATTATATTTACTTAAATATGTTTAAGATGTGTCTGAGAGATAAATGCCAGAAAATGTTCTCTCGTAAGAGTGAATAGAAAGCTGCGAGAGTTGAGGGACTTAACACACCATTGTGTTTTGTAACAATGAACCATGTTTATGTTTTTAAAATTCAAGTTTTAATCTAGGGCCAAATGTTCATTTAAAAAAATGGGCAAATACTGACCATTCCCTTCTCTGAACTCGTTATGCTGACAGTTTACCTTCTTTCCTCTCTCAAGAGAACTCTGTATGCAAAAATAAGAATTAATTTTTCCCCATTTTCTTTCTCTCACTCCTTTCCTAGCATTTGGAAAAGATATCTGAGCATTACAATGGGAAGTCTGGTGACTGTGGCCGGTTATCCATTGATTTTTTATTTTTTTTCAAATATTTATTTATTTATTTATACATACAAGAGCTGGGATACAGGCCAGAGTCCAGGGAGGTAAGAGGATTCACCAGAGACAGAACCGGGAGCAGAATAGGCAGACTGACCAAAACACACTGCTGATGGGAGCAACGGGTGAGGCAGGAGAGGTCTGCTGGGCCATGTGGGTCCCTCCCTGGCCAGGGATCGAACTGGTGTTGCTATGCAGTGGATGCTTCACCATGTGTTGCTCAACCCACTGCACCACCAGGGAGGCCCCAGTTGTCCATTTAAATGAATCCTAATATTCTTGGCTTCTTACCCCAAAAAGCCCTTTTGCCTACACTATTCAAAAGCTGGCCTCAAGGTTTCTGTGAGAACAGTAAAAAAGCAATGTCCGTATGGAAGTGTTCCGGACCTCATGCTATCTGAATGGTTTTCAGAGATTCTCATGGTAAGGAATATGGTAAGACACTATAATATGCTGAATGGTGACTCCTTGCCTGAAAGATATGTTCATGTTCTTATCTCCAGAATGTTACCTTCTTTGGAAAAAGAGTGTTTTGCAGATTGAAAGATCTTGAGATAAGATCATCCTGGATTATCCAGATAAGCCCTAAAACCAATGCCAAATGGGTGCAGAGCAGGCTGACACAGAGGAGAAAGCATGGCAGATGAAAGAAAAACAGGTATGCTATGGTCACAAAACTCACAAATGTCAACAACCACTAGAAACTAAATGAAGAACAGGCTCCATCCTCCCCTAGAGCCTCTCTAGAAAGTGCAGCCTGGAAAACATTTTGACTTTGGACTTCAGGTTTCCAGAACTGTGAGCAAATAAATTTCTTCTTGTTTCAAGTCACTAAGTTTGGGCTCATTTCTGATGGTAAACCTAAGAAACTAATGCAGATGCCCTTCTTTAGAGATCTTTCGCCTTAAAACAAACGTTTCCATTTGTTTCAATACTGACTCGGACTCTTATTTTTTATACCACTTTCATATATTTTTGTCATAGTCTTATTAGTCAATGTGTCACCATGGTACCTTAAATATGGTGAAAAAGATATCACTTTGCTGTAGTGTGCTTCCAATATCATAATTCCTCTGGTAAAACTGCCACAGCTAGTAAAGTGCTTAAGCTGACACTTGGTCCATAAATTTCTAATACTACAGCTCGAGATCTGTGTCCTTGGGTCACAAAGGCTTTTGTGACGTCAAAAACCCCTATTAAAATGTGAAATTTCCTAGAATATATAACTTTTTAAAGCAAATGCTATATTTTTCAGGATACTCTCTACCCTACTGGATCAGAGAGGTATAAGAGGAGGGAAGAAAAGGGTCCAAGCTACTGAACATATATCTTAGAATAGATGGTCAAGATGTTTAAGACACTGTATCATGAGAAAAACAAAAAATAAGCAACTGAATCCTGGGCAAAATATTAACTATATAAGAAAATGACTTTCAAAGTATAAGTCAAGAATGGCTCACCAAACACCTTCCATTGAGGAAAGTGATTATGAAAATGAAACAATGCAACTTTTCCTCATCCAACTATGTAAGCATCAAAAGTTTTAAAGTGTGGATTTAATGTCATGACAGTATCCAGTGAGAATGTTCAGGTCATGGCATGGAGAAGAGCTTGGCCTGGGAAGGTTGGCAGATTTACTCCCAAAAGCTCCTGGAAGAAATTACAAAAATCAGAATCTGCACTGAGAGCCTCACTGGTGGCATGACAGGTTGAGCGCCCTCACTATGGGGCTTCCGAAGCCGCTGCAGTGGGAGATCCATCCCCGACCAGGGAGGGAACCCACATGACCGCAGTAGACCTCTCCTGCCTCACCTGCTGCTCCCCTCAGCAGTGTGTTTCAGTCAATCTGCCTGTTCTGCTCCCCACTCTGTCTCTGCTCACTGCCCACATCGCTGGCCTGTACCCCAGCTCTTGTATGCATAAATAAATGAAATATTTTTTTAAAAAAAGTATCTGCACTGATTTGTATAAATCTGGAAATTGCAGATGAGAAGTACCACCTGTAGGGAGCAAACCCACATTGTAAAAGTTCATGGAACTGTTGAAAAGAACCCAAATGCCAGTTTATTTCCTTTCACTGAAGTCTACTATCGTTACTGAGATCTCAGTGCTTTCCTCCTCAGTAGAAAGCCCTATGTAACAATGACGACCATAATCAGAACATTGCTAAACATGGAACCAGACCAAAACACAAAAGAGACTGATGGCTGGCAGGCAGAGAGAGAGAGAGAGAGAGAGAGAGAGAGAATAGATTTTTAAACTCTGTTAGTAAGATGTTTAGCATAATTTCAATGTTTGATGTCAGTCTGTCAACCAACAGTTTCTCTCACGGGCAACGCTTGAAAAAACACTGCCAATTGTTGCTTTTGTATTCTCCTATACCTATTCAAATCCTGGCAAATCCCACTTTCAGAGTGACCCTTAAACTCATCTCTTTAAATGGTCATCTCTTGGTTCTGATGCAGTAGTGTAGATTTCATATGTTAGCTCACAGTTCACGGCAAAGGGATCTTAGTTCCCTTATTTCTACATCTGTTCTTACTTTGTGTACTGTACACAGGTAGCACAGCATATTTTGGAGTTAATTGTGAACACAATATTAATTCTAGACAAAATATAGCAAAATAAATAACAACATTTTTTAGCTCTTTTGATATTGCAACCCGTAATTGCTTTGATCACTCTATAAAGTCAACTTTCATTATTGCTATAGGTATGACAATAACCCAGTGACTTTGACAAGACGCTGATGACCTTCACTTTCCTGGTGGCCACTGGTAGAAAGCCTGACTTTGATGTGTCTAAACAAGCATAAATATAGAACTCATGACGAGGTCTATTAGGATTGTAAAATCTTCTGAGAGGAAGCTCTCTAGAGTCGCCCTGCTTAAGAGATTTAAAAGCAGACAGATCAAAGCAGGTGTCATTGAAAATCCTGCTAGCTGTCATGAGAAAAGGGTAAAATTACCAGCCCATTCAGATGTATCCATTACTGTAATGATCTAAAATAGACTGGGATGACGAAAATGAAGAGTGAGTAGCATAGGGTCATAATAATAGTCATCACAGGCCATATGCCACTGATACTGAATTTTCCTTTTGTATGACAAAGATAGTTTTGTATTTTTTTCTGAATAACTATGGCAACAGGTTTTATTCCTGAGTGCCTGGTTTCCTGTCTATAGACCACACATCTGAGTAATATGACTATCTCAAACATTTATAAGGATATTGAGGATGAGTGGAAAATAAGAGGGACAGATGCCAAAAGCTTCATGCTAAGAGTAAAGTGTATTTATCTACTGAATTGCAAACTAAATTTGGAAAAAGCTATGTCATCACAGATAATGCATCTTATCAACTCTGACATCTCTATAGTCTTGGATACAGAGTTAGGAATATGTAGATGGGGTAAGAAGAGGCTAGAAATGCCTGCATACCTAGCATGCTGAGAAAGAATGCCTAGAATTGAGGGGCTCTGTTTTCAAGGGAAGTCACTCTTTAAAGGGTAGAATTACGCACATTTCTGAGGGGAAAAATCTTCTTAAGTGATGCTGATTAAATTCTGTGTCTGTGAAACATTCACTTGGCAGTGTATTTTTCTGTAGTGAGTCCCTAAAAATACAATCCTCTTCAAATTGATGTTATGCTTCTTTTAAATGGGCCACCCTGTATATTCGGAAAGAGTTCATCCCAGTAAAGAACTGTGTTGATGTAAATCGACGTGGAAAAGCGTCATCAGAGTCAGCTGGGAGTGACAGGCATGTTCTAGCCAATTCTGGACGGTGTGTTGAAATATGCTTCTCAGGCTACAAGAGCAAATGCACAAAGGCATGCCCACGTCTTCACAGGAGTGACGTGCTGATCAGCAAAGCCCTGGCTCTGTCAGAACATAAAACACATACCACGACCATTTCTTGGGGAAAGGCCAACCAATCAATCACAGCAAGAGCTACATAATCCTTACAGGTTAAAAGGTGCCAGGACTCGCCCGTTCCCTTAGGGCAAAAAAAAAAAAAAAAAAAAGGAAAGAAAGAAAGAAATAAAGCTTGCACATGTTACTCTACAAGGTAAACTCCTAAGACACAGGAGATTTTATTTCCTAGTAACAGCCAGCTAGCTCACATAATATAAATTCCCAAGCAGGCAATACTAACCAACAATTCAAACTCCAAAGAGAAAGCCATGCTCTATCCACTTCAAATTTGTTTTGATTACAAGTATAATCATGAAACCACCCCTGCATAATTGGTATAATTTGGCATAATCTTTTAAGCATATTTTTTTTAAAGATTTATTTATTTATGCGTACAAGCACTGGGTTACAGACCGGAGGTGTGGGGGGTGAGAGGATTCACCACAGAGCAGGGAGCAGAACAGGCAGATCAACGGAAGTACACTGCTGAGGGGAGCAGCGGGCACAGCAGGAGAGGTCTGCCGCGCCATGTGGGTCCCCTCCCTGGCCGGCAGCAGGAATCAAACTCGTGCTGCAGTGGTTGCGGCTTGCTTCATAGTGAGTTGCCCAACCCGCTGCGCCACCAGGGAGGCCCCTTTTAAGCATATTTTATGTCTACATATAAAACCTATCTATTTAATAAGAGTTGCATCACTGTGATAACTCTATGTATGAACTGTTGGGGCAAGCACAACATATACTTTTCCAGGGATATTATTTTAGTTCTTAGATATCTATTTTGAATATCGTGCTTATGATGAGAATTTCTATTGAATGCAGAGGGGGGAAAGTGGTAATTTCTGTTAGAAAAATCTGCCCTAGGGCCATACATCTGGAAACTAGCAATTTCTCAGTCACCTTTATGCATCTGCTGTCACATCTCTAATGCCTGGAACATGAATGTGTGAAAAAGAGGTGGAAGAACATGGCTTTACCAGACAGAAAGGATGGTGTTGTTACAGGGCAGGGAGAGGAGTACTTTAGGAGAGGAGCACCCCAGAATCCCCAAGCCTGTTTTTTTTTAATGGGTTTTGCCATTTGTTGCATTAAGATAATATATAAGGCTTTTAATGGAAAGGAATTTTAATATAATTAGGGTACAATACAGAAAGGATAAAGAACATAGTGACTAAGTTAAGCATTTAAAGTTACCCATCTCCTTGAGGGTAAAAGTTTAGCTAAATAGGATTGGCTTAAAGCAAGGCTTAAAAGCTTGTTATATATTTAAAAGATTTTTTAGTAGTGACTTATAGAAAAGGGTTAGAAAGAGTTAGATAAATTTGGGAGGAAAAGAGCAAAATTAAAATTAAGATGAAAACTGTTATTGTTAATTTTTTTACGGGTTTCTCACCCACATCTGTTTTAACTAGTTTAAGATTAAAAAGTAAGTGCAGTTTTTTTATATGTCCCTCTGCTCCACGTGTTTTCTCCAGGTCTCCTTGCTGCTTTTTATTTTCCTTTCTTCCTTCTCCCTTCTCTGCAGAATTTTTTTTTTTTTAGCTCCACCCACTTAGGGTAGAATTAGGATTTTGGAACTTTCCCTTTTCCTGGGACGACCCTGTTACAGTGTGATGACTATTAGGCGGCATTGGCCAGCCAGGTTCGTGTGACCTCTTCTCTCCATAAAGGCGCTGCAGTGAATCAGAGTGCCTAGAATGAATGAAAACACACAGTCCCAAGAGAATGGCCATCCCAACTGAAGAGCTGTACTTGTTTAAACACTACAATCTTAAATGAGATCCTTGTCTTGGACATGCAAGAACCTCCAGAGTACCAGGTTATTAACTTTACCAGATTCTCAAGCCCAAATGCTCTGAAAATCCCCAGTCTGGATTTAATCCCAAGCCCTCCTCCAAACCACCCAACATTCCATCATGTCCTGGAGCATTCATAGTCTCCTCAGTAAAACCTCCAATATTCATAACCTCTTCAAGGATTCCTGCTCCTTTTTGTTCCTGCTTCAAGGACTACTGGCTGTCCCTTGAAGATGCAAGTTTATTCTAGTCCTTTGATAATGGCTACTTTTCCCTTCCAAGTTTCTGTACCACTGACCCCAACGGAAAACTAGGTATCTTTCTTGTTCTTCTCTGCTGCTTCCAGGAAATATAGTGATCTTTCCCACCTTTCCTTTTACTACTTATTCTACTCTGCACCATTATATCTCACCTTGAGTACTGCAGTAGAGCACTAACTGGTCTCCTTGTTTCCATATTTCTTCGTATCTATATTTTAAGCACAGGAGTCTAAGGCAGAGACCACCACCCCCCCCACCCCACTGTCAGCCCGCTCCCTTGGATACATCATAGCCATTATCAAAACAATTTCAAATCCTTATTATGGCCTCAAAATATGACATGATCTGACACCTTTCCGTGTCTCCATTCCCACTCCCTCAAACACATCAATCTCATATCTCTCATTTATTTGTTTGTCAGAAATATTCTTCCTCCAGAAAATCATATAGTTGCTTACTAATCTCCCTCAGATCTATAAACTTTATAAAGATACCTCCTCAAAAATATTATATGACTATTTTCTTACCTAATTTTATTCTTGTTTACTATATTAGTCATTATCTGTCCCACTGGACTATTCATTTGGAAAATGCTTTCTCCTGCATTAGAATATATGCTCCATGGAGGTGGGGAGGAAGGGGCTTTGTCTATTTTGTTCAGTGTTCTATCCCCGGAAGAGTGACAGCTCCATAGGAGAAACTCAAAATTATTTCTGAACTGGTAAAGGATATTTTGCTCCTTACTCTTACCCTGGTGAGCAAGTCTTAAAATGGGAAAATGACTTCAATATGACCTCTGTATAGCCCATCAGAACTGTTCTAAATATTATATTCTGATGCAATTTAATAAGAAGGCAGGCACAGTCCTCATATAAAATAAATAATGTCTCCAAACACAAGTGCACCAGTGGAATTAACAACTCTGATATGGAAAGATATTTAACTGTGCATTCTGCTATTTCAGTAGGATTATCTTAGAAGAAGTAGAAAGGCATTAGCTAGCTGAAAGATGGTATAGATTTGTCTAAATGGACTGAATCTCACATTCCAACTATTGAGAGTGTTCAATGAACGCATTTGTGGTTTAGCAAGCTTAAGATGGGGTAATAACTCAAAATGTCACTTCCTTTTATTTGGAGGGAAGCTGTTGAGAAAGATAAAATTGATCATGTTTCACTTAAGCATATTAATCATTGTGTGTGTGAGAGAGAAAGAGTACAAGAGAGAAAGAAAGTGACTATGAATGTTAGTTGAACTTCAAAACCTGATTCCAGCCTAACTTTTTGGCTGGCCTTTTTTTCCGGAAATAATCTATTTTGTACTGAAATTCACCTCAACCCTATATAGTCCTCATATTTGTTCACATTATTCCTTTAATGAGAAGGACTCACCTCTTGCAACTTCCTCTCCTTCCACAGTTCATTCTAATTCTCTCTCTGATGAAATCTTCTGTGCTTTACATTCACAACAAAATTCTATTTTGCTCTTTGTAAAATGAGATAATAAAATTTAAACTTGATTACATTTCAGTGACTATCAAACAGGAGGATCTAAGAAAATGCTTATGATACCTCTTCTTTGTGATGACTCCTAAGTGTTGAGTGACTGTCACTACCAGAAACAATCACCACCTCCTATAAACTCTACCACACTGTGCACTTCGCTGTGGTAACTAATATTCAACAATTATTTGAGCACCACATTCTTTTCCCTCAGATCCTAATCTTAAGAGCAAAGACAATGCCCCAATAGCACCTCATACAGTGATCTGCATAGACTTAGACACAGGACGTGAGGTGAACTAAGCTTCTAGATTTTGATAAGTTCAGATTACCTAGGTGTTCCACAAATATTATTTTTTTTACATTATATTTCTATAGTATTCGGTTCTTTTCAAAATGTCTCTTTATTAGTATATCATATAAATAACTCTATGAAGCGTATATGTATTAGTATTAGCATTTATATATGTAATAGTTTCATTATATGGATTAGTAATAGTTTTGTGACCTGTGGAACTTAAATAGTATCCCTGGGATCTGACAGTGAGTAGCACAGTTGGACCAGGCAGAATATTACTTTTATATCACAAGACTGTGTTGGGTGCTAGGGAAACAATGGTTGATGAAGCTGGTTTCTGTTGTCACATAACTTACCATCTAGATCAGTGACTCTCAACTAGGGATAAGTCCTCTCTCCCACCTACCCATACCAAACCTCATCCCCAGGGACATTTGGATTTTCACAACATGTGTTTTACCATCATCTAGAGGGTAGTGTCCAGTTACTCTCCTAACATCCTACAGTTCACAGGACAGCTCCCTATGATGAAGTGTTATGTGGGCCTAGTTGCCAGAAATGTGGATGTTAAGAATCCCTTCGGATTCAGATCCAGAATGAATGACTGTGACACACTGGTCTCCTTGTTTCCATATTTCTTCGTATCTATATTTTAAGCACAGGAGTCTAAGGCAGAGACCACCCCAGGAAACAGTTTCAGGTAAGTTTGTAAAGATAGGTTTGGAGCTGATGATAAGAGACGAAAAATGCCAAGTTGAAGAGTTTGTACTTACTTTACCCTATAGATCAGGGACTGATAAAATATGGCTGATGGGACAAATTAGGCCTCCTATCTATTTTTATAAATAAAGTTTTACTGGACACACTCATGTCAATGTATGTATCTTATTACTGCTTTTATACCACAATGATAGGACTAAGTAAGTAGTTGCCAAAGAGACTGTATGGCAGATAAAGTATAAAATATTTAGTACTTGACCCTTACAGAAAAAAAATTGCTCAGCCCTGATACAGATAATAGGCAACCCAAGCAGAACTTTGGGACACTTAATAAGACAGCAGAAGAAACACTCTCAAGGCGTAGGAACTGATGGCACAAAGACAAGTTAGGGTGTTATTAAAATAGCCTGGGGCCTCCCTGGTGGCACAATGGGTTAACTAACGCACTATGAAGCAGTGGCCTCAGTCACTGCAGCACAAGTTCGATGATCCCTGCTGCCGGCTGGGGAGGTGATCCACACGGCACATCAGACCTCTCCTGCCTCGCCCACCTGCTGCTCCCCACAGCAGTGTGTTTCAGTGAATCTGCCTGTTTTGCTCCCCACTCTGTCTCTGGTGAATCCTCTCACCTCCCACAACTCTGGCCTGTACACCAGTTCTTGTATGCATAAATAAATAAATCTTTAAAAAAAAAATAGCCCGCACATAGAATTCAGTATTCAAATAGGGGGCTGTAAAAGGAAAGAACAGAAAAGCAAGACATATTAGATGAAACAATCCACAGAGTGAGGGTGGGCAAAGCATAAGTCAAAGTTTGTCATCAGATGTGTTCACTGTGAAGTAGTGGTCTCATGAGTGGAAATAGAAAAATCAGAAATGGAGACACAGTGAGCTTGGTTTGGTACATGCTGCATTTAGGGTAAAAGTAGATCTCCCAAGTGAAAAATGTCTGGAGGACATACATGGAACTGGAACTGAGCTAAGGAGTTGGATTTCATTAAATGAATTTGACAGCTGGAATTGGAGTAGAGATCAAGTTTATGGTACAAGAAGCATACTGAAATAGGGTACAAGGGCTGATTTCAGAAGTAAGCACTGTTCTGTAATTACAGAACTGACTGGGAAATTAAGTCAATGAAGGCACAGCAGATATTTCATGTAAATACAAGTTAAGTCAATGAATGAGACATTTTCAAGCAGGAGAGGTGGTCATCAGTATCAAATGCTAATAATTGCCCATATAAAGTATATAAATAAGTATTTTAGATGTAAAGATGATGTGGTTTGTAATTTATTTATATATGCAGTTGCTCCTTGGGGAAAAAAAATAGAAAACTGTCAAGATGACTATAAGATCATGCTTTTCTTTACTTCACAGCTGGAATACTGCTGACTTTCCTTGAAATTTTCATTTTTATTCCAATGTATATCTATTACTGGAGTCTCTTTTATCAACGTAAAAAGAGCTAGAGGTGATGAATCAAGATGTTCCTCTAAGAGGGCCTCCCCGGTGGCGCAGTGGGTTAAGCAACACACTATGAAGCAAACCGCAGCCACTGCAGCAAGAGTTCCATCCCTGCTGCCGGCCAGGGAGGGGACCCACATGGCGCGGCAGACCTCTCCTGCTGTGCCCGCTGCTCCCCTCAGCAGTGTACTTCCGTTGATCTGCCTGTTCTGCTCCCTGCTCTGTCTGTGGTGAATCCTCTCACCCCCCACACCTCTGGCCTGTACCCCAGTGCTTGTACGCATAAATAAATAAATCTTTAAAAAAAAAAAAGATGTTCCTCTAAGAAAGAGCTTCTCAAAGGATGGTTGCAGCATTACCTGTAGAGTTGCTGAAAATGTGGCTTCCAGGGCCCCATATCAGATCTACTGTGGATACAGGGCTGACCTGGTGTATATGACCTGAACCGTTATCCAGGACTTCACCCTCAGAAGGGCCCTGCACTATGCTGAATGCTCTGCTTTTGCTGGCAAGAAATTCTTAATATTCTTTTGAGCAAATGTTAGTGCAGTTTAAATTTCCAACAGACCCTGCAAAGTATATAGCTGATCCTCTGGGGGTATTCTAGTCTGGAAATAAGTAAGTTCTCCATAAGACTACAGAGATGTAGGAAAAATTGGATTCCTCACTAACTTTACCTTTCACTTATTTGAATGGAGATGCTATCCATTTTGGGAACACCCTTATTCATGCCTTCTGGTAGTAGAACTTGGAAGCTGTCATTGCAGGTACACTCTTATCCACCGAACAGTTTCATGTTTCTTTCCATCTGTGTAGCTACCAGGTAGGAAATTAGTAAATATAGGGTAGTAAAACAGGGTGCCATACCTCACTTTCTGTTAAGAACTGAATTAATCAAATCCATGTTCAGTATTGTTTATTTTCAACCAAGAGATTCGGACTGGAGGAAGTCCTGCAAGAACCATGTCCTTCTTCAGATACTACTAGGTTGGCATATTAAATGATCTGACATTACACCAGGTTGGTTATTGGCATAAGTGATGTAGCTTATTGAATTAACAATGTTGATTTCAATAATGAGGTTATTTTCCTTCCAAATTCTTTTCAGTCATTCTTCTTAAGAGGGAAATTCAAATTGGACTTACCCAACTTTATTTTACTTGCTAGCTGCCATTTTAAACAAAGAGAGACTAGATCTTAGACTCAGAGCCTTTATCAGGTCATAGTGCCTGGCTAAATTTGAATCTGTTTAGCCTTTTTATTGTATAGTTTCAATTATCTTCTATGTGTGATAAATGATACTGTTACCAACTCATAGCTTCATTATTAAGTATAGTTTTTGAATAGAAAATAAATCCACTAAACAGATATTAAATACAACATAGTACAAATGATCCACATATGTACTTTAAACTAGAAAGATAATGTAGGCACGATCACATTATTAATGTCACCGCTATTGTTATTAGTAAGAGAACCGTATTAAAGGAAGCTGGGTTCTATTCAAGAGAGCCATAGAATTCCACCTTGTGCGTCACAACCCCCAATTCATATATGTTTTAGTTATTACTACCCATAAATCATACACTGTTCTATTTGGCACTCACTCAATAGAAAGTCATAAAAAAAAAATCACACTGCACAGAATAAAGCAAAGTAAAGCAAATACTATAAACTTAAAGAAGATAAACAAACTAAAATGATAATCCAAGTAACCTCATTAGTCAGAAAGTAGTTTACTTCGAAAGGTCAGCAACGCACTCTTACCATTTGTTAAATACAAACATGAATTGTAAGAAAATGGGAGGGGGAAGTACCCTACTAAAACAATACACAGAGGAAATCACTTTCTTTTAATAATTGCTAATTTAATCAGAGGCTATCTCATAAGGGTAATGGAAAGGAAATTGGTTGCTTTGAAATTACTGCAGTTTAAAATGGATATAAATTATGGACAAAATATTTACATTAAAATAACATTTTTATGCTAAATCTCTTCAAAACATATTTTTTTATAATTCAATTTTAGTTACTCTGAAGATTTATTTTGGAAAGTAGTACTTAGTTTCTGCCCGTTCAAAATTCTCCAAATTGTCATACTAAAAAAGGAATTATGGAGGGTGTTTTTTCCCCTAATTTCTCCTCAAAATCTTGGCATTTCTTTTATAAGCTTAGTTCTTGGTGTGTAATTTAACCACTATGAATTCTAAGAGATAAGGATTAGTCATCAGAGTTTAGCAAGCTAGTTATTCAGTAATTTCACAAGAATCATAAATATATTTACATAGCTTTTTTTTCCCCAGAAAGACAACCAGTATAAGTTATTTTCAAAACCATAACCTAAAATTATTAAAATGCATATATTATATGCATATAAAATGCAATATCATGAAGTAATTAATTCATATATACTATAGTCAAATGATAACTAGTCTAGGTGTGTATAAACTCAGAACACACAAAAGCACAATGTACGTGCACATGAGTGTGCACACGCACACACAGAGCGATGGTGACAAAGTCCAAAGAAATGGTTAATCATTGTTTCCACTATGGGATTCAGTGCCATCAGGACTTCTAGGCTGATAGACCATGGATGTTCAGCATTAAGAAACACAGCAATGGAACTTAAGATTCTCAAACAAATGATTACTAAATGCATATCAAACAAGTGGCATTTAGACTTTGAGACTTAGAATCAGCTGTTCAGTCAACCCGTCCCCTCACTCCCCCAAAAACACACATACAGAGAAAAAAAATAGAAGACAGGATAAGATAGAAATGCCAAGTAAATGGCAACATGCTGTGCTCTAAGAGTTCAGGGGCAGATCTGACCAAAAAGTCAAGTAATCTGGCCCTGTACACACTTGCTCTTGACCCAAAGTCAAGACACTAATCCCAATGTTTTTACTTTCTCTCCTCTCTTTAAAACTTACTGATTTGTGATATATTGAACCAATGAAAACAATCTCATATATGCCATCTTAAAGAAGAGAAAATTTACTTGGGTCCCAGAGACATTTCCTTCTAAAAGTAGATATTTTGTTAACTCAAAGATCATTCCACAATGGGGGATTTGGCGGAAAGGATAACAGATGAACAGGGGATTGTTTGAGGCGTGATGGGCTTTGGTCCTCCTATCTGGCCACCAGGTCTTTCATAGGCAGCCCGTGAGTCAGGCCTGCTCTGGTTACCAAGCAGTTTGCTGCTCTGTTGCTTAGTGACTTGAGCCAGTCGACCATCATTCCAGCTGGCTCTTCTGGAACCAAACCTTAATCGGTTTCTGACTTGATCTTTCTCTTTAGAGCTCATGCCTTTCATGTCTTTTTCTCCGAATCATTGAAAATAAAATTATCCTGATTGAATAATCTTATATTTGTTATAACATAGCTATTAATGGTTTTTTGTTTTGTTTTGTTTTTAGGCCAGTCTCATCTAAACACTACTCTGAATCAGAATATATATTCTGTTGACTCTTTTACCAAACATACATCTATTTCTCCTACAATTTTTTATCAGAAAAAAGGATATCTACAGTCATGTAAATCATATGGATAAATAAATTGAGGCTCCACCAAGAAAAAGCTCTGTCACCACCCTTCTATTAACTAGCCACCATTTTGTAAAATCATGGTGCGCTCACTGTTGTAGCTTTCACACGTCTGCAGGGAAGACAGTAAATGTGAACTATTAGTTCAAAGGAAGGTAATGCTGAAAGAAGATGGGTTAGAGAGTTAGGTAGATCAGGGTTCAGATTTTTATTCAATTCATAGCTTGGCTACATAGCTGAATGATATATATTTTTTAAAGATATATTTATTTATGCATATAAGAGCTGGGGTACAGGCCAGAGTCCCGGGAGGTGAGAGGATTCACGAGACAGAGCCGGGAGCAGAACAGGCAGACTGACTGAAACACACTGCCTAGGGCAGCAGCGGGCGAGGCAGGAGAGGTCTGCTACACCATGTGGGGTCCCTCCCTGGCTGGTAGCAGTGGCTGCGGTTTGCTTCATAGTGTTACACTGCACCACCAGGGAGGCCCCGCTGAATGATATTGATTATGTAACAATTTTTAGGGTCTCAGTTTTGGCATATGTAAATTATAGTTAAGTAATACTTAAATTCACCTTGTATTGAAGAGTTAATATACATAAAGTATCTGACACACTGGGGTAGCTAAATCATTAAAGTTTATATGTTATAACAAATCTAAGGTTATAAAGCAATGCTATCATGAAGCTAAAGTTTTGATTCTAAAATGAATTCAGATCATTTCTTCTCATGCCACTCAGGATCTCATTTGGAGATTAAGTATTTCACCTGAAATAGCTGGAGAACATTTATATCCTTAAAATTAGCATGAAATGACTTTTTTTTTCCATTTTGTATATTCTCTAAAAAAGACTTAAGATGGTATATAGTTGAAGACACAGTAAAAGAAAATTTTAAATTAGAATTTTTATCTTTATCTATAGGCTGCCACATTTCCCACATAAAAGCATGGCTTCCAGATGGTGTCCTAGTGTGATTACCACCAGTACTTTGGTTCTGAGGGCCCAGAAGCGTTTTTATGAGTCACACCATTATTAAGTAACTCTGTCCCTTTTCACCCATGCATCATCCAGCTCACTTGCTTACAACAGCAAGTTGAAACTTGCTTTTAATTACTTATCTTCAGTGTACTGTAGGTTGCTATCACTTTGTAAATTTAATTAGTCATTTTTTTACTTGCAAATATCAAATGCCTTTATAACCATGAGACATGAATATAGAGTCTGCAATTCAAAAGACTAAATACAAGTCACTGGTGGAGCCAGAAATATATGGCTTCAGCTATACTAAATTAATCACTTTTAAAAACATAATTTTTCTACAAGCAGACCATTTATAAACAATGACATAATTTTGTTACACTGGTGATAATAAAGCTTCTTCCTGGAACTGCTACTTGAACAATTTTGGTAGTTTCCTGTCTAAGGAAAAAAGTGCTGAAACTCATTTAGTTACTTAGCCTTACAGGAACTTGTTATTTATAAAGAAATTTATACAAAGAATAAATTTGAAAATTAAAACAAATACTTAAAACTTATTTTAAAGCTTTTGAAATTCAATTTCTGAATTCTCATTCAACATTTCTATTAACTTTATAAGAAAATATTTTTGTTTGCAATCATATTTAAGTAGCAATGGCTTCATTTGCTACAGATACACTTCATCTTTTTTTTTCTTTTTCTTTTTTTAAACATTTATTTTATTTAGTTATGTATACAAAAACTGGAGTGTAGGCCAGAGGTGTGTGGGGGGATGGATGAGAGTATTTACCATAGACAGAGTGGGGAGCAGAAAAGGCAGATCTACTGAAATATACTGAAGCAGCTGGCAAGACAGAAGAGGTCTGTTGTACCATGTGCGTCAGCTCCTGGGTCTGGAATGGAACTCCTGAGCACAGTGGCTGGTGATATAGCTTGATAGCGCTGAGACTTTAACCCTGTACCACCAGGAAGGCCCCTCATCTTTTTCTTTTAAGATAAATGGCAAAGGTCACAGAAAGTACACACATGCAATAAATTGCCAATTCATTTCAGTGCTTTCTTCATTTATCCTCAGTAACTATTTGTTTCATTTTTATTTTTAATTCCTTAAATATTTTAAGTCAATTGGTAAGTTCTTATAAAGGAATGTCTTCCTGGGATCTTTTAATGCTGGAAAGGCCAATCATGCCTTCCAAAAGTAACAGGCACCTTTAAGTTGCAGTTTCCCCAAGATTCCCATTGAGGACACATAGTCAGTTACACTAGGGACACAGTTAAAGACTGGGCCAGCTGGCTCTGCCCAGTGTGTCTGCACTTCCTGTTATGCTCCCTAGCTGATTTCCACAGGAAACTTCCTCTCTACTTCCTGAAATCACACTATACTCATAACCCAACTCTAGGTTCCCAGCTCCCTGGAGAACCCCAGCAATGCCTTTCTTCTGGGCATTCTCACCATAAGGAACGGAGACAAAATAAAATTAAGTAGGGAAAATGGAAGAGAGTTGGAACAAGAGAGAGAATTCTCAAATAAAGTCACTAAATAAGGACTTCGAAAACTTACTCAGTGTATGAGTGGTCGTGTGTGTGTGTGTGTTTTAGCTTAAAAATTCTATACTAGATGATAAAGCTCGTCTTCCCCCTTCCATAACTTGGAAAATTAGGGAAATATTTCTCTCTTAAACAATAAAAGCAACTAGTTTCTGAATAAATTATGAATCAAAAAAGCAAAGGTTTGTTTTTAAACATGTGCCATTTTTTCACCTAATGATAATTCCCAAAGAGAAAGTTGTATAACAACTAGAAAAATATGGCCAACACACTTAACAATCTCCCTAAAAATCTTTAATATTTTCTACAATCTCCTGAAAGGCCTTTCAAAAATTCACCTAAAGAAATTATTTTATCTAAGTATATTACTGCTTATTCTTGTTTTTGATATATTGCAACTAAAGACACATGGATACACAAATTGTAAAGTTAAATCATTTGACTACAACCTGAGTATCAGTTCACCTCAGAAAACCCAATTGCCTAAATTCACTTGTACACACTAGAATACAACCCTTCATTTAGTGCATAGAACACAAGGCAAAATTGAAGAGAAAATCCAAAAAATGTAAAGATTTTCCTGAAGAAAAAAAAAAAACAACAACAACAACTGTAAATTAAATTCCCTTTACCAGATTCCACTGACCTTGAGTTGTTGCTGACATCACAGGGAATCCCTTACTTGGATGAAAGCAGATTCCTATCTATTATCATCACACCAAGAGGTACCAGATATGAAGTAAAAACTGATAAATAGTAGTCTAATATAATACTGATCAAAATACCAGTAAATATAATTGTTACTAACAAACATGGAGAGAAAAGCAGAAGTGAGATATGCTACAGAATTTGAAGAAGCAGGAGATTACTTCTATTTAGGGAAACTGGAGAAAGCTCTTAGGAAGACATAGACTTATGAGTCATGTGGAATGGGCATAGACAGAAAAGAAGCACCATGTCCTGTGGTTCTACCCAACAATCCCTCTCCTATTTATCTTCTTCTTTCCCATACTAGGAAACTGATAGACACCCATCTCCCTTTGAAATCTCAATCTTTACTACTAAAAATGGAGCTACCATATGACCCAGCAATTCCACTCCTAGGGATCTATCCAAAGGACACAAAAACGATTCAAAATACTAGTACCCTTATGCTTATTGCCGCATTATTTATAGTAGGTAAAACATGGAAACAACCCATATGTCCAAAAACAGATGACTGGATAAAGACGATGTGGTGTACATCCACAATGGAATACTATTCAGTAATCAAAAAAGGTAAACTAATGCCATTTGCAGGAACATGGATGGAACTAGAAGGAATTATGCTCAGTGAAATAAATCAGAAGGAAAAAGAAAAATATTGGATGGTTTCACTTATAGGAGGAATAGAGGGTAATCAAATAAGGCATCAAGGGAAAAATAATTAAAAACACAATTGAGAAAAACAAAAATAAACAGACAACCATAAACCAGAGACATCCTGCAGGGGAGGAGGGGGAGAAAGATTAGAAAGAAGGAAGGAAGATCACATGGACTGTGGTGATGGTGCACAGGTGAATTGGTGGTGGAAACTCTATGGGGACTACACCTGAGAAAAGAAAGCAAACATTGTTTAAAATGAATAATGTAAAAAAACATGTAATTTTTTTTTTAAAGCAAAAAAACCAAAAAGAAATTTTGGTCTTTAATCCAATATAACTACAGACAACTGACCAAACAATCATTTAAAATGTAAACATAGGGGCCTTCCTGGTGGTGCAGTCGGTTAAGCAATGCACTATGAAGCAAAGCGTGTCCATTGCAGCACGAGTTCAATCCCTGCCTCCAGCCAGAAAGGTGACCCACATGGTACAGCAGACCTCTCCTGCTGCTCCCCTCAGCAGTGTATTTCAGTTAGTCTGCCTGTTCTGCTCCCCACTCTGTCTCTGGTGAATCCTCTCACCCCCCCCCCCACACACCTCTGGACTGTACCCCAGTTCTTCTGTGTATAAATAAAAAAAAGTTTAAAAAAATAAAATAAAATTTAAACATGTTCCTAAATGCAGGCAGTCAAAGGTTAGAATGAAACATACAGTGCATAGCAAGGGAAAGATGAGCTTATAATGATATTCACTATCTATCCCTGTGTAACACACCTAAATTTACATATAATTGTACCTAATAAAATCACAACAGTAAATAGATACCACTACTATTACTATTCCCAAGAAACTGAGTATCAGGGAAAATACTGCAAATGGTAAGCAACTGGTCCAAAAAGCCACAATTAGTCAAATTTCAAATATAAGCAGTCTGGCTTCTGCTTAGATGCTCTCTGTATGAATCACACAGCATCTGGAGCAATGTGTCAACTCAGAATATTACTGTTCAAAAGGGTCAAAAAGAGGAGAAATAACAAGAGCTATTAAGTATGTGGAGAAAAAAGAAACTTTGTACATGGTTGGTGGGTATCTACATTGTTCCAGTCCCTATGAAAAATAATACAAAGGCGTTTTAATTTTTTTAGATAAATATGCCATATTTTTAAAATACGTTATCATTCTGGTATCATACACCATCAATCCCTTTCCAAGTTATCTACCTGAAGAATACAAAAACACTAATTCAAAGGGATATACACACGCCTATGTTCATTGCAGTACTACTTACAATAGCCAAGGTATGGAAACAACCTCGGTGCCCAATGCCCATGCCCGTAAATAGATAAAGAAGATATAATATATATACACAATGAAATATTACTTAACTATAAAAAAGATGAACTCTTGTCATTTGAACAACACGGACAGAATTGGAGCGAATTATGCTAAATGAAGTCAGGAGAAAGACAAACACCAGAATATTAAAACAAAAAAAAGGAACAGACAAAAGTAAACCAACCCTAACACTAGAAATGTAACGATAGAACTGAGGCTACCAGGAGAATATGGGGGTGGGGAATAAAGGGGGAAATTATGTAAAGGATTTCTGGGGCTTTGGTGGTGGTCATGGTGTGGTAACTCACATCTAAGAGGTGTGAACCTATACCCCTACAATATATACAGTGTTGTAAACTAACATTATTTCAATAAAATAAATATATATATTTAAATGGGTCATTGAAATCTGGTAATAACAAACAGGATCAACCTTGTAAATACATAATGTAAAGATGAAATAACTTAGGGTATTTAATTTTAAAAAGAGCAGAATTTTTGAAAAAGCATAAAACTGAAAATATAAGTTAATGGGTATGACAAGATGAACAGAAGGGTCCTGGATCTCTGATGGGTTACTCCAAACCTGTTGTCTTAAGGGCTATATTAAGGAGGAGAGATTCAAGCTGTAAGGATTCAGCGAAGATCCTGGAACCACAGGTGATAATTACAGGAAAGATTTCAACTGTCAATAATCTAGGACTTCCCAATGCATAGACTTGAAAGAAAACAAAATTACTCTGTCTGACCCTCTGGGAGGTGTGCAGAGATGTTAAAAGGCTAATCATTACTCTATGAATTCAACATGGTATAGAAGGAGAATCAGATAATCATTAACATACTGCGATGGAGATGGGCTACCTATTCACCAGCTGTTTTACCTTATTGCTGCAAACAGAGTTATGTTTCCCAGCCTCTTTTGCAGTTAGATGTGAACAGAACTGAGATGCAGCCAGGCAATACCATTACTTCTAAGCCTGCCTCAAGAAAAATCACACACACCAGCTTCCATACTCTTTTCCCTGATTCAGCTGAGCCTGGCAACCTCAGAAATCATGTGTGACAAATAGTAGGACCTCAAAATAGTAGGATCCCAGGTCCAGACACACTCCAAAGGAGGCTCCCCATGAAAAGCGTAAGCAAGAAATCAACATTTACTGTATCAATCCACTGAGAATAGTATGGTGTAGAGCAACACCTAATACTTTCCTTTTTCTACTAAAGTGTAAATTATTTGAAATTAGAGAATAACTCCTGTTCAACTTTGTAATCAGTAAGTACGAATACTTTTACACCATACACAGTAAATATGCACATGTGGAATCAATTAAGATCAGGTGTGAGGACCACCATTCTGGAGCAGGACTGCACCAGGCTCATGTGCTTCAACAGCTGCTCACCTAATTTAGGAGGAACAGAGTGCTGGGAGTGGTGGTAGTAGCAGCAGAATAAACAGCAAATGAAAAAATACATGCTACACACATACACACACGTCAGAACTATTTGAAATAAATAAATAAAATTTTTAAATTCCGAATGTTGTTAGTACAAATTATGAAAGCACATATGGGATATTTGTAAAGAGATGCCTGTGGGTATTATAAAAGTGTTGGGGCTCATCGAACAAGTACGGAAAATGTGAGGTACTCTTTCCAATTCCCTTGCTAGTTGCTTTTAATCCATGAGGGAAATTGTTTCCTCCTGAGTTATTCAAAATCCGTGCTGTGATTTTTATTTTTCATTTCCATTGACCTGTTGATGTCTCTCTGATCTGGGTGAGACCTGATATACCAAGATGAACTATTGGCAGAAATTGTGTACTTGGAACTTCTCCAAACAGCACCAGAAAAGGAAGTGCCAGAAATTTCAGAAGAAAGTCTTTTTTTCATGAGATTTCCTGCCTTCCTTATATTTCAACATGTCCAAATAGTTCAGATAACCTTCAGCTGAACCCCACAGTGCTTCATACTGAAATAAAAGACAGAGTTCAGACTTACCTACTCAGCAATGGGCACAATCTAGGAACTATGCTGAAAAGGCTCTCAACACAAAAGGGACATTAGATACCAAATTCTGGGCACGACTACCCACTCAAGCCAGCTTTCATGCTCTAGTACCTGAAACCTGATCTCAAACAAAGCCTCTTCCTGAGAGCATCTCCCCGTGTTTGCCTAAGCCTTTCATTCATGCATATTTACCTCTTGATATATCTGCTTAACGATATCTTCCCCAGAGGGGTCATTTTTTTTCATAATTTCTGTAAATTTGTCATTTTCAGTTTTGTTTTTATCCCTCTTGTGACTATTACATCTAGCTGAACTTAGAAATGTCTTCTAGTTACTAAATCTTGGGAAGAGTAACACTTCCCAATCAGAGATCTAGTATTTAAAATTTTGAGGTCAGACATTTCTTAGAGCAGAAAAGGACTTTCACTTCCCTTGCTATCTACTTTCATCCATGACATTAATGCATTCCTGGTTACGGCCATGTTGCTCGTTTAGTCTGTAATTCTACTTCTTGCTGCTTCTTTCCTAGAAGTCTTCCTTCTGTATTTTTCTCTCATTCTTGGCATACTCTTTGGTTTTCTATGGAAAAACTACGTAAAAACCAGTCCGTTCCTCACCTAACATGCTCATTATTCTTTATGCTATGCAAGTTTCCTTTTTTACAGTTTATACTCATTTTACCAAAATGTGGAAGCAGTGTAGTCAATGTACAACCACCTAGAATTAAAATTAAATGTGCATTGCAGACCCACCCCTCTCTCACTAATCATACCAACAATTGTCTCTTCTCCATGATAACCTCACACAACAGCTTATTTTCATATTTGTTATTACAAGAGTAGGAAAATACCAGTAGTCATCTAGAAAAAGATATAAAAGCATATGCATAAAACATGTTCACCCATTATAAAGAAGGTAAAATATTCATATTGAAAATGAAAATATTATCAAAATATTCAAGGACTCCACCTTCAAAAAAACACAGCAGCATTACCAAGTATCAGCCTGCAACTTTCTGCACAGAATTCCTAAGCTCTTTCTTCTTTCCTTTAGAAAGGCACCTTTGAGATACTGGCATAGTCAAATGAGTAGCAAGGAGGTTTTATAGGGACACATCACTCATACACAGTCTCTACACATTTCTGTGCAACAGTGAATCATGCAGAAAACAGTAAATTATGATTTTCCCACTCTCCTTTCTGGTCCTCTTTTTCCTAGGTTGCTGCAGGACCTGGCAGGGATATTAGCTTAAGAAATCCAAGAAAGGACATCACATCAGTATGGGAGTAAAACTGCATTCTTATTTGACATCTGGAATCCAATTTTCTTGTAGGAACTTGCAATAAGAATTGAACTTTGAGAACCACCCACCCGCCCCAGTTCCTTCACCAATCTTAAGGATTCCTGCCCTGACTTGGAATTTTGTGGGGCTCATTGCTAAGGTAGATTGCTTGGGGTAAATCACAGGTGAGGAATGATGAAGGTCTTCCCTCCCCACTCCTAAAGTGAAAGGCGGGAGGAGCAAAAACCATCCAGAGGGAACAGCCACCATTTCTGAAGATCTGTGCAAACCTTACCATGTATGAGCCACAGTGAAACGCCGCTGTTTCGGGATGTTGCTACTGAGAAGCATCCTGCGCAGGAGCCTCGGGGAATTTCTCGGAGAAATCACTGGAGAGAGCTTAGGAGAAACCGATTTCCTGGCTGTCTTGGACTTCTCATGCTTCAACAGGTTTTCCCGCAAGGATTTCACCAAATCCTCGTTCAGCCAGGGGTTTGGACAATGCGGATTATCCACTTCAGGTACAGTTAAGGTGTCCGGGCTGGTCGTCTGCTGAGCCATTTCCCAGGCCAACTTTGTACAGTTGGCAACAATCCAGGGCAACGTGGTTCCCTGGCTTTTTTCCAGTGACTGCCTTGTTCAGCGTCCGAGAAAATGTCCAGGGAAGCAGGTCGAATGCAGCTGCTGCTAGTTCATTCGACTGCCTGCCTCAGTCTCTTGGTGTAGATGGGGCTGGGTGTAGAAGAGGCGAGTGCACTCCCCAGCGGAAGCCTATTAA
Source organism: Galemys pyrenaicus (assembly GCA_019455555.1). NCBI lineage: Eukaryota > Metazoa > Chordata > Mammalia > Eulipotyphla > Talpidae > Galemys > Galemys pyrenaicus. Next base: position 2,327,461 of record JAGFMF010011684.1, read on the forward strand.
ACGTCACCCCTCCTCTGCGGATCCCCTGCCAAAGATCACTGACAAGCTCCCAAGGCAAAGGAACATGGAGGGAAGCCGCTGCACTAGCACGGCTTTTGTCAGCGCTACAAAGCAGCCAGTTAAAACTATTGGAACTAATGCGCCGCAGCTGCTCCAGTGACTTCTGCCTATGTACATAAAAAAGTCCTGGGGGGAGGGCTTAACCATCAGATGCCTGCTGCTCGGTTGTTGGGCTAGTCTTTTTATTTGCTTATTCCTGAATCCAAAGGAAAGAAAAACTTTGAACTTGACCTTCCTCTCCCGCAAGGGTTATTTATCTTCCTTCAACCAACGTTCATTTAAAAAAAAAAAAGGAGGGGGCTAGTCTTTGGGTTTTATAAGAATAAACAAGCACTACCTATCAAGAAGAACTACTTCCCTGCTTGCTAAACTCAATTTGATGCACCTTGTAAGACAACAAAATGCATCTCTCTCTCTCTCTCTCTCTCTCTCTCTCTCTCTCTCTCTCTCTCTCTCTCTCTCTCTCTCTCTCTCTCACACACACACACACACAC
>JAGFMF010011684.1:2334758-2352084 GCA_019455555.1 Galemys pyrenaicus
CTCTCTGTGGTGAATCCTCTCACCCCCCCACACCTCTGGCCTGTACCCCAGTGCTTGTACGCATAAATAAATAAATCTTTAAAAAAAAAAAAAAAAGAAGAAGAAAAATAGAGGTATCACACTTCCTGACTTCAAACTATACTACAAAGCAATACAATTAAAACAGTAATGTTTGAAGAAAATCAGAAACACAGTCCAGTGAATAGAAAGAGAGTTCAGAAATAAATCCTCACCTCTATGGACAGTTAATCTTTGACAAAGGAGTCAGGACCATGTAATGGAGAAAGGGAAGTCTCTTCAACAAATGGTCCTGGGAAACTTACATAGTTACATGCAAACAAATGAAACCATATCATTACTAAATACCATACTAAAGATTAATTAAAAATGGGTTAAATACTTCAATATAAGACCTAAAGTCATGAGATACACAAAAGAAAACATAGGTGATATCTTCCTAGACATGAGCCACAGAGAATTATTTTCAGATTCAACTCCACCAACAGGGTAGACAAAAGCAAAACTAAGCAAATGGAACTTACATAAAACTAAAAACACTTGTACCTTGGAAAAAAACTACCATTAAAAACAGAAAAGCAACCTAACCACTGGGAGAAATATTTCCACATCACACATATGATAAGGGCTTAATTTGAAAAATATATAGCTAACACATATAACTCAACAAACAACAAAAACCAAACAACATGATGAAAAATGGGCAAATGACCTAAAATAGATACTCCTCCAAAGACATAAAAATGGTCCACACACACATGGCATATGCTCAACATCATTTATTATAAGGGAAATGCAAATCAAAACCACAATGAGATATCACCACCCACCTGTGAGAATGGCCTCTATCAAAATGAGTGAAAACAATGAATGTTAACAAGGATGTGGGAAAAAAGAAGCACTCAAACTGTTGATGGGAATGTAAACTGATATAGCCTCTATGAAAAATGATATAGTTTCCACAAAATACTGAAAAATAGAAATACCATATGACACCGCAATACAATTGCTAGGTATTCATTCAAAGAATATAAAAGTACTAATGCAAAAATATTTATGCATTCCTATACACACAGCAGTATTACTCACAATTGCTAAGACATGGAACATGGTCACTCACACATTACTGAATAAACTGTGGTAAAGATATTCAATGGAATACTCCTCAGCTACTTACAAAGATGAAATAGAGCCTTGTAGGACAAAATGGATGCATCATGAGGCGATTATGCTAAGTAAAATAAGTCAGAAACGAAAGAGGATCACCAGATGTTTGTACTCATTTGTGGAACATAAATAACAAAAGAAAACAAACTGGCAAAAGACAACAAAAATAACTAAGACTTTATGAAAAAAAAAAAAAAGGTGGCTATTGGAGATGATGGAGGTGGGAGAGCACTGGCACTGGAGCTTTGGTGGAGGGTCAGTGAAGCACGTGCACATGTTCAAGTATGAATTTGTATTCCCATGATTGTATTGTTATGTAAATGGTTGTCATGTCAATAAAATTTGAAAGAGAATAAGCTAAAGATTCAATTCTGAAAGCGAAGTTTGCTGTATTGGATTCACCCTTGTAAGCTGAAGAAAAAAATAATCAACATTATAAAACAAACTCTCCGGAGCATGGAGTAATTCCTGGCTGTTTTTAAAGTATTGATTGAAACTAAAAGGCTGTCTCTGGGATGTGCTCTAATTAATTTTAAAGAATTTAATTCAATAAATACTATGTACTAAGTTATATAAATATAACGGGGATGCTGAATTTTGTTATCTGGGGTTGCAAAATTCAACCTTTGCATTCACGTCTAGTATGCAGTGTATGAAGCATAGTCAAAGTACCATCAACACTCACCAGCATTCTATCAAACTTTCTACCTATTATCTAAAAAAATCAATAACACTGCTCTGTGTCCAGGAACACGTGTTGATGTGCCTCCATCAACTCCATCTAGTTCACCCTGAGTCTACAGATAACTATAAAGGTAGGTATATGCTCTTCTTCATTTTTTCAATGAAGTTATTCTGACCTGGAAATGCTCAATGATTGCTAAATTATATATACCAATCTGAGTTTTTTCAAAAATTATTACTTTTAGCCTTCATAAAATAATTACAAATACCATTACACGAATAGTATACATGTGTAATTCTATCAAGTCTAATAACCCCAATTTATACACTGTAATTGTCTAAGTATTGGATAAAGCCAATCAGTAATTATATCAGCAGTTACAAAGGAAAAATAATGTATAATCTAAAAGTCTTGTTGTACCTATAGTGAATCCACTTTAGTGTAAACAGCCCTTGCCTCCTGATCCTTGTACTTTAAATGCCTGGAATTTCATAATTGGTCAACAAAACTTGTTAAAGGAAGGCAAAAAGGGGATCGAGTGGTTTGTACAGTTTCAATATTTTTACATGCTTCTATATAGTTACTAGGCTAAAAGGACAATGGGTCCAAATTTACATTGATCTGAACATATGGTATGTTCTAAAAATCTTGTTGCTAAGCATGCTTTATATTTTATTAGAGTATTTTTTTAACTAGCCAGACACCGTATATTCATTCTCAATGTAAAATCTGAAAAGTTACCCAGAAATCTGAAGTTCCTATAGACCAGAATCTCCAGACTTGACTTTCCCAGCAGGTAACCCTAAAATCAGCTGTGTTTTTACTTCTAGAATTGTGCCTTGCATTATTATATAGCCACTAGTCAAAAGATGATTATTCAGTACTTCAAAAGTGCTAAAAATGCAAAGGAAGAACTAATTTTTTGTTTTTATTAATTTGAATATAAAGAGCTTTCTGTGGCAGGTGGTTGCATACTAGAGAGCAAAATTCTAGACCACCATATGATCCCATGAACAGTATGGCCCTATAAGAACAAAAATGAAGCTCTTGATACAGCCTTGTAAACTCCTCACTGGGCAGACATTTCAAGACTTCTATTTTATGATAGATATATAAAGTAGGATTGTTAAATGATAAGATATGAGCATTTTTCATTTTAATAGAAACTGCCAAATTGTTCTTCAAAGTGGTTGATTCAATTTACACTCCCAACAATGGCATTTGAGTTCCCACATTTTTTCCTCAATCTTATGTTGCCATTAATTTCCCTGCACTAGCTGTCAAAGCCTTTCTCCCTCAAAAATATCTTCTATTTTTCAGGGTTGAAGAAATTAAGTAGAGCCATCAGTGGCTGCCATTAAAATTCGCAGAAGTTGAAAGATATATTTCACAGAGCTTCCAAATCAGTGTTCAGTTTTAGCTCTTAGCACTTTTAGTTGACCAAGCATTTCCCATGAGTGTCTCTAATGTGACAATATCTACACATTATAATGGGCTCTTTTTTTTGAAGGAAAAAGCATTATCTTTCTTTTTCAATAATGTTCTGGCACTACTCAGTAAAATATGTTTTAAATTGCTTTTCCTCTGATAAAGATATTTTGGGCTAAGCATTTATCCTTATTGCTTAGTCCCTTTTTTACACATCAGTGTAAATTTCTTTTTTTTTTTTTAAAGATTTTTTTTAATCTATTTATGCATACAAGAGCTGGGGTACAGGCCAGAGGTGTTGGGGGTGAGAGGATTCACCACAGAGAGCAGGGAGCAGAGCAGGCAGATCAACTGAAGTACACTGCTGAGAGGAGCAGCGGGCACAGCAGGAGAGGTCTGCAGCACCATGTGGGTCCCCTCCCTGGCCGGCAGCAGGGATCGAACTCGTGCTGCAGTGGCTGCGGTTTGCTTCATAGTGTGTTGCTTAACCCACTGCGCCACCAGGGAGGCCCTGTAAATTTCTTTAAAGCCTAGCAAGCACTCCATTACTATCCTATAGAATTTTTTCCTTGAATAAAATCAGTGTCCTGGGTAAGACCTTAAGTCGTGAACTCACAGTCTCCTGTTCTGACAGCAGCATCCTTTTGTATAGTATTGTGTGATGAAAGAGCACTTGACTAGGGGTCTAGCCCTGACTCTTCCACTACATGTCCTCGGATGTGAGGCAAGCCCTCCACTCTTTAGGCCTCACTTTCCTTATACGAAAACAACAGTGATGGAACAATAACAATACTGGTCCTCTTTATTGGTAAAGTTTATTCTTTCTAAGAACAGTATTTGTTGGGCCCTCCCTGGTGGCACAGTGGGTTAAGCAATGCCCTATGAAGCAAAACTCAGCCACTGCAGCACGAGTTCGCTCCCTGCCTCCAGCTGGGGGGGTGACCCACATGGTGCAGCAGACCTCTCCTGCCTCACCCGTTGCTCCCTCAGCAATGCCTGTGCTGTTCCCCACTCTGTCTGGTGGATTCTCTCACCCCCCACACCTCTGGCCTGTACCCCCTCGCTTGTATGCATAAATAAATAAATCTTTAAAAAAATAAAAGAACAGTATTTGTTATAAAGGTTCTAGTAGTATCTGAACAAAGAAATAAATAATCAGGGATGGTTTTAAAATAAGTCAGTATATGCTCATAAATATGTGGTACCAAGTAGAAATGTTTTGCAAAATCATATACTATCTATGCTTTTCTATCTGGGATGGCCAATACAATGCATCCCTACCTGTTTCTGAAAGGTCAAGGGACACCTGATTGGGGAAGACTGAGGAATCACCAAGAAAGGCAGAGGTATTGGAAACTTGCAGGTGCATTTTATAGTCATATTAAAAAAAAGATAAAGTACAGAAAAGAATTTCCAAAAGTTCGAGACTGGCAATTTTCATGCTAGTACCTGGCAAACTCTTCAATAAATTATTTAAGCAATTAATTCTGAATCATCTATGATGCAGATAATAATTTACAAGAGTGAAATTAGATTTTTTTTAGTTAAATTATTTCCTTTCCAGAGAAGGTGACTGTGCTAATAGGTCAGGGAAATGAATATATCTGTGTCATGTGTGTCTTGTTTTCATGAATCCATTTGGAAAGCTCTTTCAGGATTTACTTAAAGGTACACTGGAACAATGGGGGCTAGATAGATGAGTAGGTAGATTCATAAAAAGTTGGGTTACTGTTCCCCCAAAGTGTGGACTGAGGGCCTACATCATCCTGAAGTGCAGTCACTACTATCATGCACAGAGTTACAAGCATTTACAAGGTATAGATTTCATGTTTATCAAATGCTAGAGACATGGCTAAGTGGTAAGTTTCCCCAAATAGATAGATCATTACAATGTTCTAGGGTAGATGGTAAGACAGAAGTTGGAATCCCAATCCAACTATGGAATCAAAATCAGAAGAAAGTCGAGAGAATATTTTCTGGTGAGCACTTACATTAGAAAACCACTGTCCTAGATGATACAAAGAAACCCAAGAAAAAATATTTTTAAAAAGACAAGTATGTTTCAAAAGAGAAACAGAAAAACCTCAGAGGATAGGAGAGCATATCAAAATTTTTTTAAGATTTATTTATTTAGGTATACAAGAACTGGGGTACAGGCCAGATATGTGGGGGGGGGGTGAGAGGATCCACCAGAGATAGAGCTGGGAACAGAACAGGCAGACAGACTGAAACACACTGCTGAGGGGAGCAGCAGGTGAGGCAGGAGAGGTCTTCTGCGCCATGTGGGTCCCCTCCCTGGCCAGTGGCAGGAATCGAGCTCATGCTGCAGTGGCTGCTGTCTGCCCCACAGTGAATTGCCCAACCCACTCCGCCACCAGGGAGGGCCCAGATCAAATTTTATTGTGTTTTATTTTGGGGGAAAATGTATTTTTCTCTTGTTCATTTTATTCTCTATTATATATATGTGAGTGTGTGTATACATACATATATATATAATATGTACAACATTGGTTTATAGCACTGTGTATGATTTAAGGAAATAATTTCATATCTTCTTAGATGTATGTCACCACACCACACACAAAAACAAAGGACTCAGATTCTTTACCAAAGACCACTGGGACCCTTCCTCCTTTGCTCCCATGCCCATCTACCCTCTCCCTCAAGTAACCTCATTTCTGTAGTCAGACTTCAAAGGCTCATTTTGTTTTAATTTTGCCTCTTTGTTTTGTTTTTCTATATTACACATAAGAATGAATGAAGTCATCTAGTATTTATCTTGGAACAATTTCACTCACTTCTGCTTATTTCACTTAGCATAATCTCCTCCAGTTCCATCCATGTTGTGACAAATAATAAGACTTCATATCTGTTTGTATTTATAGCTGATTAGTATTCCAGCGAGTATATGTACCATATACCTTCTTTATCTACCCATCTGTTGCTAGGCCCTTAGGTTGTTTCCACAAAAAAATTAAAATTTTAAATATTGAAATTAATTTGAATAAATATGAAGTCCTGTAGTTCAACTAAAATGTGTCAATAGCAGTGGCCTCCTTGGTGGCGCAAGGGGTTGAGTGCCACACGGTGGGGCTTCCGCAGCCACTGCAGTGCGAGTTCAATCCCTGGCCAGGGAAGGGACCCATGGCTCTGAAGACCTCTCCTGCTTCACCCACTGCTCCCCTCATCAGTGTATTTCACTGTCTCTGGTGAATCCTCTCACCACCCATTCCCCACCCCCATGCCTTCTGGCCTGTACCCCAGCTCTTGTATGTATAAATAAATTTTAAAAAATCTTTACAAAAAATGTTCACCAGCAACTCATGGGAAAAGCTTCATGAACATTAGTTGACTGCAAACATTAGAATTAAAAAAAAAAAATGATTAGTATTCCCAAAAGCTACATTTACAGGGGCAGATTGTATGGAGGGAATGACCAAGACTGAGACCCACAGGCATGCAAGTTGTATGCTGCACGGTCCAAAAACCTTGTCTGAGGAGTAAAAGCCTCCTATGCTCAGACTACATTGAGAAATTGTGTTCAGTCTTGGGAGCCACTTTCCAGTAAATGTTTACTTTTTAAATGACATCTACCCTAAGTTTGCACAAAGTACAAAAATCTTAAGGGGACTGCTTAATTTATAATGAGCATACACATATGTAACCAATGCCCAGAGTAGGATGTACAATGTACTATTCTCAGTCAACTCTCCCCTTCGAGGTAACAAGCCATTTTAACCTCTATCACCAAAAGTTTGTGTGTCAAGTTCCTGAACTTCACATAAACAGAAACAGACAACATAAACCATTTTACATCTGGATTATTTCACTGTTCATAATGACTGTGAAATTATTCTTACTGCTGTGTATAATGGTGATTTCTTCTTTATCTTTGTCCTGATGTAACCTACTGTTTAAATATGTTGCAATGTATTTAACCATTCTACCATTCCTTGGTGGGACATAGAGGCTATTTCCAGTTTGGGGTTTTTATAAATAAATTTGGTATGAACATTCCTGCTTTTATATTTTATCAAATGAAAGCACTAATTTTATTAGAGATATGCAACAGGAATAGATTAATCTATCACAGGTACATGTATGTTTAGTTTTGGTAAATACTGCCAAATAGCATTCTAAAGTGATCTTTATAATCTAAATTCTTACCAGCACCATATGAGAGATACTCCATATCCCTGTCCACCCCTAATATTTTCAGTCCTTTAAATTTTAACTATTCCAAGGAAGGTTAATGATATCTTATTGTGGTTGTAAATACATTTTTCCAGTGAATAGTAATAGTCATTTTCATAAGAGTTTGGCAATAGTACTGTTTGCCATCATTTAATATTAAATATTTAACAACTAGATTCTGAAAAAGAAAGTTCATTGTCATTTTGCTATATAAAGTATGTATAGAGCACAATTAAAAAAAATAAAAGCATGCAATATTATTTATTGTTAATTCCATAAAACCAGTGATTCTAAGAGTGCATTTACTACTTTTTGCTAATTCTTATTATCAAACTAAGGCTCCAATTGACAAAGAAGCTTAGTTCCCAACTGGTTATTGATTGAGTTGGGTTTCTGTTAACCAAGTAAGACAAAAGTAAAGCCATAAAAATTCCCTCATTTGTCAATGATGGGGGCAGTTTTAAAACTCTAGAAGAAGTTTTGTGCTCTTTATAATGTAGTGGATACATATATGACACATCAACTTTCATCTGTATTATTAATATTTTCTCTTTCTTACATCTAGATAATGAAAAAATCAATTTCTTATTTGCTGCATTTGCTGACTTCCATGGTGTAAATATCCCCACTACAGTTAGTCAACACAACATCAACTGAATATGAGTTTAACAATTAGCTTTCCAAATTCACAGGTATTTAAAAATTGGAGTTTGTGAGCTAATCCAAGTAGATTCCAGGACACTGCTGCCTCTGACCATTGTAATTTGAAATACCTGTATTTGCACTTTTCTAAAACTGAGTTGTTTTTATGGGTTGGTTGAAGTTGTCTATGGTTTCCAGATATGTGATCTTTCACCAACATATATATTGTGAATACCATTCCGAGGCATAGGCCCAACTTTGTAAGAGGGTATGTGACAAATTCAGGATTTTAGTGTAGCATATACATGTTCAAAAAATATTTTAAGTTTCCAGATGAGATACCGACATCTAAAGATTACAGTGAGCCACTGAACTCAAGTCATGTACTAATTGTATATGGAAAATTTTCAGAGAGCGTTCTCATTTAATTTTAGTAGTATGGTTCAATAAATCACAACCACAGAGAGCCTGGTTTAGTGATTACCTTGCCAACTAGAGTTGCAGCACCAGGAACAGACCCATCGAATCTTCAGATTGTAAAAGAATGCAAAGGCCTGCTAGTATTTGTCTCTTCCATCTCATCTAAATGTTGACTGGACAGTTTGCTGCAACATCCTCTACACTAAAGTGTTACAACTGATACACTCATTTAAGAAGTGAATTATATCCACTCCTAGGGATATATCCAAAGGACACAATAAAACTGATTCAAAAGAATACCTGTATCCCTATGTTCATTGCAGCACTATTTATAATTGGTACGACTTGGAAAGAACCCAAACACCAAAAAATAGATGATTGGATCAAGAAGATGTGGTACACATACAGAATAGAATACTTGCAGCAATCAAAAAAGATTGTAGTCATTTGCAGAAACATGGACAGAGCTAGAGAGGATTATGCTTAGTGAAATAAGTCAGAAGGTAAAAGAAAAATATCGATGATTGCACTTACAGGAGGAATATACGGGAGTCAAATAAGGGATCAAGGAAAAGGACAATAACAACAACAAAAATCAAATCACAACACAACAAAAAGACAAAGACGAATCAGAGGCACATTGTGGTCAGGAGGGAGAGTGAATGGGATGAAGGCAGAAAGAGCACAAGGGACTGAGGTGATAGTGCACTGGTGAAATGGTGGTGGGAAATCCATGGGAACTACAAATGATGTCAAATATACATTTAAAAAGGTTAAGAGAGAGAGAGTGAGAGTGAATTATAATAAATTTTACCATAACAATCCCTGAGAATTTGAAAACAATTTAGAGACATGGTAGTTCAAATAAGGGATAAGAAAAGAACAGTATTTAAATATAACTTGTATAACAGAATGTAATGGCCCAACTTCTTTTTGCTCCATGAGTTTATATTGGTACTCATCACCACCTGCAAGACTTCTAATACTCTGCTACTTTCCCTACTCCTCATTATTTCCCTTCCCCAATTTTCCTTTGCTTCATGGTCCCTTACAAACTATGAAACATCTAGACGATAGCAAAAATGTGTATTGCATTTCCTATCCCCAAATTCTCAAAATTCATTTTCACCAGGAGCTTAAGGAAACAATATCTGAGCCCATCAAAGAAACTATAATGAGATAAATGTCAGGCACTAGCAGAGGACCTGGTTTTAAATAACACATGAGCTTATTTACAAAACATAATTGGATATGTGACTGTATTAAATTGACCCTGGAACCATTTTAAAAGCTATTTTTGACATTCTGTGTTGTAAGTCAAAAAGTGCTGGGCAATTTGTCTGAGATCACAGAGGGACTAACCCAGAGCTAACACAAGACTTAGCCACATGAGATAAGTGACAGCAAATCATGGAAGGGAATAGGATTGCCCTCCCACAACCCACAATTCATAGGAGAACAAGGAAGCATGTTGCTGTGATTCCCGAAAGCAATTATATATGTATATATATATTTATATATCAAAGACTGTGCTTTTTTAATATTTATAGTTGTAAATCAAAGTCCTCACTCTTGGATTAAGACCAAAGATCAAAGTCAGTGCAAATAATATTCTAAATGTACAGAAGAGGCTCAAAATCCTTCTACTTATTTCTTATCCAGAGAAAACTAAAAAGTAAAGAATAAAATCTTACAGGCCCTGAAAATATGACATAATGAAAGATGTGGGGTGGAACAGGTTGAAACATGCATTTTTAAAAGCTGTATAAACCAGATGTCACCTTTTACATTTGTTAAGTTTTATTCTTAATATTTTAAAACATATTTGGGTTATTATTAATATGAGAATGAAGAAGTATTTGAGGGAGCTTATTTCAAAGGAAATTTCAAGCAGTATACAAATTCTGTCTTTCCAGTACCAAACTGATTTCTTTTTTTTTCCCCAAAGATTTATTTATTTATTTTTAAATTCATATTAAGAACTGGGATACAGGCCAGAAGTGCAGGGGTTGAGAGGATCCACCAGAGACAGAGTGGGGAGCAGAACAGGCAGATTGACTGAAATACACTGCTGAGGGGAGCAGCGGGCAAGGCAGGAGAGGTCTGCCGCACCAAGTGGGTCCCCTCCCTGGCCGGAGGCAGGGATTGAACTCATGCTGCAGTGGCTGTGTTTTGCTTCATAGTGCGTTGCTTAACCCACTGCACCACCAGGGGAGGGCCCCAAACTGATTTCTTAAACTAAGTCTATTTTAAAGATGACACACAATTTTGAAAAATTTTATTTACCATCATAACATTATGATCCCAGTGACATAATATTTACAACTTAAAATGCCTTATACAAACATAAGTTTATAATTTAGTTCTTATTCTCCTATTTCAAAAGCCCAATAGGTACAGTAGCTATGGTAAAGGAAAGGGAACAACAGTGTGTGATCCCCCAAATTGCATGTTTAGTTTCCATTTATGACTATTCACAAATTTCTCTTTGTAAAATTCTCACTAGAAAAAAAATAATCCCAAAATCTAGCACTTTATTCATTGCTTTTTCTCACTCATTCAGTCAGCTAACATTTACTGAACACCTATTATGCCACAGGCATTGAAGGCATTGATGATGGGCACATGGCACAAAAATATATAGGCCTCAATCTCTTACCTTTTCTAGTATCCTGGAAATGTGCTTTACTTCTTCTCAGTCAAAAATGGTTACCTACTAAAACACTTTTTTCACTTTCTTGGTGTTATTTCAGAGGAAAGGGATGAAAAAGGTGCTGCTGTTGTTCACATTCAGTAGACAGACTGCCAGCTGTTTTAAGAGCTTTTTAAGAGCGGCCTTTAGATCAGACTTTAGAACAAGTAGTTTGTAACTATATGTAAAGCTATGAAAGGAAAGATGCCACTATAACTAACAATGTTTACATTGTTTTCTTTTTAAATTCTTGATTAAACCCTTCTGTGAAATGTCTTTTTCATTCTTTTAAAAGATATCACATACCTAATGAAGGGTAGCACCAAGATTTTGCAGGTTGTAACGCTAACATTCTATTCTGTGGGGTAAAGATTGTGGTTTACTTGTGATGCAACTACGCATTTGTTGCCAATGACAACGGTTGTTTTCTTGATTCAGTTTCATGTGGTTGGTCAGGTTATGTCTTGAAAACTGTATTAAAGAGAAGAATTATGGGTTCCCTGAGTGCCAGCTCTGTGCAGTGAGAATGCTGGGGGTAGGGGGAGAGTTACCAGAGTTGTCTTTGGCAGGAGTTCAGAAATGCAGACTCCTGGGCACAAGCCTTTCCACATCAACCGGTTTCCCTCTCCATCACGTGGCATCTATTTTCCAGCCTCTGGAAAAGTGCATATGTAGTTCCAGAAAGCACCATTGATCAATTCTCTTCTGCAGCTGTCCACATTTTTGTGGCTTCGAGAAACCTTGAACTACAATCTTCTTTCAGGATGCGTCACCAAGAACTTAAATCAACAATCATTTTCAACAGATTCTGCAGCAAGATTTGGAACGATACGGTTATTGAATTGAATTATAATAAATTCAGGCTGTATTCCAATTGTTTGCAGCTTATCCCCTCCCTCTGTGGGTTAACAAGTGTTTCCAAAGCCACAGGGCATTAAGAATCCTGAAGCAGCTAATTAACAGTGCTGATCCACATCACACAAAGCACGTGGGCTCTAGCAGCTGTAAAACCTCGGCTCCCTCAGGCTATCAGAATGATGAGGAAGCTCTTGAAATTGTATTTTGACATTCTGCTTTTCTGCCTGTGGCAGAAAATAACCTTCTCAGTGGGCACTTTAGTCGAGGACTGTACTGTGGGCACAAAAAAAGTCTCATTGCCATGTCTATGAAAAACCTAACAAATATTTCCTCATGTTCAGACTGTGACTCACAACTGGTGTGTTAATGGATAAAAAAGGCCGAGGCTTGCTCTTGACACACTGTCCATCCAAATGAAATACAGGATTGGTAGGATGTTGAGTTTCATCGCATGCATCAGTTATCTTCCAAAAGGCACATCAAACCTAGGTACCCTTTTTCAACTTTTACTCTTTTTTTTTTTTCCTATACAAAGATAATATAAAGAGAAACAGAACTCCAGCCTATGGGTATATCACAGGTAAGAAACGAAAGCCATAGCAAAAAACTTGCATATTCTCAAAAACTGTGGACAAGTAGAAATGAATCCACCTCACATCGCTATGAGTATAATGTTGTGTGCTTTATTAATAATAGTCTATCACCCGACAAAGAGAAGCCTTATCTCCTGCCTCCAGCCTATAATCCATCCTCCATAATGTTACCAAAAATGTCTTTCTAAGACATGACATTCTCCTGCTTGAATAACCTTGATTCTTTGTTTGTTTCATGGTAAATAATATGCACATTTCTTATGCTCCTTAGATCACAGTTTTCAATACAGACTCAGGTCTTGTCTTTGCAACTTCCCCTCAGGGTAGCCAGGAAGGTATTGTGTACTTTAATATTGTAGCTAGAAATTTAGTTCCCAACATGCCATGTCCTTTCAGGCCTGTTACCCCACCCACATAATACGTGCTGAATTCTTTGTTCTTTTAAAATGTGGCTTAAATGTTGCACTAGCTTTGTAAAGCCTTCCTTCTCCCATGGAAGAGTAGGAATCACACCCTCTTTTATTTATTCTTCTATCACCCTTATCACAAGAATAGGATCTGTGACTTAGTGTTTTATGCCTAAAAGTTTATTGTCTCTAAAATACAGAAGGGGGATGATAAAAGGCTTATGGAAAGAAGAGAGAAATGAATTGATGCATGTTTAAAATTAGGTCATTGAACTAGATTATACCTAAAAGGTTGCTTTACTTCTATAATTCATTATATATGATTTATCTTAAATGAGGAAGATTCAAAGTGATTACTAGAAAATATGTCACTTGGCAGGTGACATTAATATTCAGTGACATTTGAAATTACAAGTGAGATTTTAACAGACTCATTATATATGCATCTCCCTTTTATACAGAGGTCTCAATACAAGGGCTATGAAAATGCCATTGATTAAAATATAAAAGCTGGGTCTATAAGCAACTAAAATTGGACTTGATGGTCAAAAGATAAGATTCACCTTTAAATGCATATTTAAAGCCAAAAACTGGGAATGATGCTAACAAATTTGATGACATATTTTAGATACAAAATTATCTGCAAATGTCAAGTAATGAGGTAAATTTAGTGTATGACAAGCTAAAGTACAACATTTATTTAAAATTACAAGTTATGTATAAAACCCAGTACTCTCAGCAATTAAAAAAATGGGTATATACAAAGGGACCATGGGGGGGGGAGGGGAAGGGAGGAGGGCAAAGATGGGGAAGAGGCCAGAGGGTGCACAAGGGACCGAGGTGATGGTGCACGGGTGAAATGGTGGTGGGTACTCCCTGGGGACTACAAATGATGTCAAATATAATTAATAATAAAAAAAATGGGTATATATGTCTTAGTAAGTTGCATCCATAAGATGGATATTATGAAGACATGTAAAATAATCATTTCAAAGAATTTTAATAATTTGGTAAAAATTTTCATGGTAGAATGTTCCTTTCGGAAGAAAAAGAAACAGGGTTTGAAAAATCCAATCAAATACCAAAAAATCCTCAATGTTTTGAGTTCTTAGAAACTACAAATAAGTAAACCAACATTCCCAGACTTATTTGAGCCTAGGCTAGTTGATAAAGACGAGAGTCAAGTTCCTACAATATATCTCTGATCATAAAAGCATCACCAAACTTCTAAAGAAAGACCACAGACACTTCTAATATCAAACAATAATGTGTATTCATTCATTAATCCTTGCTGATGCCAGCTAATGGTTGTGGGGAACTGGAGCCTCATCCTGCAGCTCAGGGTGCAAGATGGGCACCAACGCTGGGCAAGATACCTTCTCATCATCACAGGGCGCTCTCTGTCTCACACACACATACACACACACACAAGTGCACTCACACACAGACTCAGTTGGATTGGAACATTTTTTTTTAAGCTGCCATTGTTTTTTGTTTGTTTGTTTTTAAAGATTTATTTATTTATGCACACAAGAGCTAGGGCACAGGTCAAGAAGCGGGAGGTGAGAGGATTCACCAGAGAGAGAATGTGCAAAACAGGCAGATCAAGTGAAACACACTGCTGGGGGGAGCAGCGGGTGAGGCAGGAGAGGTCTGCTGTGCCATGTGGGTCCCCTCCCTGGCCGGGGATTGAATTCGCCCTGCTGTGCAGCTGATGCTTAATAGTGCGGTGCTCAATCCGCTGCGCCACTAGGGAGGCCCAGATTGGAACAATTGAGACTTGGCAATTAACCTAAGGTGCACGTCTTTGGGATGTGGGAAGAAACTGGTCCCTAGAGAAAATAAAACTCACATAGATGTGGAAAAGTGTGCGAACTCTACAGTGAGTGACCCTGGTCAGTAATCAATATTTTCCTCATTACTTTTATGTCAAAATGATATTGAATGATATTGAATGAAACAATGTTATTCAGAATCTGCTGTGCTATTTGCCAGGGATTTATTGACTTATTTGAGGAGAGCTCCTATACCTATATGAAGGAAAAAGTTAGGCACCAGGAGCTTAGCCCAATAACAGCCTGGCTTTCAGAAGGGAAAGACCATCGTGCTGGTTACTTGAATGCACTCCCAAGGAATCCTTGTATGTTGGGGATAGCAGAGCGCTCTAAATAAAGAGATGCTGCATATGATTCTGTGTAATTTCGGGAACCAAGGAAGAAAAGTTTAAGTCATTGGAGCAGCTACAAAAGTAAAAGCATAGCCCTAGTTGTCAGTCTCATTCTCTAGGTGACAGTAGGGCCTGGTGGAGGAGCAGTAGTTCAGTGAAGAGTCTTTTCTTTGGAGATAACCTTGGGAACTCCCAGAAATATGTACATGGGTTGTACTGGAATGTTACTTCAGCAAATGTGGACAAAGATAATGAAAGTTAAATTATTCAAATCAAAGCAACCTCATTTGTTGGCATGGGCTAGTAAGGTCTGGCAAGACTTAACATAAAGATTCTTTCAAAAAATTCGTTATATAGATATAGATGAAGAATACTTAGAAAGTGCATTTACCATAAGCTTGTTATAAGTAATGATGTGAGCTTTATAAAAAGAAAACAAATAGAAATAAATGAGTGAATAAGCAAGCAACAGTACAACTCCCAAAATAAATCCAGTGTACCTTTACACCTCTTTAGCCCCAATAGTAAAAATACTGTGTGTCACAGATACAATTAGTTCACTGTTCTCTGAGATTAGTAAGGGATTTTCTGAAGTAGATAATCATAGCTATAGGAACAGAGATGTTGATGAGCCTAGAAATATTTCATGAGAGAAAGAGTAAAACTGCAAAGTCCAATGCTAAAAAGAATACCCTCACAGTGGGACACCAGTTGTTCCCAAACAGTGGGGGCCATTTCGAGGAAGAAAAATGAGCAGAAGCTCTTCCTCAGAATTATGATGAAGAGGTGGGCGGTGCAGAGAGGCAGACACCTTTATACAGATTGGTTTCTAAGTGACCGTGATCTGAGAGCTGTCTCATAACACATCAAGTTGCCTTGAAAGGCAATATGTGTTAGGTCACTCTATGTTCCCAGGAAAAAGTTATCAGATATGTGATCAAGCCAGTCTCTTTGTTGGTAAGTGATTATGTTAAATGACGTCTATGTCCTTTGAGTTCGAAGATGTAAGAGTCTCTGTTTTTTTGTCTGCTGAAATACTATTTCTGGAATTATTATAAGTTGCATAGCTTCCCCAAAGTCACACAATGTGTTTAATTAGTCTCACTATATTTTAAGATTTTGTACAGGTATAGATCTATTCCTGATAGATGTGAAAAATATGCCCTAAGTGGATATATGACACTTTAATTTAGCGTAACAACTGAAATCTTTTATTTAACTCCATGAGTGTTTTGGATCATCAGGTCTTTAAATTCAGTGTCTATACCTCTTCCTTGCTCATTCAGCATTCTGAAAAACTAGAGTTTGGGATAATCATCCTCTTGGAACAATCTGATGGAGGTAAAATTTCACCCAGTGTCATATCGCTCTGTTATGTTGAGTTGAGAGCCCTGAAAAAATGTTACACCTTATCAGCTAATACAATTATTCCAGTCCATATGATCAGAGGGAATCAAAAAGTAGAAGAGTTTTTAATGAAAAAAAAATTTTTTTTTTCACTGAATGGGAGATCCATTGAGGGAGGGGAGGTGGGGAAGAGGGAAAAGGAACTGATTTGTTTCAGTCTACTTTATGCAAGGCCAGGGATGGAGGTACCCAGGCCTCATGGCACCTGCATGAGAACTGGAGGGGTTGGGGCAGGAGGACTCTCTATTCTGTAGACAGGGAATCATCGCTTAGAGGGGACAGAGCTTCATCAATATAAAGACTGCATTAAAGCCTGCTCTGATGAGCCAAAATTTGTCTAGTTTCAAGTGACTAAATGTAGCTAAACAATAATATGAACATTTTTAAATGTTACATTTCAATTATTGTAGAAACAAAGCCACTCCACTACCTTTTGGATTTGTTAAAGGACCCAAAATAATTAAAATTAAAATAGAAAGATTTAAAATCAAATGCATTTCCATGCATTTTGGATGTTGTTTGAAAATAAGTCTTTTTTTTTTTTAAGATTTATTTATTTATGCATACAAGCACTGGGGTACAGGCCAGAGGTGTGGGGGGGTGAGAGTATTCACCACAGAGAGCGGGGAGCAGAACAGGCAGATCAAC